>CM023454.1:134441187-134821187 GCA_013339765.2 Haemaphysalis longicornis
TGAGCTCAAAGTCTTGCAATCGGCATGACATGACCGCGTAGCTCCTGAGAGTTTGCGTAGCGCAAACAATTTTTTTGCAGGTTTATTACAGAGATACCTGCTGCCCATGATGACTAGCGCTGTTTGCAAGCATTTAAATGTATATATTGGATACCAAGCTCCTGATGTAGACTCCGTGTTCGTGTTCGTGACAGAGGCTATCCAGACTCGATGGTGTGCTGGATCCCTGGGTCGAAACAAGCAAGATTGGGCGAGAGGACATGCAATCACTGCTTCGTTCATTTACGTCGAACCTCTTTTGGTTCCGTGCATTCTTGCTCTGCATCCTGAAAAAAAAGCGCCTTGTGTCAAAGTGAACTGTACCTGCCAATCTCAGAAGGGCAAATATTTCATGAATATGCCTTTGCTTTTTGCATGCGTAGCATTTTTTGCCAAGTACCCCCTTCCCTCTTCCCGCGCCAGCATCGTGCAACGCCCTGCATTTACACAAAAAGGCAGATATCACGGAAGTTTAACCTGTAATCATTATAAAAGCGTAGATGTAGAGAATTGATCAAAATAAATGTTAAAAAACTAAAAAGAAAAAATAAGAAAAAAACTTCGAAAATGGCGAACCGTGTAAAACGGGAGTCATTGATAGTCTCTGATTGGGTTAAAATGCAGAGAGATGTGGCGCTAAAGAATGTGGGGTATCAAATTGAGGGTCTCACGGGAGAAATCACGTGGGACAAAAAAAGTGCCTCATTGTTTGCTTGGGCACTTGAATTATTTTTATTAGCATTTGCAAGGTGGGATGAGGTCTCGTAGCTCGGAAACGCACCACGCTATCGTTGTAAGCAGTTACCGCAACCGTGCCCAGCTGTTAATTTACAGCATTCATGCGTGTGCGTGTGCGAGTGCGACAGCGTTTGCCGGCGTTCGCTTGTGTGTGTGTGTTTTGTCAGTCATCTGTTCTTTCATTGTGTTTGACATGTAGTCGTGGGAGAACTCTAGAGCCTGAGTTATTTCTTTTCCTTTGCATTGTTATCATGTGCTAATTTTGACATCTTGCACTGAATTCTTATTGTAATAAAATTAGTTCGAGCGCACACACAATCTGCGCTTGCTTATTGTTCTGAAATATTTTCATTCTGTCGCAATGTCTGTTTGTGTCTTGGTGGCTCTGTTGCCTCTCTATCTCCTACTCCGGGTTAAGCCACCGAACAAGGAGTTAATGTCTCACATGTAATTGGCCAATTGTGGATTTGAGTGCACGTTGGTACACTGCGGGAAGGATATTACAAACGCTAAACGCGGCCGCCAGACTTACTCATAAACAAATGTGAAATTCGCCTTTCTGATAATCTCTGATGCCCCCTGTTACCTATGGTCGTCCACAAATTCCACGACACCATATGTGTCGAAGGATTTGCTTATTTGTTGAGACACGGGGAAATGGAGGAAGTAACGTTTGAATTGCAGTTATTAGCAGAGAGTTTTTGCAGTCTGGTGATTTACGTTCGAGAGCATGGCATAGCTTTCTTTACCCCATGCAATCCTGCCTTGATGATTCAGCAGTTAGGCGCGAATATTTTAATTATTATATACCGCATTGATGGATATATCTGGACAAACCTTCGCATGTATATAGCACAACTGCCTTACGGGTTGGGAAGGAATTTTGGTTAAACCCGACCCAGCAAAAAAGGTACCTTTTGATATATCCTCATATACTATTACCAGAAAGCATTTTTATGTTTGTCCCACGTGATTCGACTGAAGAAGACGAAGAACGGGCTAGCCGGTCCACTGCTTTCGCCGCTCTGTGAGTTTTCATTTCTTTGTGCCATTGCAAAGCTTCCCGCCTCATTCTGCTGTGCAGTATGGCGTTATAAACGACTAAGGACGACGGCGAACCGGAAAAACTTAGCCAAGAGAGCCATTCATGGTCCCAATAAGCGGTCCCTGCTGTTAAGCGGGGGGCCGCCATCACTGGTGCCTCATGCCGTAATGATGGAGGCTTCTACCATGGCTACAACGGAAGGACAGCATCGTACAGCGTCCCTGTCACCGGAGGACAACGTTTTACTCAATGAACATGATCCGCCAGCCATGAAAAAGCGCGCCATCGAGGAGTTACAACGCCACACAACCGGAGATGGACATGCAGCTGAAGAGGAAAGTCAGGCTGCGTTTACTGTAGTCAGATATAAGAAGTCTAGGCCTACCGGCATCCCAGTTGTGATTCAACCAACGCAACCAGGTTGTTCCTTCTGGAGGCTCAATCCCAATTTGCTTGCATCGGCAGTCGTCTCGATTGCCCAGGAAAAAGTTCTTACGCATCGCTTCAACAAGGACGGTGGCCTTGTCGTCACCGTATCGACTCTCAACGCTGCCAACCGTCTTCTTGCCGTGACGGAGCTGGTTGGCATGACGGTCCAAGCACGTCTACCACGTTCCTATTCAGCGACGTCTGGAAAGATTGATGATGTCCCTCTTGAGTACACGGACGAAGAACTCCTTTCCTACCTGAGAGATCAAGGTGTTACATCTGCCAAAAGGCAAGTCTCTTATGATCGGGGCGAAAATGGTGTAGTGGCAGAGCGTCGCCGAAAAACAGTGCTTCTGGAGTTCCCAAACGGCTCTGCATTACCAAAGCGCATTTTCCTTGGCTTCTGCAGTTATCCCGTTGAGGAATACTTGGGAACAGCAACCCAGTGCTTCAAATGTCAAAGGCACGGTCATATTGCGAAGCACTGCAATGGGCCCGTCCGATGCAAAATATGCGCAGGCCCGCACTCGTACAAAGACTGCACTTCGCGCGCGCACCCTCGATGTGCGAACTGTGATGGACCACATCCTGCAACCTTCGGTGCCTGCCCGAAGAAAAAAGCCGCCACTCTTGCACGCGCAGTTGAGCAACTTCAAGGAAGGGCTCCCAAACAACGCGAGCCGCCCCCAAATCCAGAAGTGGTTTGTGCAACACCCAGCTCCACTCAGGGTTCGCTTTCAACACACACAAACGCAACAACGAAAAAGTCCTATGCACGTACTGTTCGAGAAAGCCCCAAAAAGCCCCAGCCTGAAGAGAAACAACAACCGACACGAGCTTTCGTTACTCCTGTGCTACCCATTGCGACTCAGCGTGCAACCGAACCACCAGCGGAGACCCACGCTCCTACAACGCAAGTCGACTTGAGTAAAGTGATAATTCCCCTGTTATTTGCGGCACTCAAAGCTCTTATGTCCGCCATACCATCCGCAAGCGGTTTGCCTGAAGTTGCTGCTATCATGGCTTTGGAACCTCTGCTAGCAGCATCTTGCTCCCTACCTGGTGTGCCATTCACCATCGGGAAACAATGACGGCATCACCATCGCCAACAGTGTCATTGAACAGTCACCTAAAACGATGCACCATTTTCCAGTGGAACGCTCGTGGTCTGAGGTCGAAGCTCGGTGATCTACGTCAGCTTCTTCACACTTACCGATTCCCATTCGTTGTCATTTCAGAGTCACGAGTAGATCAGAATTTCCGCTTGAGTGGTTACTATTTCATCCACTCTCAACGAGTAAGCGGTACAAGCCGGCTTCTTATCGGGTTCCGTACTGACGTTCCGGCAGTTGAAATTCCAGTCTCACCGCACGAAACAAATGAGTACGTCTGCGCAACTACAATTATTGGTTCTCAGACTTTCACATTTATCGCAGCGTACTTACAACCCAACGCCAAGTTTGATGAGACCAGGCTGGACAACCTCATCACGTCGACTGATAAGCCGCACATTATCTGTGGGGACTTTAACGCTCATAATGAAATTTGGGGCAGTTCCCAGACAAGCCTACGTGGTGCAAAACTCGCGGACCTCCTAATTAGACATGGCATTGAACCCCTAAACGATGGCAGCATTACCTTCCTCAAATCCCCCAAAACAACCAGCTGTATCGATCTATCATTCGTCACTGCTGGCTTTTCCGCAAAATTCACGTGGTGCACAGACTTAGAGACAAGAGGAAGTGACCACTACCCGATTTTGATATCAACTCGTGACTCGCACTCTCAGACTTACAAAGAACAGGTCGCGTGCACAGACTGGAGAGCTTTCGTGGAAGCCATACGAACCTGCATTACGGCAGCGACTCGAGATGACGAAATTATCCCAGCGATACTTCACTGTTTTCGGAATTCCACATGCTTAAGAACAAAACGCTGGAATCAACCCAATAATGACGCTGAGTACCAAAGATTATGTGCCATTCGTCGCCGTGCGGAGCGAAAAGCCCTCCGTACAAAATCTCTAGAAGATTTACGAGCTTCTAGAAGGGCTCAGAGACATGTAATGCGTCACCTATACAAGCTTCAGCGACAACGGTGGAGGAACTTTTGTGCAACGTTAAATACTCACACACCGTTGACGCGCATCTGGCGTGTTGTCAAAGGGTTACGCACGCAACCTAAGCAGCTGCGCCCTTTTGTTGCCCTCTCACTGCACGAGCACTCCTCTTTGAAATTGGTCGCAGAGGAATATTGCAAGATCCTCTCCTCATCAACGCTGAATACACTTCCACCTGTTAGGCCTCCAGAATCAGCCGTTCCAGCACTGGACCTGCCTTTTACATTACAAGAACTGACAGCAGCAATCTCCGATGTAAAAACCAAGTCGTGTCCAGGTCCGGATGGCGTTAGTTACGCAACCTTCACGCACTTGCCTCACAATGCCCTGCTCCGTCTCCTAGAGTTCTACAATTCCTCTTGGGTGAGCGGTACGCTGCCCTCTGATTGGAAGCTCGCCCAAATTACTCCTGTTCTAAAGCCTAGCCGGCCGCCCACGTGTTATTCCTCTTTTCGGCCTATAGCTCTGTTGAACTGTATTGGGAAACTGATGGAGAAGATGGTACATAAAAGAATGTCCTGGTTTCTCGAAAGCCGACGCCTTTACCCGCAAGAGATGAATGGATTCCGTAGGCACAGATCGTCTATTGACAATATAATTGCCCTTATCTCGTCAGTCGAGGAGCAATTGGATTCTAGCCGCATACCAATCGCAATTTTCTTAGACATAAAAGCTGCCTACGACTCTGTCACACACACAGCCATTCTAACTGCTCTTGCAGTACATGGCTTTGGAGGAAGACTCTACGCCTGGATCGAGGATTACCTTGCTGGACGTCAGCTTTTCATGCGCACTTCGGATGGTGACACATCACGTTTCCCCGTCGAAAAAGGTGTTCCACAAGGAGCCGTTTTAAGTCCACTGCTATTTAATTTGACTCTCATAGAGCTGAAACGGTGCCTACCGCGGGGAGTTAACATCACGATCTACGCAGACGACATTTGTATCTGGCACGCAGCACGCTCCCGACGCACCACTCAGCAACGTCTCCAGAAGGCCCTCTTCTCCATTTCAACCTACCTTGCTGCTCGTGGACTTCACCTATCGCATGAGAAAAGCGTTGCAATGGCGTTTACAAGGAAGCGCATGGATCAGTACCCAATTCTGCTGAGTGGACGAGCCCTCCCGTACGCCCGGACCCACAAGTATCTTGGCGTAATCATCGACCGTAATCTCTCCTGGTCGCCTGAGATAAAAAGACTGTGTGCCCGCATCTCTGCGACGTCTCAGGTTCTGAGATACCTTGCCGGTTCCCGCTGGGGCAGCAACTGCGGGTCGATGCTACAGCTTCACAAAGCTTACGTCGATGGCCTCATACGCTATAGCCTTCCCTTACTACACCATGCAGCGCCTACTAACAAAATGAAGCTAGAAGCGGCTCGACGGAACAGCCTGCGCATTTGTCTTGGACTACCCAGAGGTTCTTCGGGTGCCGGGACCATCGCTGAAGCTCGTTGCTTGCCTCTGGACGCACTCATGTTACAGGAGTCGCTCCGTGTCCACTACCGGCATCTACTTCAACCTACACCCCACTGTCTGAGCAGGATCACTGCGGCCCAGAGTTCTGGGTTCGGAGATGCTATTAGAGCTTTGTGCCTTCCCAAAACGACGCAACCACCGCGAGCAATGCCATCTCAGTTTCCGCCCTGGACATTAGCGTCTACTCGTATAGGTTTAGGCATCCCAGGGATGACATCTAAGAAGATAACGCCTCAGGCTGAACTGCTCCAACTGGCGTTGGACTACATGCACAGGTTGCATTCCACCAGGGTTCATCTTTTCACTGATGGGTCTTCGCTGCCGCAAAGTTCCTCCTCTGGACTATTCGTCCCGTCGACTGGTAAACTCTTTTCCTACCGTTTAGACAGACCAACGTCCTCGACATCAGCTGAACTACACTCCCTCAAAGAGGCAATCCGCTACATCCTACGTCAAGAGCCCAACGAATGGACCATATTCACTGACTCTAAACCTGCCCTTCAGTGCCTCCTTAAGAGCGGCAAGCACTTCACATATGAACTTGCCGTTCAAGATATTCTCTACCTACATCACCTTGCAGTAGGCGCTGGGCACAATATTGTTTTTCAGTGGGTGCCTGGTCACTGTGGGATAACGGGAAACCAAAAAGCTGATGACGCTGCCTCTGCAGGCCACACCTGCCGAAATATACGAAGAACATTTTTTACCAAACACGACGCTTCCACCATGGCCACACGTTACGCCCTTTCAGAGAGAAACAGAATGTGGTCAGATCCTACCCACCACCACAAGTTTCTCTACTCCCTTGACCCTCAGCTGTCGTCAAGACTTCCTCACCAGCTCCCCCGTCATCTAGAAACATTATTTCATCGGCTCCGACTTAATGCAGCTTACACCAACAGCTACCGTTTCCGCATTGGACTATCTACCGCCTCCAGGTGCAACAACTGTGCATCGGAAGACACTATTGAGCATCTTTTACTCCGCTGTCCTGCCTACAAGGACTCTAGATCAACTTTGCTACAGAACATTGCACGCATAGGTTATACGCAAGGACCAGTGACCTTAAAAACCATTTTAGGTCCCTGGCCGTCTTCTTCTCAGCAACGCCTAGTCCTAAAATTTCTGTTTTCGTACCTCAGCGACACTGGCTTAATTCAAAAACTTTAAATCTCTTCACTCTGAGACTTTCGCTCTTGCCCTTTTACTTAATTTCGTTGGTCCCTCTCTCAGCTTGCATCTCTTTTCTGCCCTCCTCTCTCTTGGGCCTTTCTTCCTTTTCCCCCTCCCCTAACAGAGTAGCATGAAGGCGATTTCGCACGCCGGCTAAACACTCTGTTTTCTAATAAAGAGCTTCTCTCTCTCTCCCACGTGATTCCCCTCGAAGAGACCTCTAATTTGATACGCCACATCCTAGCAGGATGATATGTAATTTATACCAGTTAAACTAACCATCACTCATGACTGTAACCAGGACGTGTTATTTAAATGTGCGACTTTATTCACCTAACTGAAACTGTCAATTTGACACCCCATATGCTTTAGCGCCGCACCTTGGATTTAACCCAATTTATGACTCATAATGACTATCTCATGATTAGAACCACGAAGCCTTTTTTTTACCACGTGATTCCCCTCGTCAAGACCCTAAATTTAATAACCTACGTGCCCCAGCAGGGTCACATCCAATTTCAACCCAATATAAGTCTCGCTATGACTATCTCATGGTTATAACCAGGAAGCATTTTTGTATTTCTCCCACGTGATTCCGCTCATCAAGACCAATAATTTGATACCAATCACATCCTAGCGGAAGCAAAGTTGAACGCTAAGCCAATAAATGACTAACCATGACAATATCTTGATATAGCCATACTTCATTTTTGTCCCACGTGATTTTCCTCATCGGAACCTTCAATTTGATGCCCCGCACACCCACTGGCGTCGTTTTTATTTTAATCTAATTTATTACCCACCTTAAATATGTCATGAAAATAACCATGAAGCACGGGATTACCCTCATTGAGACCTTTAATTTGATACGCCACACGCGCTATCGTCATGAACTTGAATTTTACCCAAATTTAAGACTAACCATGACTACGTCACGATATACCCATAACGCATTTTTGTCCTGAATGATTCTCCACATCGAAACATTGAATTTGATTGCCCACGTGCTCTCGCAGCGTCATTTTTGACTGAATTCCGATCTATGACTCATTATGACTGCCTGAATGAATACAATCGGGAAGCATTTTTTTTTCATTTACCCCGTGTGTTTCCGTTAATAGGGACATTTCATTTGATACCTTACACGCCTCATCACTTTGACTTTACACCCAATATAATGCGGTCATCATTCTGTCTAAAGGGGTGTTGCCGAGTCAATTCAGGTAATTCATTTGAAACAGCAGAAGGGACAGCCCCGCCCCCTTTTCCCCCCGGCTCTCACCTCTTCCTTTGTGAACCCTAGTATATCAAGCCATTAACAGTACCAGGCGAACAACCAGCAAGCAAGCGCCGCCCTGTGCTTTCGCAGCGCCCTTTCCAACCCTGTTAGTGCACCCACCAGGAGGAAAAGTTGACAACAATTTTTTTTTACCTCACTAGTGAATTATCATTCACGTGCCCAGCCAAGAAAACTTGGTACACAGCAAGTGCTTAGGATCATGAAAATTGAGCAAGAAACTATAAAAAAAATGCCCCCACCTCCCCGAAGGGAATCGTGAGGAAGTGCGAATGCATTTCTTGCGCCGAGAGTACACGGCGTAGTAATTCTGCCATCGCCTCGAGAGGCGCAGTACCGGCGAGGGGGAGCTGTCAGGCGAGGGGAGAGGCGCGCGCCGAGGGTGAGTGCAAACCTAACGGGGGGAGAGGCGCGCCAGCTGCAGAGCATGTCACGTCACGGCGCGAGGAGAGGGGGAGCAGACGCAAAGGCGCCAGCGCGCGGTAACGTGGGAGTGTGACGTCACGGCGCGAGGAGCGGTGCGGGAGCCGGCGCGGGCGCGCGCAGCCACGGCGCGGGAGGCGGAGCGCGCGCGGTTCACGTGGGGTGTGACGTCGCTGCGCCGTTGCTACAGACGCTCCTCTCCGCTCCTCGCGCCGTTGCTAGGGGAGAGGAGGAGGAGTGCGGATGACGGCGGATTCAGGGTCCCTTATAAAGTGCATCGCACTTAAAAAATCAGACACCCCCTCCCTCCCAACCTATCATGCGAATCGTGAATGATGCCGTACCCGCAGGTAACCTGAATTCCGACCCCACGGCGACCTATTGCCGCGAACCATACATTGGGTTTGTTTATTTGTGTTTTGCTTTTACCGCCCGGCTGCGCCGGTCTGTGTTATCTCTGCGCCAAGGGAAGCGCGTGTTGTATTCTTTCTTTCTGTGCCGCATGCGTTATCTGTTGTGATAGGGAGAGCATTCCGATCTAACGTGAACAGCCCAGAATAACCTTCTTGGATCTACTATGTTCTCGATGTGAATCGACGTTTCGAGAACCACGCGCCCCGAAAGATAAAAAGCCTGCAGTGCGGACACCGGAGCATTCGACTCGACGACACTCGCCTGTGCAAGTCACAGTGTTGACCGCTGCTTCGCCGCCTCTGTATTCTTTTGAGTTGTTAGGGGAGCACAAGTTCGCTCCAATAAACGTGTTTCTCATTCAAGACAACTGCATCGTCCTTGTCTTCGTGACAGCCAAACTTAACAGCCAACCATAGCTGCCCGCTAGGCTAATCATATGTACTCAAACACAAAATGGACTCAAAACTCATATGTACTCAGTACTCAAAATGTACTCAAACTCAAAATGTACTCAGAACTCAAAATGGACTCAAACTCAAAATGTACTCAGAACTCAAAATGGACTCAAACTCGAAATGTACTCAGAACTCAAAATGGACTCAAACTCAAAATGTACTCAGAACTAAAAATGAACTCAAACTTAAAATATACTCAGAACTCCAAATGAACTCGGAATTCAGTAGGTTTCAGGCGTACTCAACCTCAATCTGAGTGAAACTCAGTCGTGCTCACTCGGGTCCAACTCACTTAAGCACAAATTTACCATGCCACATTACCCTCGCACTCACTCAAACTCGAACTCACGCATGAGTTTGAGTCCAAATGATTCTGAGTGAGTAGACGCATGAGTGAGTTCGCCGACCTCTGAGCACAGGTATAAGCAGAAGCACCAACACTTCTTAACACTAATTTTTTGCAAGCAAGTTCATGATGTTTTTGTAAAGACTAGATGCTTTGTCTGGTTCCCCACTACAATGACACAAAACGGAATAAATTTACTTCGACGTCTAAGCACAGGCTTGCTCCCGCATAGGCGGGCCCTCCGTAGTCGTAAACATAGATGACCGGTCCCAGACTAGGTGTTACGGGCGCGGACCGGGCTCGTACTTCATAAACGGGTTCTAGCCGGGCTTGGGCCCCAGAAATTTGCCCGTGAAAACCACAATTTCTTTCAATCGTCATTATTGGCATTCACAGTTTATTTCGCAAATAGGAGAACCTCAGTGCAATAGATAATCACTGTAGTGACGATAAAACGCTTTACCAGAGACATGGTTGACTAGTGAAATATCTAATGCATTGTTATGTAGCCGCAAGCATAGGTACTTCATTTATCGGATTCATTGAAGTGATAGAACCGGTGGTGGTGTGTTGCTCGCTGTTAAAGAATGTTATGAATATTTCTGTATTCCCATCTCTTCTGAACTCGAAGTAATGTGGTGCTGTTTGAATGCGTATTTTAGGGAAAGGATCATAGGTGTTATATAGCGCTCATTATAAACTGATTTACCACATAATTTTGCTTTGCATAAATTAATCAACATTATCAGGGTTTGGTATCCTGGGATAGGGTTCGGGTTCGTTTTAGTGGGTGATTTCAACTCTCTGAACATTGTCCGGTCCGTATCACGTCCTTTTTTTAATCCTTTTTCATCCGAATCCAGCTACTTCATCACTGTGACTTCAGGCTTCGGCTTGTCGCGGGTTCTCGTCAACCCTAGACGTGTTACAAAGAATTTGTCTTTGCTTTTTGACCTTATACTAACGTCAGCACCTAATTTTTTCACCCGTAACTCATTTGCCTGGCCTAATGACACCGATGTAATGCAATTTTCGCTTAGTTTTTCCAGTTTGGTACAACAAAATGTTTCAATAATATTAGAGAATATAGCAAAGCTCTTTTAAGCCTTATGAACTGTACTGTTTTTTAGGTTTTCTTGCAGGATCACAACGAACGGTCAATTGAAGTTACTGGAATATTTTTAAAAACAAAGTAGTCGAGCTAATTATTTAGCCTTTTTCTCGGAGAGATGTAATTACTAACAAAAATGCACCCTGGTGCAATCGAAATTTGTAATGTCTCCGTAACAAAAAGCGACCAATTTTTCAGAATACAAAACGGTGATATCATCCGGCACACAAGTTAGCCTTCAAGGCGGCTGGGACCTACTGACTCGCCCGAAACAAAACGTTATTAAACTTTTTTTTAAACCACGCCACCGAATATGCCTATAACAAACCCTGAGGTTTGTTAAAGCCTGAGGTTTGTTAAATTGTTGAAGCCAAACAATAAAACAAAACTCTTTGGCGATGCCTTCAGGTAGACCTATTTCTAGGAACTGGTGTTCTGAAGTGCTTAACAACATCTTTGCCTGTTCAGATTCGTCTCTTATAAACCTGTAATCTAGTCCCAAGCTGGAGCCTAGATAACATTTTAAAGGGGACCAAATAGTGTTTACTCATGCGAGCTTTCGAGAAACTATTGATAATATTAAGCTTACCTCGTCTTGCGGAACGAGACGGAAATAACAAGTTTTTGAGAAGCACGAGTAGATATGGTTCTTCAAATTTACAGTGCTCATTTTCTCAATATTAAAATTACGGTACTTCGCCCAAAGCCTGGAAAACAGAAAAAAATGTTGCTCTTCACAGATGCGGCTGTGATAATTACCTAACAAATTACAGATTAATAACTTTACCTTTGCCCCAAGCAAAATAATGAAACACGTCATTTCTTTCACAATTAGTAAAATAATGAAAGAAACGTAATTGTTTTGTTTCTACTAGTACGGATTTCGTAAGGGTTTCTCGTAGAGCTCCTAAAACTTAATACTTACTTTCAAGCCTCAATCGACTGTGGTTATGGGATTGATTTTATAATTCTGAATGTTGCAAAAGCCTTCGATAAAGTAAAACACTCTCTTCTGTACAAAAATAGCTGGGTAAATACTTACCCCTCACGGCCTAATTGCGTAGGCTACTTTCTTACATCACACGACCAATTCCTTACTACAAATGACATTGAATCACCTGTTATTTCAGTGATTTCTGGCAACCCCCCAGGATCTGTGTTTGGTTCCTCATTGTTTTGTTAATTTAAGAGAATGACCTGCCCTAAAATATATTCTCTCAAATATGCATTTTTTCTAACGACTGCGTGATATATTTAAACGTTTTCGTTGATAGCGGCACCTTATCCATCCAAGCAGACCTCAACAACATCTCTCAATGGTGTGGCATATGCAATATAGATCTAAATACTGCCAAGTGTAAATCTATGCGTATTTCCCTTATTAATTTACAGCGCGCCAGCTATTACCTCAACAATAATTGCCCAGAATCACTCAATACCTACGGTTACTTGGGCGTCCACAGTACTAACAGCCATCCATTGAAACCACATGCAAATACATAACTGCCAAGGCTCACCACACCTTAGGTTACCTCATAAGTAATTGTTACCCCACCGTAACTAAACGTACGGCTGTACACCACGTGCGGTCGTCCACAGTTAGGAGGAGGAACGATCTTGAATAAAAAAGGCGATTTCAGCCGAGCTAAGCTGTGTGGCTTGCTACGCCATATGATTGCTCAGGTGATGATGATTACAATGATGAAGAGGAACACATCATTTTAACCATTAGCCACATCTGATCAAGACTTGTGTCTGTTAGGTGCGAGAGGTCTAATCAAGGCTTGCCTGATCAAGACTGATCAAGACTTCTGTCTTTGGTAGAACGAGAGGCACGTTTGGTAGAATACCAAGAACTACGCCCCTCAGTTGTAGTCCTACGCAGAGCGGCCTCCACTGGCACACTGCGAATGACGCTATTTGTGTATTAAATCAAACAAAACTACAAGTGAGGTGTTGCGTATCTTCACGAACATCACACTGTGGGCACAGTGTTGACGTGGATAGGTGGATAGTGCAGCAGAAGTATCGCTTGCAAGCTACATTCAACCGTGTACTGTAGACTACTGCTTCTTCATGCTTGTATAGTTAGAGTACGCATCTGCTCTAAGAAATCCAGGCAATGCTAACACACGCAGTATAAGCAATACAAAACCAAGCAGCTTGTTTCATCTCCCCTAGCTGTTATCGTATAGCTATCGTAACCGAATTGAAGGCGCCTCTACATCTTCCATTGCCCCCTACCCCCAGAAGCAGTATGGAATTTCTTTGCAAAAGATAATTTATCACAACCATTCTTTCCATCGGCTTTGAATTGCACTCCCTGGATTTATATTTTCTCATTGCGATCATACACAAAAGGTCGAGGCGCCTCTCTGTAACACATCAACGTACCAACAGTCCTTCTTTCCCCGAACCACCAACGAGGGCAATTGTCTGTGTGCACTTAACCATGGCCGACCCCATACTCTTCGAAAATGAAGCATCAAACCTGGTTTAGTCGTTTCATATGCTATGCACTTCTGTTCTTTGTTACGTTTTTATTCTTGCTGTCATTTGTTTTAAATTTTGCTGTCTGCTTGTTTGGGTATGTTTTCCGCAATTTATTGCACCTCAGTCCTTCCCTCTCAGTCTACATTGATGTACTTCGAGGATATTATATATAAATGAGTAAACATTCTCTTCCTCTAGTGATTTTATCAATATAATATATAAAAAAATGTGAAAAATTAACCTTTACTTCAATTTCCAGTCTGCTTAAAGAACACATAAAGGAATACTTTAGATGGCGAGAAATCAGCCTGGGTTGATTTACCATCCTTGGTTGGCATACAGCTACAGCTAAATGAGTAGCCTTTGCACCGTGACAGCCCACACATTCAATTTTTACAATTGAGTTATTCTTAAGATATCGACCAACCTGTACGCTGTGCGGGCACGTACAATAGATTGTGCCTGACTGGTTGTCGCACCAACGCTACAATTTTTCCATATACCATGGCGCACAGGTAGCGCCAAAAACAGAGAGTATGGAGGCCCCAGAAGTGGCGATGCCTAAATGAATAATGGCCACCCCAGTCTTTAGGTTAAAAAGGACGTTCGAACTTAAGTAAAAAACGTTAGAACAAATTCCGTGCCCCAAAAAGACCGAGCGAGACATCATCTTATCCTCGCGGCCTTCGTTCAAGTATATTGGTACAAATTAGAAGGAGTTGATATACTATTCAGACTCAAGGTGTAATGGCAACGGTTGTGTTCAGTTATCGTTATATTCTTGTGGGAATACTGGTTGTCAGAAGCAAGCGTGGATATTCGTGCTACTGTTTTGTCCATGCCCGATAGGTCAAAGCTGCATTTATGAATTGTTGATAAAAAAACTAATCCAATTACATACTTTGCCGAAAAAAAACCTTACGATTATTTTGCACTTTATGTATGTTTTGCTGTTTCAGACGTGCTATATCCCGCACTGACGATTACGTTTTCGGGAATAGGACGAGAACCAGTCATACAATTATAACGTAGCCGCCTCTTGTGCAATAAGCATTCATGTCTGCCGAGGATCCGCTGTCACCATTCACGCCACGGCTCCGCTTACACGCCGTTGGCCACATTGATTAAAGAGGAAGCTGTAGCCCCCAAAAAACGGAGGTGGGCGTCTATAGGCGCGCAAAAGGCACTCGTGCCTCCGTTTGTATAAATCACAAAAAGGAGGGCCCCTGTTTTTATCCCTGTTTATAGTCAATCATTATCTCATGTTTTGTCGTCACATATAAAATTCTGATCGATGTATGTCCGTTTCTTCTTGCATTTGAAGCCACCGTATGATCGCTTACTTTGTTGGCTTTGCGCCGGTATGGGCAACATTAGATAAAAGATCAGATGATCTCATAACGAACAGATTACTTGTTTTAACAAAATAAATTACTTCGTGGCTTTGCTTACTGCTGTTAGTTTGGCTATGGTTTTTGGGTAATGTTTTGCAACAACAGCCCGTCACTCCTTTGGCTGATTTCTTTATAGTGAATTAGCAGATGGTCATTGAAATATTCATGCGCATCTTCAGTGTAATACAGTATAACTCTTGTTTTTAAAGCATAGACCTTTGGGAACACCAGTGTATACTTCATTCCTTGACACCGGTTTACCTTGCTAAGGCTAAAATGCTGCATCTTCCTGCTTCTTCCTAACATAAACGTGCTTCTTCCTAACATAAGCTGCACGTTAGCAGGTGCCTGCTGAAACATTAGGTGGATTGACAATCCAGGACCCCTTTGTAACAGGAAATTCGCTATATGTAATTGACGTCTTACGTGGCAGTGTTCCTATAGGGTATTTATTTTCGGTGGATGTTGAAGACCTTTTTACTCCATTCCACACAATGAATTGTTGCTGTCAGAGAGTGCATTGAAGAGAATGGAGACACATCGTTTCAAAATAGTGCTGGAATATGCGATGGCAACTTCATGTCCCTCTTAGAGATTTCTTTAGGTGCCACGGTCATGTCCTTTGACAGCAAGGTATACGTTCAGAAATGAGGTATCTGCATTGGGTCGTGTGTGGCGGTGGTACTTTGCAATATTGTTTTGTCGGCTGTAGACAGACGTCTGCACCCCGCACAGGGCACCTTGAGCAATCTTGGTGACGGTGTTAGGGACACCGCGGACCTCCCAGCCCCCATACATAAGTTAGATCAAACCGTGGCGATGTGTATTAGGGCGAAGTTTAGAAGCCTCAAACGGTGGCCGTCGGAGCCCAGGTCAAGCTCCAGCAGATAGGGTCTCTGTATGTTTTCAGGCAGGCAGTTACGGGACCTCTTCAGCTATCAGGATAAGGCTGACGAATAAAGTATACCCATTCCCTGCGTTTATACTAGGCTTTATGGTATTGTCTAACCCCACCAACCGTGATCGGCCCATAAAAAAGGCCGCACCGAAGTATCGTTTCCCCCATTGTTATCTTTATCTTTTCCTGAACCAGACCACTACTCTCAATTTCTTGTCATAGAATCCCTCAGTCCCACCCACCCTCTTGCATCGCAGTCCGTCCTCTTGATGGCAAAATATCTTGAATCCATAATAGGAAAATTGTATAAGGCCAAAAAACAAAGAACTCGTGAACTCCTGATCGAGGTAAATGACAAACAACAGTCCACTAAGCTTCTCGCACAGAATAAACTTGCTGATCTGGACATCAGGGTCAAACACCATCGGAGCCTCATCAGCTCTCAGGGTGTGATCTCTGAGCCAGATCTATTGAACGAAACGGATGCGGATCTCCAAGCGGGTTTAAAGGATAAGGGCGTCACTGCAGTGAGACGCCACACCATCCGCAGAGACGACGAGGACATTCCCACGAACGCATCATCTTGACTTTTGACCGCGCTGTTCATCCACAACATGTAAATGCAGGTTTTATTCGGTGCTCCATCGGTCCGTAAATCCCGAACCCACGGCGCTGTTTTAAGTGCCAGCGGTTGGGTAACGGCACAAACTCTTGCCGTGGCAGAAAAAGTAGTGCAACATGCGCGGCACACGATCATGTGAGCAGCAATCCCCATCCGACACCCTCACTTGTGTGAACGGCGGGGGCCCGCTTGCAGCGTACTCCCGTAAATGTGAAAAAATTCAATTAGCAAAGAAGATCATAAACATCAAGGCAACTGAGAACATCCCCTTCCCAGATGCGCGTCAGAGGTTCGCCTGTTTCCCCCTGGGGAGGTACGCAGACGCAGTTTGCTGGGGGCGGAGCGGCGTATGGTTTCCACAGGGACCCAGTGCAGCGAGTCCTACCTGGTCACTTGCTCCCCCCTGCTGGGTTGCCTCTGGCAGCCCAATCCCGTAACCACACCGCTTGCTAGAATAGAAGGGGAGAAGTATATCGAAGTGCCATTGTGCATATTCCAAAGTGGGACCGCTAACTTGAAGCAAATTATTAATTTCCTTTATAGGTGACGGCTTGCGCGATTCATTCCATCTTAGATCAATACGAAAAGGAAATTATGTTATTATCTTCCACGTATTATTGTATCCGTTGTTGATAATGACGATTTTTACCGCGCTTTGTAGAATTATTTTGTTATTAGGTCTCAATGTTCATGCTTAGTGTTATGTATCTCGCTGCTGTAATGCATGCAAAGGCGAAGAAGGTATTGTTACGAGGAAGGCGCAAGGAATACTGGAGTATTAACAGGTATTTACACAAAATCAGTCCGAGTGCAAATAGTCACCAGTCCAGCAAGATGGCCTCAATACGAGCGAGAGACAAACCCCCGTCTTCCTCTGCGTTCCCTGTCAGCGCTAGGCGAATGGCCGGCATGGCGCGGGCACATAGCCCCATGGTCTCTCAGGCGGCAGCCATGAGGTTTCACCACATCATCCTCAGAACACAACCACCGGGACGAAAACACCGTCCCGGTGCTAGGTAGCAGGAAGAGGTGTGGGCGCGTGGTAGGGCTTGAGTCGGGTCACATGGACGATATATGATTGACGGCCACTTGGTGAACCCGTTGGCAGTACTGGCGAAATCTCGTAGGTCACATCTGTTACCTGGCGCAGAACATGGTACAGACCGTTGTAGCACCACAGAAGTTTCTGAGACAGGCCCAAACGACGACTGGGTGACCACAACAAAACGAGTGTTTCAGGGGAATAGCTAACACTCCTGTGGCTGCGATCATACAGAATCTTTTGCGTCGTTTGGGACGCTGAGAGTTTTTGCACGAGCCACTTCGCGTGAGAGATGTGCCCGTGTGATTGCTTCGTTAGCGTATTCCGTAGCAACCGGGCAGGAAGGAAGCAATGTGTTCATTGGTAATGTCGGCTCACGTCCGTAAAGAAGATAAAAGGGTGAGAATCCAGTCGTGTCATGACGGGAAGAGTTGTAGGCAAATGTTACATAAGGTAAGGCATTGCCCCAGTCTCGATGTTCAGCAGACACGTACATCGAAAGCATATCCGTGAGTGTTCGCTTAAGACGTTCCGTAAGACCATTTGTTTGAGGATGGTACGCGGTCGAAATCTTGTGGGTGATAGAACAGGAACGAAGAATGTCGCTGACAACTCGGGACAGAAAGTACCGACCTCGGTCAGTAAGAAGCTGTCGAGGGGCGCCCTGCTGGAGAAATACGTCACGGAGTAGAAAATCTGCAACGTCAGTCGCACAGCTTGTCGGAAGGGCACGGGTAATGGCGAAACGCGTAGTGTAGCCCGTTGCAACCGCAACCCGTTTGTTGCCCGAGGTAGATTCAGGAAAGGGACCTAGTAAGTCGACGCCAACCGGATGGAACGGTTCATTGGGGACGTCTATCGGTTGTAGCAGCCCGGCTGGCGGCACAGGCGGGGTCTTGCGCCGTTGACAGGAGTCACATGCTTGGATGTAGCGGCGCACTGACTTGTACAGGCCAGGCCAGTAGAAGCGCCGGCGTGTGCGGTCATAGGTGCGAGTTCTACCAAGGTTACCAGCTGTGGGAACGTCATGGAGCTGCTGTAGTACCAATACCTGCATGTGCTCGGGAACAACAAGGAGCAAGGCGGGACCATCAGAGGGAAAGTTCCGGCGGTACAGCATGCCATCTTGGAGTAAGAAGGCGTGAAGCGACGGGTCGGCATTTGCCGACTCAATCTGTTCAATTATGCGTCGCAATGAAGGGTCGCGGCGTTGCTCCTGCCCTATGTGCAGGAAATCAGATAAGGCCAGGACACACGCATCGGAATCAAACGTGCACGTATCAGCTGGGTCGACGGGGAGGCGGGAGAGACAGTCGGCATCTTGGTGTAGACGGCCAGACTTGTACGCGACAGAGAAGGTGTATTCTTGAAGGCTTAAAGCCCAGCGGCCCAGACATCCTGTCGGATCCTTTAACGAGGAAAGCCAGCATAGTGCACGGTGGTCCGTTACAACAGAGAAAGGTCGGCCGTAGAGGTAGGTGCGAAATTTGGCAACTGCCCACACCAAGCCGAGACACTCGCGCTCTGTGATCGAGTAATTTTGCTCGGATGTGGACAGGAGACGACTCGCATATGCAATAACGCGCTCGCGACCATGTTGTTTTTGTGCTAGAATGGCACCTGTGCCGTGGCCACTGGCGTCTGTCCGGACCTCCGTTTGGCTATTTGGCTAATTGTAATTGACAAACGGGATCGCAAAAAGAGCCCTTGCTACTCTGAAGGAGCCGTATAACGTTTAGATAATACCGTTTGGATAGTGTTCCGCTCCGGTCACTTTCTTAAGCAATATGGACTCTTTTGAGCGGCCTTAATTGGCAATAGTGTCTGCTGTACCTACACGGCCATGTGGTAATTCCAGAAATTTTCCAAGAACACTTAGTGTCCTCGTGAACGTTTCGAAGGCATTCGCGGAGCAGAACTTTCTCTTAAGTACGATAAGTGCCACTTCATCAACGAAGAGCTCAAACTAATAGGCCACGTGGTCTGCGGCGAAAGCTTCTACCCCGACATTGACAAAACAGACGCCGTTGCCTCAATTTTACTGCCACCGGGTAAAATATCCGAGCACCGCTTTTCATGTCTTTGTTATTACTACAGACGGTTTGAGAGTAATTCTTCCAATATAGATCGGCCATTACCTTGATTAGGCCAAAACGCCATACAATTATGTTGGGACCACGAAAAGTCCTCACATACCCATGGGTACTTTGACTTGAACAAGGACACCGAGCTGCACAGAGTTGCTAGCAATTTCGTTGTCGGTGCAGCGCTTGTGCACCATCTGGCTGAATTTGGATAGCTTGCTTTGAAGACTGAGCATCTTTTTTTCGCTTCCAAGTTACCTAATGTACCCCGCAATATTCTAAACAATTTTGAAAACCCATTACCCCCAACCTTACAAAAGCATAATTACTTTATAAACACGGTATTCCTCTTCCAGAACATATTACCCTTCAAGTATTAAATTATGCCTTCTCTTCTTACCCCTGAATCTTGGGGCCCTCTTCCAGACTCTATATTCGTTGATTATCCAGTCATGCCAGATATTATATTCGATCTATACGGAATTGCAAAACTAATTAACGAACTGAAACTAACGTCATCCGCAGGAATACACGGCATCAATCCCACAATAGTGGTAAAACACTAAGCCAATAACAAGCATTATTCTTTCCTGCATTTTTCAGCAGTCTATTTCATGCGGAGTGGGGCCGGAGGACTGGAAGCTTGGTATGATCATTCCTGTCCCGAAAAAAGGTCTTCATACTTCATCGAGTTCTTGTCTTTCCATTTCCATCACAAGTGTATGCTCTAAATTAATCGAACACATAATGTATTCCCACACTGTAAATGTTTTACATCCAGTGCATTTATTTCAACCTCACCAACGCGGTTTTTAGAAAGTGCTGTTATGTGACGCTTAACTCGCCCTGTTATTTGGCGACCTGAGTCTTAGCCTCGAAATTAACGTACCTGTACACGCCAGTTTCATTGATTTCGAAAAAAAAGCCTTTGACAAAGTTCTCTATTTTAGCATATTTCTGAAGCTTTCACGTCGTAACAATAATTATCTTGTTTGTATTGGAATGCTGACTTTTTTGACTAACCCTAAGCAGTTCGTTTGGGCTAATAACAATCGCTACCCCCGTATCAGCTCTAACCTCCGGCGTACCCCGAGGCACGGTAGTTGCACCTCTGCTATTCCTAATTTTATTCGCCGACCTCCCCAATAACTTAGTTTCCAACATTCCTCTATTCGCAGATGATTAAGTCATTTATCGTCCTGTTCACAATGCTTACAATACTGTTATCCAACAGTCTGACCTTTCTTTGGTTAAATCATGGTGCGAAAAATGGCTGATGTTTCTTAACACAAAGAACAGTTTTGTAATTTTTTTCTACCCCAAAAATCTTATTTTTCCTCTAAATACTTACCGTTTCATTTTGAAATTACAGCTGCAACTTCGAATAAATACCTCGTTATCATTCTAACTTCAGATGTTACCTGGTCATACCACATAATGAACATCACTAATGACGAAAACCACGTTCTTGGCTGTTTCCGAAGAAACTTAGGTCCTGCCCCACTTTCTTTTAAGCTTTTAACCTATCTAACACTAGTACACCCGAAGCAAGAATATGCTTGTGCCATCTGGGATCCCCATGAAATCACTCTTAATAAACCACTTCAATGCATCCAAAATCGCGCAACCAGATTCACTTATTCAAACTATTCCTCTCATAGCAGCGTCACGGAACTAAAATCTCAAGCTAATATTGTTAACTTAGCATCACGCCTCAAAATTTCAAAACTGTGTTTGTTGGTTAAACTTTATCATGGATTGGCCCTAAACCATGTTATCGTTGCAGCGCATCCTCTTTCATGCCATATCAGCCACTCAATAGTTGTTTATCCCCCCTGTGCGCATACCACTGCCCATCACTCTACGTTTTTTGTGCAAACATGAACTGAATGGAACGGTCTTCCTTCTGACATCGTGCACCACTAATGCTTCACCCATTTCAAAGAAGTCATCGAACAAATCATACGTTAATGAAATGCCTACCCCCTATGTAACTCCCCTTGAAGGGGGACCTTGATATTAAAAACGAGAAAATAAATAAGTGGTGTGCCATTGCCTATGTTACTCTTATCACTTCACCCACCGAAATACAATATTCAACAACGGTCACAAGTTAGCGGTGACATATTTTTGGCCATATACTTACGGGCAACATTATAAACTGGTGACCGATTGTCAAACTCTTTATTGCCTGGCCCCTCTGAAGGACCCGGCTGGGAACCTCGCCCTTTGGAGCTTTGGGCTGCACAAATGTGATGTCGCTATCATAGGCAAGTCATGTCACAAACACAGCCATTCTTACTGCCTGTCACACGCATTGTGTAATCATAAATGTACTGCGGAAGATGTGGGCGCAGCCTTCTTGTGTGACATGATTTCATATGCTCTTGTCTAGGAGAAGCGACAGAAGCCAGCGCGTTGTCCTCTTGTTGATTACCTGGAATTCAGCCCTCCCCAACCACCGAAGCCTTTCGCATGCTGCAGAGCTTCATTTTTTCTTATGAACGACGTTCTATATAGACAAAATATCGCCCTCACAAATACGCCATCTTTACTTCTCCCACCTAACGACTTACGCCAACGATCCTGGAGGCTTGTCATGATGCAGACACCTCCGGCAACTTCGGCTTTACCAGCTCGCTGGCGCGTATACTTTAACAGTAAAACTGACTAAAACATTCTGAAAGCTCAAGCGGTACCTGCAAAGTTGCCGGTACTTTGATAGGCACAAGACGTCCCGTATAAAATCACCTGGTTTCTGCCGCCTGTTAACATACCAAAAGCACCACTTCAGCAGGTGAGCATGGATATGTTCGAACTTTCTCTATTCATCCTCATGCACCAAATAGATTGTGGTGGTCACGGACTGGCTTCGGCGTTTGGTTGGTATTGACAAAGGCTCTTCCTAGAGGCACTGCCTCTGACGTTGCAAGGTTTTTTTTAATCCCAAACATTGCGCTTAAGACATGATTCCCCAACCGTAACCATTGCTAGGCCGAAGAACAGTATTCAAGGCACAACTAAATTAAGGCGTATTGCAGGTCAGTGGCACCAGTCACAAAAGGACGACAGCCTATCGCCTACAAATGAATGGAGTGACAAAAGGACTGAATAAGGCGATTGCCGGTATTGTTTCAACCCACGTTGACGTGGCACGTAGGAAGTAGTACTGCGTACTACCATATGTGCCGTTCGCGTGTAAAACAAGGCCACAAGAAACTACACGCTCGTAACGATACCGCTGAAGGATGGCGCGAGGTGCTGACAATGTTGGATTTTATAAATTTGCCTTGATGGTTACGCTGACAATGTTGTACAAATGGCTGATTTTCCATGCACCACCACAGTTAATGAAGAGTTGCCGGTGGAGGAGAGACTACACACCAAATTGCACGCCGGAATAGGTATACGGCAGCAACAAGGAAATGACGTAGAGCAATCCCACCTCCGACACCAAAACATTACATATACGGCAGGATAGCAAGTGTGATTGCGGAGTCCTACTCGCCGATGCACTTCTACGTCATCCCCACAAGGCTGTCCGTTAGAGCAGTGATTTCAACCACAAATGAAGTTTTTTTCTTACGCATAAAATAAAGATAAAACCTTACTACTCCCGTTGAACTTGGCCATGACCCATTTTGTGCCATGCACCTAAACTGCAGTGTTTATTTCAGTGGTGCTTCTCGATACATCGCGATCATGGTTTCACCGGGACCGGGTAGTGTCACTCTAATGATTTGGCAGTTTATCGGTCGGTCTGAGGCAGACTATGTTCACAAATAACCGAGAACACACACACTGATTTTTAAAGGGGGAAGAATGAATGATAGAGGTTGACGCCCTGGCGTTAAGGATTTCACCGCTTTCTCCTTGAACTCTGCGGAATTGTACTGTCTTAAAGCACTGTCTTCATTGTGCACGTAACAATATTTGAATTTTATTGTGCCTCCAAAATAGAAAGATATTGTGAAGAATAGCATGCTTCAAAGAAGTGTTTTTAGTGCAATAAGGGTTATGGATGTCGTAAATGTAGCAAACAGTTTTCTGTAGTTCTTGCAGGTTTGATAATTTTCCCAAGCTGGTCTTGTGCCCCACAGTCAGACAATGAATAATATAATAAACAGTAATAAAGTACCATGCTTACGTTTTTAGGATAAACATGCCTATTTCGAGCAATATATCCAAACCCCGACGACACTTTTGCTGGAACATTTTGAAAGTAGTCATTCACTGTTAAATGTTTTCAAAACAACCTTAAGAATTTTCTCAAATTCAACCTTCTGTATTGGTTTCCTGCCTAAGTGTACATTGTCAGCGCAATTGTTTCTTGCTTGGGAGAATACGAGGAAACGTTTCTTTGTTTGAAATTTAGTGTAAAGCATTCTATCCCTCGTCCAGCTGTACATTGAATATGTTATTGAAGTGAAAAAGTGAACTTTTTTGCTTTTTTACGTATTTTCTGGACCAAATAGTAAGAAATTGCTTGTATATATTCCATAAAACTGTGTTATTTCTTCGTATGCAGTTTACTGCTAGTGGCCGCTGGTGAACTGTAGTTTCTGTGATTGTAAGACCATATTTAGCCGTGGATGGCTTGCTAAAGTAGTCAGGAAGCTTTGGGTGTTTCACCCTCTGTAGTCTTCAAATCGGCAGTACATTTCGAGTGCACATTACTAAGCACTGCAGATCACTAGTCATGGATGTCAACTATCCTAAATACAGAAAATTACTTACGACAAATTTCTGAGGAATAAAGTATCCATGTCGTTCAGGACGGGATTGTACAGGATGCGCATTTAGAAATGCAAAAGTTCTTCGTTAACGAACACTTAAAAACGAATTGAGCATATTTGTACAGCGCTGCAAGTTGCAAGAAAGCAATCACAACGTTGCAAAAGAATCGAAAAATTGATCCAAGTACTTCGGCTGAGTCTGTGTTTCACATGCAGGAATAAAAGTTTTGAAATTTTAGAGCTGCTTTGGTGCTATTCCTGAGAGACCCGTATATTACGTTGCTCAAGTTCGAGCAGTGTTGTCACAATTTCTTCGATATGTCCCGCCGAAAACGTGAAGAAACGACGTGGAATGAAGATAACAGCTGTGTGGGAAAGTTAGGGTGTTGAGCTTTGGCCCTGGGGTCGTCGTGCGCAAGCACGAGTTCAACCGGCTGACCGGGAAGCGCTGTTTCCACTACCTGGTTGGCGGCCGTGGTTGCACAGCGATGTCTTAGTTGGTAACGGCCAGGGCGACGGCAGCATGGACTGGCACTCTACCGGAACAGCGTAAAAGAATGTACCACCGGCATACCAGCAAAAGACTGACCTTAGGACTTCCGAATTTTTAGGCTAAATGTGCGACTACTCGCTTGTCCAATTTGACTCTTGGTTGAGTCTGAACTATTAGTTATGGGCCGATTTTATTATTGGTGCGCGGAATAATTTCCATTTCCTGATTTTTTTATATGGCGTTCCTTCTTGAATCGACCTCTCAATGGGGCTGATTTTTTATTATTCCTGTTTTGGGTTCCCAGTCTCACGGCGCCCCCGTCCTTGTTTGCGGAAATTGCTAGCATACTGCATCATTTCTATTGCAGACACATACTAGACAATACTAGTATAAAAGTAGCAGCATGCCAAGAAAAACATTTTTTCAATTACCACATATGCACGGAGTTATTATTGGACACTGACACCTTCACTGTAAAGGCCAACCGTTTACGTGACCCATGAATTAGGCTGAGCCTTGAGCTTCCGCAGAAGTACACCGTCTGAGAAGAATGTTTCCTCGGCCGGAGTCGAACCGGGGTTGCTCGCTCAATACAAAACAAGTCACACCAATAGGGCCAGAGGCTGACTGGGTTCTTTGCATAAAACACTTCGGAAGTGGGGTCTATGATGCCGCCGTTTTCCTTTACTGCGTGGCCGAATGGCGCCGTGCTAGCCGAAAATGGGAGGCTGACGTGATCCTGCCCGGCAGAATTGAAGCCCTGCGGGAAATGCATGCTACCATTTACGCCATCGTTGCGAAGGCGCCCTAACTGTCCGCTTTTTAACCGCGAAACATCTCATGCTCGAGGCTGTGTCCCTCCCTCCCTTGTCGTTGTTGTCCGTCGTTCGCACCCCCAATCCGCATGCCTGGCCAAGCACTGCAGATGATGATTGTGGCAGGATGCCCTTAGGGATTGGCGAACTAGGGAACTGTGTGAGCAGAACGCGCCTGATGCCCTTCACTCATTCAAACTTCATCATCATGATCATCATATTCTCGTGTCCTTCTGTGAGATGAGTTCGGATGGAACCAAAAGCCCCGTCGGCGTTTGGGCTGACACAAGTGCAAGCAACAGCACAACCCCACGACTTTGTGGCTGCAACGGGAGGTACGTGGCACTCTTCCCACTGCACTACAAACCGAGACGGGAGCATGTGTTACGAACGCGCCTTATGTCCTTCACTCATTCAAACTTCATCATTAGCATCATCGTCGTCGTTGTCGTAGTGATATTCTTTATCATCATCCCCATATTCTCGTGTCCTTCTGTAAGATGAGTTCACATGGAACCGACAGACCCATCAGCGTTTGGGCTGACGTAGGTACAAGCAACAGCCTGAACCCAAACATTAACGACAACGTTAGCACCACCGATAGCACCGCTGAAGAACAAGAATTACAAGAAGACAAAGCAGCGAAGAGGAGGGCACATGAAGCTGAATATAAACGTCGGCGCCGAGCTGCGGATCCCAAGCACGCGAAGCCCAGGTGCGCTGCAAACGCCGTCAGGAAGCTACTGATGCTGCAGTGAAGGCACGTGAAGCTGAGGGTAAGCGCAAGCAGCGAGAAGCGGATCCTCAACTGAGAGAACGTGAGGCTCAAGGGTAACGTAAGCGCAGAGAATCAGATGCAGATGCTACGCGTCAACGCTAAGCCACCTCGAAACGTCAACACAGAGACCTTACGTTGTTTTAATAAAGAGACAACAGGACACTCGTTCATACCGAGGTTCACACTACGTTACCATTCGTGCTCCGATAAATAAAACAACATAACGGCAGCCCATTCGAACCTCCGCGGAACCGACATCATGCTTTGCATCCTTCTCAAAGTTCCCCACGGGAAGATGTCGCACTTTTTTTAATGCAGCCAGGTCCGCTGAAAGGAGCTATATATTTAACAAATACGTTTAAAACACAAACATAAGTGAACATTTTGTCAGTTTGTCAAGCTGAAGAACATGCCTGTGGTAAAAGTTCGGCTTGTTAGAAAGCCTTTGATGCCTTGCTGATACCATACAGGGCACACGTTTTTCTTATACAATTTCAGAGAAGATACGTTACATGGCCAAAACAGGTAACAAATAACCATGACAAGCCAAAAAGTGGCAGAGCAGCTTCCAACGCGTGCAATTATTTTGAGCAATTTCAAACAAAAAATACACATCCTTGTTTTTTTCAACTTCACCTTAACGTGCACCCCAACAAGCGCACGTACACTGATTGCGCTTTGCAGGAGTCCCGCATGGAGGCGACATAGACTAGAGCCAGCTCCTCGGACCTTTCTATTTCTCCGTTGCACTGAGTGCCGTGCAGATTCCGTTCGATGAACTTCTGAAACTTCACAAAACGAAGAAACCTGGGCACGAAGCCCAAATTTTGGCAAAATAAGCTGGTACAACCTACTTTATCTATGAGAATATGCTCTGAAGAGACAACATCCTGGTTATATCTGTTGCTGCATTCTGAACCAAGCCGTTTCAAGAAAGCTTCGGATATTGTTTTGTCAGAAAACATTTCTATTCCCGTTTCTCTGGGTTTGAGTACCCAATATTTCTGCAGACAAAAAATCCAGATACCTCTATTGTGCGAGATACCCATAGGCCAACCAGCTATCGGTCGAATTACCAAACTCGGCCAAACTACAGTTATTTATTTACGCAGTTTTGGACGCAATTAACCATATTAGGCGAAAAGAACACTAATATTTTTGTGAATAAGTACCAATATAAACTAGATTCAGCAAATACTACGAAAAGAGAGCCGAGACCTCTCGACCTCTGTGCATAGATATAAAAAAACGTATAGTATCAAGAAAGTAACCTATTTTACAATATGTAAATATAATTGTGACAGATTCGATACATTCATTGCAAAAAGTGTGGTAGATCCTTTGTGCCACAGAGGCGTCAAGATCAGAGCAGGGAAGAGAAAGAGGACGCTGGCTGTGCGGCGTCCGTGGTTTGGTGCACTGCTCACTCAGTGGTCTCTTCCACAGTGCCTTCTCTAAAAGAAACTTTTAAATCAGCACCCTAAAAACACTCCTGAGAATACCGCTCTACCCCGTATCCTTTCGTGGAGAGTGCTGCTTCGTCCCCGCACTGGTCTACTCCAGCCATTCCTTGGCCCAAGTGAGCCGTGGAGAGGTGTGACTGACAGCTTTTTAGCTTTTGATCACACATCTGCAAAGTGGGCGTCACCTTAAAGGCGTAATCATGGCACCGCCTTCTGCACCATCTAGTACCGCTCTTCCACCGGTCATCGTAAGCCATCGAAAGGACCCTGGTTTCTTCTACGCACCGATGATGTCGGCATAAAAGACTGGATCAGCTCTTACGAACTTGTTAGCCCCCAAACTCGCTTAGAAACCGTACATTCAGCAGGGGTATCTTCTTTTTCACCAGAAAGGCGCGGTGAACTCATGGTATGATACTAACAAAGCAACACTCACTAGCTAGAATAGCTGAAAGGCGGAGATGAATAAACTCTTTGGCAAGCCGGCTGGTCGCACCTCCCCGCCAAAAGGACCTTGGGTCTTCAGCGGCGACGTTAATCGATCAGTACATCGCCCACATCCAAAGACATACTGGTCCATTGCCACAACGTTGATGATCATGTAGCAATATTATGATAATACAATTCCATATCATCATCATCATCACGCTTAGGCAGTTGGCCGATATAACACACTCGGCAACCTGCATGGCGAGGCACTGTGTTGTCCGCTCCCGCTCAATACGGCCCAGCCATGACACCGCAAGAAAATATGGGAACTGCCATCCTACCTCGTCAGCCGCCTTCAAATTGGGCATGCGGTGATTTGGCTTCGCCATACCAGCATGCCGCTGCTTCTCCGGCCGTAACACGGACGTCAGCACGCGGGAGCGTTCGAAGAGCGACACCCGCCCTCCCTGACCTACCTGGGCTGATGCCGTTTAGCTAAATCGGTAGCCATATCGCTTGGTTCACCAATCGTCAAGAGCCTTTTGAATCGGTAGCCATGTCACTTGCTTTGCCATTCTTGAAGAGGCAGCTTTTCTTCAACAGCATCCAGTACCACGACGTAAGGTAGCTTGTCCACTTACAAAAGCTGCCTTGTAACCTCACAGACAAAATCCATCGGTCGTCTCACCCGCAGTGCGTAAAACAACCTCAAAAACATTGTCCTGTACCGCAACGGTGTTACAAACCGCACACATAAATGGCAGCAAAGCCGACTTCCAGGACCACCACGAGTCCTCCTTCATTCCCGCCCTCGATATGTGTGCGGCAACCATGAAAATGCAATGAAGCCGCAATAATTAGCGTGCATTAAGCGTTCACCGACCTCTACGCTCTCGCGGTATGTCCAGCATCGCCTCTACTGGTATGCCCAGCCCAAGATACGAGTTTCACCTCAAGGGAGCCGATCTTTTACTACGTTAGCGCGATTTTACATCATGACACCGTATCATTGCTTGTCGCATTTATAATTCATCCCGACGCAAGCATCGAGTGCACTGCTACTCCTAGCTGGGAAAGTGGACCACCTCCTCAGGCCACAGGTGGGAGCCATCTTCAAGACCACTCCGCTTTGTGATGTGCGACAGCCCTCTTCGTCGTGTCTGAATGTGCACCCTATAAAAGGCACCCACAGCTCCATCACTCTGGCAGTCGAAGTTACTTTGCAATAACTTCGACTTGCTATTTACGATCCTGACGAAGAAGCCTCCCAATAAACGTCGCCCAAAGAAGCATCCCGTGTCCCATTCAATCAAGAGACCCGTTACAAGCTTGTCACCAGACCTTAACCTATTGCCTGCTCTAGGCCCGTGTTCTGTAAACGCTGTAATGGGACCTCAGCTGTCTCTCTAAAAATTGAAGAGTAGAAACTAGTTTGCAGAGTGAAAATTTAACGTCATTGCAGTTCAAGCGCAGTTCGTCATCGCAATGCCGCGTAATGCCGCCTCCTGTAGTGGTGCACATGTTTTCTAGGGAGCGATGAAGCTACCGAAGTCCACCCAAATTACCGTGAATCTCTCACATCGGTTATAATTGCGACCCACCACGCTTCACCTCGCCGCTGTCCATCGATTTACCTCTGCGGTTCTCTCCAACATCCATTGAGTAGTCGCTCCGGACCCCGCACCGTGTCCACCGCCAGATTTGCAGCCCAGTCCACTAGAGCTTGAACTAGATCCTGGATGCTACCTTGCCGACGACCTGGACCGTGGCGTCTTGTCAGCCCCTTCTGCTTTAGCGCTGAATTCTCACTACGCATAATTTGTGCATCGCTGTATGTACCTGTTAGCGATCACCAACGCCGTTGCCCGCATCCACATGCAGCACTATGCACTTCCGTTTCCCCATCTCTGTGCCTCCCAAATTGACGCGCTCTCTTCCCAGGCCACGTAAAACAAGTGTTTTGTTTTCCTTTACCGCTCTGCGTACTAGGGGTTTCCTCTAGCGACACGATCATCATCGTCTTCAGGAGCATGGCCATTACCATCACTATTACCCAGCTGGGCCATTGAAAACGCTCGGCACCTGGCCTGGAGTGGCATCTTGTTCTACCTCACTCTCCCTAAACATGTCGCAGTCATCACTTTACAAATAAACCTATGTTCGACCATCCTACCTTGCTGGCCACCTAAAATCCGGTGACCTAATAGGACAAAGTTTACTTACATTTTCAAAGGAATAGCAAATGATGCCTTAATTCGGCTCACGTGCAGGGAATGCACGACAGTAAGCTCAATTTTGAACGTTTGGAAGCGGTTCGAGCAAGAGGAAAGTAATAGAATCGCTAATTCATGCACCTTCATCTTCATCTGAGAAACCTTCGTTAGAAAACACTTTTCACCAGCGCCCCCACCCCCGTCAGATATCACAGCAGAAATGGTGACTGGCACCGCAGGGTGCCACGAGAGATAACATCTGACTCCGGTTATCCCCCGACACCTCGTATCTGATGTTAATCCGCCCATGGCCTCTATCATGTGAGTAGTGGTGCGTGAGGAAATTGAGACGGCATTGGCTTGCACCTAGCCTGCCACATGAGCCACGCAACTTTGTGCCCTTCCGTTGCCGTTTTTAGCCAAGAGTATGGGCCCCATGCCTACGGTAACCCCGTCAATTAAGAACACTCTATGACCGCCCATATGCTTTAGAAGTGGTCGTGTTGCTCATGTTTCCCGGTATTGCCCCCGCCGCTGTTTTGTTTTCGTTCTATACACATTGAGCGGCCGTGTCACAAACTCTGCGATAAACCCCTCCGCTACAAGTTTCTGGCAACGCCACCCGGAAGATGCCATTTATTCTGGCCCACTATACGGCCGTTCCCCAAAAACTCAGTCTCGCTTTCAGGGGCCCAGCCGCTCTAACTTACCGATCAACAACCGACGCCTTGACTCGGGAAAAAACTGAGCGCTGCTCCCAGAGGTGAAGCTGCAGTTCCGACCAAAAAAGAAACATATAATAGACAAGAAAGTTGACGGAGTGCTTCTTCAGGTGTTGATTGATACAGGGGTGTAATTTGTACTAAGAATGCTAATATACGGGCCCGGGTAGCAAAAGCCCTCTTGCCTGCTTTTTTGAATGCTAAAGTGACTGACACTGCTAAACCGGCCAACAATAGCAGGTGCGCCTGTCGCGTCACCTTCTCCGGCCAGAACACAACGCCGGTTTTTGTTGTTTGGTACTTTGGCCTTCACAACGTGAACCTTAGCTGCGATTTCGGTATGTAACAAGCACCACACAACGAGTGCTCTACATGCCTTCGTAATGACGACCTTCCGACTGCTGGTGATTTATTTCCGCCGCAAATCTGTCCATCCCAATACATTCGCTTGCCAAATCAAGCCCCCGCTTTGGTCCCCCTGGCCATGTCTACCATGAAGTGGGGTGTAGCAATGCTATGTTAAATGATTAGATTTATTAATCCATTCTTTCAGAAAATGAATGAAAGGAGACATTTAATACTCGATTACGCGTGCACGCTATATATGTAAAAATGCAAAATCAGGCCATTTAGCCATTCACTGTCGCGAGTGTAAATGCACTCGCTTGTTCAATAAATGCTTAATCGTAGTGAACAACAGGTACCATATAACAAATACATTTTAGAGCTGAGGAAATCGCACGTGCTTTTGATTGTTGCATGAGCACACCTTTTGGTCACTCAATGATGGAGAATTTAGTTTTCTAGAACAAGCTGGCACTATTTAATCACAATGTAAACGTAATGGCACGTATCCCAAAGGTCTACCGCAAGGGGAAAAGATTATTTGTATCTTTGATGGTGTATGCGTGTTAATATATGTGTGTAGGCGGCACGTAAGTGTGATTTGTTTTAACAACTTTTAAGGTTGAAAATTTTGTTTGTTGAAAGCGGCACTGTTTTTTATGTCATCTATCTTCCGCATTGGTGTTGTTTGCGCTAGTGAAGTACAGTATAAAATGCCAACTTGCCTAAACCTTGAGGTTACTGTCGACTTATTTTGTCTTCCATTTCTCATCAAAATTGTTTCTACTAATGGATAAAGAAATCTCGTAAGAAACCGCAGGCCTACCACCTGAAGTTAGAATAGAATGCAATGGTTCCGAAGCCAAGGTTCTAAAATCTGATTTGATGATTTTTTTTTTCAATAATTATAGCCATCAACCAAAGATACCGTGCAATTTATTCTCCTTTACTCGCCTGCGGAAGCCACTTTGCTGAAAGCCTTTTCGTCGCTTGGTATTGTTTGAGTTCTTAGTGAAGCTCAAGTTAGCTGCGGTAAGATTACAATAATATGCGAAACGTGCGCCGTCTTGGCTACGTGCATATGGGTAAGGTTCAAGGTACATAAATTTTAAACCCTCTGTCATGTTGTGAAGCAAGCGCAACGCGGTGCCAGCCGCTGACAGCAGGGTCTTCAGGTGGAACATCCAATCTCCTCACAGAGAGGAATCATAGAAGACGTCGTGGCCATCTTGGTGCCTGTCCTAGTGATAGCGATGTCCGGAAGGCAGTGACGAACCACATCGGACGAGAGGGCGGGGGGCACGGCACGGCATCATCGGATCGTCTCGTCTGATCTCAACTCCTCTCGGCTGCTCTTCATGGGTTGCAGACGGGCTGGAGACATGGGGCAGGGAACGGGGTCGTACTAGTCCTGGTCGCAGCGGGGCTGGGTCTGTCCGACAAGGCCCGCGTACCGTCGACGATCTCTGTCAGGCCGAGAAGTGGTGAGGTGCGGCCAGGATGGGGTGAACTCGCACACTCCACCAAAATGTAACTGGCGGCACGACAGATGACATTCACCATGGCAAAGAATTATGAGAAATCTATTTACAGTGTTTACATGGCGGCCATAAGATAGCGCGCTCTAAGACTCGGCCACTTCTTTGTCGTCTTCTGACTGAACACAAGCTCTATGGGACATTGCCCGCTTATGTGTCCCGTGACAATATCTTAGAGGGTGTTTGATGGCGGAAAATGTACCCTACACCTAACAATTGTAATTGGTTTGTAGCTATCGTTTTAGTGTTCTCCATGGAATCAGACCGTGGAAAAACTCAGCGAACGAGTAAATAAAGGGCTGCCGCTGCTCTTGTTCGTTAAAGAAACAGGAATGCGCTGAGCACTCTCAAATAGCAATGACTACGTTGCTCTTTTTCTATGTTGTACTTTGGCGGCTGTATAGGTAAAAACAGCGGATGAATTGGTGGTAACGCCTTCATCATCCATGACATCTTTCAAAAAAGTGCAATCCCAGCTTGCATTCAATAACACTAAAACACATTTTTATTTTTTTTATGGTCGATGTGTTGTTTCATCTTCAAAGCAAGAAAAATATTGCTACCTGTTTGTTATTGGCCCTGCGTAGGCTCAGAGGGCCACTCCTGGCTCCACCATGGGTGGGTGAAGATGCGTTCGGCAAGGACGTGCGCCCGTGTTTGTGCCTCCTTCCATATGTTTTCTTCTGGACGGCACTCGAACGCCTCTGGCACCCACGCATTTGGCATAAAGGCATCGCTGGTGCTCTAAACAATGCACTTCGGTACGCGAAAAATCTGTATAGCAACGGAACCTCAAATGTGTTAAAGGAATTGCGGAAATTTTATTACAGTAGGCCTAATTCAGGAGAACAGGAAAGCCTACACATAACGGAGTAGGGGCTATTTTCTTTTCTATTGAGGAGCTCACAAAAGATAGAGCACGGGGTGCAATCCTTGATCAGCAGGGATATCACTCAGAACATTGTGCAATTCTTCAGGGTTAACGAAACGGTCGGTACCCTTCTAATCACCCCGCATGGTGTACCTGGAGTAATCTTGGTGACGGTGTTGGCGACTCCGGGAACCCCCAAGCCCCCATACATAAGTTATCAACCGTGACGATACCTTTTAAGGTGAAGGGTAGAAACCTCAAACAGTGGCCGTCGGAGCCCTGGTGAAGCTACGGCGGATGGGCCCCCAGTTTGTTTACCAGGGAGGGAGCTCTGGGACCTCTTCAGCTATCAGGGTAATGCTGACGAAGAAAGTACCCCCCCCCCCCGTACCCTGCTTTTGTACATGCTGTATGGTACCGAAATTTTTCAAATCCAAAGATCGGCCCCCTAAAAGGGCCCGCACCAAAGTATCCTTTCCCCCGTTGTCAACTACGAGTTTCCTAAAGCCGGACAACTATATTAGGTTTTTCGTAATAAAATTTGTTGACACGTCAAACCCCCTTGCCGCGAATTCTCAACATACCTCAGCATAAATACCCGAGAAAGTGGTGTGGAAACAGCCTCGCCGCTAGCGTAGTGGTTCGGACGAGAACGATATTCTGGAAGTCATGGGTTCGCATGCCATCCGGCGAGCATTTTTCCACCCCTTTCTTTCTGACTCAAACTATTCTTTAGCTGTTTCTAAGACCTACCACCACCTCCCCTTTGCTTTCCGAGGTTTTTTTGACTGGAAACCCTTATTTTCTGGCATATTTCACCGAGCCCCTCAATTCCCATTTTCAGATTCGCTACATGCTTAGCGAGGGCCTCTGTTCCGGCAGTCGTGGTGTCAAAGGTAGCTTAAGAATGTTTCAAGCTGGTGGAGCACTCTGGACATGTAGACATTCGAGTCACGGTCAGGGGGTAAAAAGAAGATCCCCTCCACCCCGACAAGTCCGAGTGGTGCTGGCTACCACCCCCAAGTGCAGGAAACAAGAAATACCTCAACATAAATACCCGAGAAAGTGGTTGGGAAAGAGCCGCGCCGGTAGCGTAGTGGTTATCATAACAGAGGTTTATTCTGGAAGTCATGGGTTCTGATCCCTCCCGGCGAGCATTTTTCCACCACGTAATTCTGACTCTAAAAAATCTATTATCTTTTTCTATGACCTACCGCAACCTCCCCTCTGATTTCTAAGCTTTTCGTGACTGCCAAGCCCTATTTTGTGTATTATTTGACCCAGCCCCTTATTTCCCATTTTCTGATTTGCTACATTGTTAGCGAAGGAATTTGTTCTTCAGTCCTGGTGCCAAAGTTAGCTTAAGACGGTTGAAAGCTGGACGACCACTCTGGACTTGTCGTAGACAATCGAGTCACGGCCCCGGGGTTAAAAAGAAGGTCTCCTTCACCCCGAGTAGTTCGAGTCGTGCTGGCTATCAACCCCAAGTGCTGGAAAGAAGTAATACCTCAACATAAATACCCGAGAAAGTGTTGGGGAAAGAGACCCGCCGGTACCGTAGTGGTTATCACACCAAACAGCTATTCTGGCGGTCGTGGGTTCGAATCCCACGCAGCGGACATTTTTTTACGACTTTCTTTCTGACTCAAAAAAATCATCTGTTTCTATGACCTACTACATTCTCCCCTTTGCTTTCAGAGTTTTTCTTGACTGCCAACCCTAATTTTCTGTATCATTTCACCCAGCCCCTTATTTCCCAATTTGTGATTCGCTACGTGCTTAGCGAGCGCCTCTGTTCTTGCAGGCTTGGGGCCAAGGGTAGCTAAAAGGGTTCAAAGCTGGTCGACCACCTTCAACATGTTGTGGACAATCGAGTCACTGCCCGGGGGTTAAAAAGAAGCTCCCCTTCACCCCGAGTAGTCCGAGTAGTGCTGGCTACCAAACACAAGTGCTGGAAACAAGCAATAGTTCATTATAAAAGTGCAGCTTGCTGGGTCAGTTGGTACATATCGCACATATCGACGGAATGGAAACCAGAAAAATAAGGACGCGAAACACGAGGAGAGAGGAGACACCACAACGCTGGACTAGCAACTGAAATTTAATAGAAGAAACCAACACACGTTGTGAACAACGCATTCGCCAACATGTATGGGTGACATGAATGAAAATGCTATTGTTATTTATAACTACCTATACTCTCGTATCAACACCACTCAAGTTTGAAGGAAGCCGATTTATTTATCGCTGAGGGTCATAGACGGTGCGCTAATGCAGTTGCCTTCCTGCTGTTGTCTTATGAAGAACGCCTCGAGAATTTTCATCTCGTTCTTAGTCCTGCCTTTTCCAAGGATCGTTACACTGTCAAATATAGTTCAAATATCTTCAAAAATACCCTTGAAATATCTGTCGAAGTTTGACAGAAAACTTCGAGTGGTCGCTGCTAATAATGCTAGAGTGCTGCGCATGTTTTGTTACGTTGCTGATTTCTTAATGTTTTATAGCTTTTACCCTCTGAGTGCCCGGAACAGGTGGCTGAAGACATTTTAACAAATTTTAAGACATGCTCAGATTCTCGCAATTTTACCTTTGAACTGGCTGAGAACAAAACCCTAAGATTTTCAGTTTTAATACTAACATTTAAATACGACAGCCACGTTTGCTGGATTTACTCTCATAGAACTAAGAAGGCGTTGCTTCCGTTCGAGTCAAGCCACCCGAAATTAGTAAAAAGAGGCATAGCCACACTACATTTCCGCAGTGCGTTAGAAAAAAGCTGCGTCCACGCAATGAAGTTAAGCCTTGTACGTCAGGCTCAAAGTCTAATTGCAGCGGGTTTCCCGCCTACAGTGCCGACCGCTACCGCTGAGGCCCTCCACGTAAGGCCTAAAAGGCAAATTCCAAGGTCACAGGCGCCAGATGAAAACAAGAAAAAAGGAAAGGTTGTGGTAATGCCATGTTTACATAAGGTGTAGCACAACAAAACGGAAATTGCATCGCGGCACGGGGTTCAAGTGGTCTTTTCCGCGCCGTGAAAACTCTCCAGACTATGCGCGCGGATAGGAAATATGGGAAAAAAGAAACGCGCGTGTAAAACAAACCATGCACGAAATTCGTTAAGTGTCAGCACAGTCTATTTCTATAAAATTCCGCTGAGGTAAAATTCCCTTGAGTTTATTGCAGGCACCATATCACGCCTTGAAATTTCGCAAAACACTGTTTTGTCTGAGCTAGCCATAATTCGTGCCGCGCAGTCCTCCATCGAAAACCAGGTTGGTCGCCTATTCACCCGCGTTGACGAACTTGAAAAAATAGTCGAAGCTATTAAACCACGTCCCCCGATATCTGACCCGAGTAGCAAACCTGAAATAATTAGACTCTCTTCACAATTAAATAACCTCGCGCAAAAATGCGACGACTCGGAAAATCGCCTTCGCAGGGAGAACCTACTCTTTTTCGGTATTGAAGATGTACGCGACGAAACTTGGGAAATATCGGAATCGCGGGTTATTTCTCTCTGTGCACAGAAACTTGACATTCCTATTACAAAAGAGGACATCGAACGAGCACACAGGCTCGGGCGTTTTCAGGATGGTAAGAACCGCCCAATCATTGTTAAGCTTGCGCGGTTTAAAGTTAAAGGTAGTATTCTGTCCGCCGGGGCAAAACTTAAAGGTTCACAAATTTCTATCCGTGAGGATTTTTCTTCGGGCGTACGGCTTGCAAGGAAAAAGTTGTACGCGTATGCAAAACAAAGCGATTTCTCCAGTTTTAAGATGAGATTCGATAAGCTACAGATGAACGGAAAGCAGTTTTGTTACGATGCACAATCAGATTCAGTCTTGGAAGTTAAATCCTAGCCATCACAGCAGGCCTGCCCGACCCAACTTTCCCTTCCCCAGCAGCCGCTATTAACCCCAATTCATGCATCACCCAAACACACATTATCAGTCATTATGGCTAACGTTCGCAGCTACATGCCGAAAAAAGACACCGTGGTATCCATTCTCGATGACAACAACACAGACATGGCCATCTTCACTGAGTCTTGGTTATCTTCTGACATCAACGACGCTGAGCTACTGCAAGCCAACTCCCCCTACATTGCTTTCCGACGCGACAGGAATGGACGAAAGGGTGGTGGTGTCCTTGTATTCACTAAAAGCAACATTCCTTCCTACCAGCTCCCCAACAACTGTGCCCACGAAATCCTTTGTGTGCACTTTTCCGTGCCGTCTCGCACATACGTACTGATATCTTGTTATCGCCCGCCAGATTCCGACTCTTCCTTCACCAATGAACTTCACTCCGTCCTCTTAGATATAACCTTTAAATTTCCCCGTGCCAGCTACATTCTTTGTGGGGATTTCAACTTTCCGGAAATAAAACTGGGTCAATCTAACAGCATCATCGCGCCAGTCAAAAGACTTCCTTGACCTAGCACTAAACTTCAACCTTACGCAAACCGTAAATTTTCCAACCCGTGGCACCAACACTCTTGACCTGGTTTTGACTTCTCACTCCGAAAACATTGAGTCTTTATCTCCCGTAGACGGGCTGAGTGATCACAGTATTGTTCTATTTAATTTGAATATTTCCGCTCCAATTAGACAGCGTTCAATAAAATTAATTCGAGACTACAGTAAAGCTGACACTTCTAGAATTAACAGTGAACTTAACACCTTCTTTGAATATCTAAAAGAAACTGCTTATACAAGGTCTGTAGACGAAAACTGGCGTTTGTACAAGCAAAAACTACTCAGCCTAATTAGTAATTACGTACCCCTCGTTTGCATCCGTGGTGAAATGGGAAGGCCCTGGTACACAAATCTGTTAAAAAAACTAGCCCAAAAGAAAAAGCGCCTCTTCAAAGTGGCAAAAAAATCTGGTAATGCCCCGAAATGGAAGAACTACTTCAACTGCTTGCAAGAGTACAACCGCCTGTTGAAGCGCTCAAAGAAAAAATTCTTTCACCAGGACCTTCTTGATATCCTCCATTGTAATCCCAAAAAATTCTGGAAAATACTCACTCCCAACAGACATCAGTCGCATAACATCACCTTAACCAATCCTGATGGGTCACACGTCCCAGTCGCAAAACGCTCTGACGTCCTAAATTCCTATTTTTCTTCCGTTTTTACGTGTGAACCTTCGACCAACATTCCTGCCTTACCAAGATTGGACTTCACTGACATGCCTGCCATTGAAGTGACTGCTGAAGGTATCATGAACCTAATAAAAAAGCTTAAAATTTCTAGCTCCCCCGGACCTGACAACATAACAGTGAAAATACTAAAAGCTACCGACGTCATCTCCAGCCAGATCTTACAAATAATTTTTATCCAGTCCATAAGCGAGGGTACTCTGCCGAAAGACTGGAAAATAAACAAAGTAGCCCCTGTTTTCAAGTCCGGCAAGCGCTCCGACCCAACCAATTATCGCCCGATCTCACTTACATGTATTGCCTGTAAACTTTTGGAACATATCATATATTCGCACATAGCTAACCACCTCGAAAGAAATTCTTTTTTCTTCAGCAATCAGCATGGCTTCCGTCCAGGCCTGTCATGTGAAACTCAACTTTTTGAATTCACCACAGACCTTCACCTAAACTTAGATTCTTCATTCCAGACAGACGTCATTTACTTAGATTTTTCAAAGGCCTTTGACTGCGTGCCTCATAAACGACTAGTGTCCAAACTTTCGTCTCTCCATCTCGACCCGCTAATCCTATCATGGATCACCTGTTTCCTAACAGATCGCGTTCAGTTCACTTGTGTTGGAGATCGCTGCTCAGAAACTACCAAAGTAATATCCGGGGTTCCTCAGGGATCAGTACTCGGTCCACTTCTTTTCCTTATATTTATAAACGACCTCCCAACTGGCATTTCATCTCCAATCCGTCTTTTTGCCGATGATTGTGTAATTTACCGCCGTGTCACAACCAGCGACGACCAATCCGTCCTCCAAAAGGACTTAACCTTAATTGCCAAATGGTGCTCACGCTGGATGATGAGTCTAAATGTTAGTAAATGTAAGTTCATGCATGTGACCCGGAAGCGCTCCATAACTACATTCCCATACTGCTTAGGCACAGTTAATCTATCTGAGGTCCATAGCTACCGCTACCTCGGCGTTACCATCACTAACAAACTAAACTGGTCTAACCACATTCTAAAATTAAGAGCCGATGCCTCGAAGTCCCTGAACTACCTTAGAAGACGTTATACCTGTCCCCTCCATCGATCCGTAAAATAGCATATGAGACTTTCATCCGCACCAAACTGGAATATGCCTCCTCCATTTGGAACCCGCACCAAACGTACCTGGCTGATATACTAGAAGCTGTCCAAAACCGCGCTACCCGTTTCATCTCATCCAAATATGGCCACACTACCAGTGTCACCCACTTAAAAGCATCTGTCGGACTGCCACTCTTAGCATCAAGACGTAAAATCTCACTACTCTGCCTATTCCATAAATTGTATTATAACTTCCCTGACCTTGGTTCTACGCTTTTATTTCCACCCGTGCGCTCATCACATCGCCTCTTCAATTCTATGAGCATTCAGAGACTTCACGGTTCTACCAACGCTTTCAACAAATCTTTCCTTCCCGTAGCAATAGAACAATGGAACTCCCTACCAGAATCTGTCGTTGCCGAGCATAACCCTTCGAAATTCCGTGAGTTACTAAGCTCCTATATCCTTAATTAACCTACAATATTCTGTTTCTCGTTCTTTTTCTACGCGTAATTTTAGCGTCATTTCCAACTGCTTTTTCCTCTGGTTGCTTCTTTTCATGTCTGGAAAAATATAATTACTCCCCTGCGTCCCGATGACGGCAAGGCTCCTTCTTCAGAGGTGACACGGCTTACATTGCAACGCCGCCTTGCAACCCTTCGCCGCTGCCGGCCTTCCACGAACCCCGCCCTGCGGAACGCAGCTCGTGTGTTTACACAGACTGGGGAGTCCCTTGCGAGCCATTGCGGCTCCGTGGGGTTCGCTGTAAAGGCACTTCCTCCAGTTCGCCCCTTTTTCGAAGGTGGCAGTTCCGGCAAGGTCAGCTTTTTGGTTTGCCGCCCCGCATTGTTCGCAGACGGGGGCTGCGTTCCTTGACCTGTCTGCGGTCGTCATTCTTGCCCTGCCTTGTCCTCCCGGGAATATTTTGGGGTACTGAGCGCAAAGAGTGGGGAACTCTACTCCGAGTGCTTCGCCCATTGTTGCATGGTCCTTGGGGCAAGGGGATTAGCCGGCCCACTGACGCCAAAAGCTTGTGACCGTGTGAGAGTACTCAGGCCGGTGGGCCGGCGCCCTTCTGGCTGCTCGTTCATAGGGCATTGGCACGCGTTTCAAATGCCATACGGTTGACGCCCTCAGTCAGTTCATTGCTCTTTCTAGCTTTTTTTGTTTTTTTTTTTTTTGCGGACGAAGGAAACTTTGACTTCTTGAAATTGCTCACCTCTCTCCCCCCCCCTTCTCTCTTTTCATTTCTTTCTTCATGCCTGTTCGTCTTCCCTTTCTTTACACGAATGTATGTCGGAGTTGTTTATGTTTTATTGTCTTAATTCTTGCTATGTGTGTGCTATTGTTTTGCCCCCCCCCCCTTTTTATTCTTTTCATGCCTGTAGGTCTACACTTTCTTTACACGAATGTATGTCGGAATTCTTCCTGTATTACTGTCTGTATTCTTGCTATGTGTGTACTATTATTTCACCCCCCCCCCTTATGTAATACCCCGCAAGGGGCCTTTAAGGGTACAATAAATGATGATGATGATGATGAGGTGTGGGAAGGTTTACATCGGCCAAACCAGCCAATGTGTCAATGAGCGGCTGAAGGAGCAATGCGCGTTAGTTACTTCTCAAGGAGATAGACACCTTGCATTTCACTGTCGATAGTGAAAGTGCGTGCCAATTTTTGACAGTGTAACGATCCTTGGAAAAGCCAGGACTAAGAACGAGGGGGAAATTCTTGAGGCATTCTTCATAAGGCAGCAGCAAGAAGGCAACTGCATCAGCGCACAGTCTATCACCCTCAGCGATAAAGAAATCGGCTTCCTTCAAACTTCAGTGGTATTGATACGAAAGTGGGTGTAGTTATAAGTAACAATAGCATTTCATTCATGTCACGCGTACGTGTTGGCGCATGCGTTGACTTGGTTCTTAACAGACTATGTCGGTTTCTTCAAATAAATTTCAGTTTGTAGTCTGGCACTGTGGTGTCTCCTCTCTCCTCGTGTTTTGCGTCCTTCGTTCACTGGTTTCTGTTACCTTATTAAAAAAAAACCAACGAAAGTATTGGGGAAACATCCCCACCGTTAGCGTAGTGGTTATTGCAGCAGACCAGTATTCTTGAGGTCGTGGGTTCGGATCCGACCCGGCGAGCATTTTTCCACCACTTCCTTTCTGACTCAAAACATTTATCTCTTTCTGTGACCTACCACAACCTCCCCTTTTTCTTTCCGAGGTTTTTCTGACTGCCAACCATTATTTCTGTATTATTTCACCGAGCCCCTCAATTCCAATTTTCTGATTCGCTACATGCTTACCGAGGACCTCTGTTGTGGAAGTCTTGGTGTAAAAGGTAGCTTAAGAGCGTTCAAAGCAGCTCGAGCACCTGGACGTGTCGTAGACATTTGACTCACGACCCGTGGGTGAAAAAAGGACCCATTCACGCCAAGTAGTCCGAGTGGTGCTGGCTACCAACCCCAAGTGCAGGAAACAAGAAATACCTCAACATAAATACCCGAGAAAGTGGTGGGGAAACAGCCCCGCCGGGATCGTAGTGGTTATCACATCAGACGGGTATTCGGAAGGTCGTGGGGTCAAATCCCACCCGTGGGCATTTTTCAACCCCTTTCTTTCTGACTCAAAACATTCATTATATGTTCCTAAGACCTACCACAACCACCCTTTGCTTTCTGAGCTTTTCTTGACTGCAACCTTTCTGTCTAATTTCACCGAGCCCAATATTTCCCATTTTATGATTCGCTACATGCTTATCGAGGGCCTGTGTTCCTGCAGTCTTGGTGTCAAAGGTAGCTTAAGAAGGTTCAAAGCAGGTCGACCACTCTCGACATGCCGTACACAATCGAGTCATGGCCTGCGGGTAAAAAGAAGTTCCACTTCACCCCGAGTAGTCCGAGTGGTGCTCGCTACAATACCCAAGAGCATAAAAGAAGAAATACAACATAAAAACCCAAGAAAGTGGTGGGGGAACTGCCCCACCAGTAGCGCTGTAGTTATTGCACCAGAGGTGTATCCTGGAGGTCGTGGCGTCGGATCCCACCCGGTGGGAATTATTTCCTCACTTTTTTTCTGACTGAAAAAATTCTTTATATGTGTCTGTGACCTACCAGAACCTTCCTTTTGCTTTCCGAGGTTTCCTTGACTTCAACCCTTATTTTCTGTCTTATTTCACCGAGCCAATCAATTCCCCTTTTATGATTCGGTACACGCTTAGCGAGCGCCTCTGTTCTGTTAAACTTGGTGCCAAGGGTACCTTAACAGGGTTCAAAGCTGGTCGACCACTTTCGACATGACGTAGCCAACCGAGTCACGGCCCGGGGCTAAAAAGAAGTTCCACTTCACCCAGTGTAGATCGCGTGGTGCTTGCTACCACCCCAAGTGCAGGAAACAATAAATATCGCAAATAAATACCCGAAAGAGGTGAGCAAACAGCCCCGCCGGTAGCGTAGTGGTTATCACACCAGACCGATACTCTGGAGGTCGTGTGGTCAAATCCCACCCGCGGGCATTTTTCAACCCCTTTTTTTCTGACTCAAAAAATTCTTTATATGTTCCTTTGACCTTCCACGACCACCCATTTGCTTTCCAAGGTTTGCTTGACTTCCGGCCCTTCATTTCTGTCTCATTTCACCAAGCTACTCAATTCCCATTTATTAATTCACTACATGCTTAGCGAGGGCCTCTGTTCCGGCAGTCTTGGTGTTAAAGGTAGCTAAGAGGGTTCAAAGGTGGTCGACCACCCTCAACATGTCGTAGTCAATGGAGTCACGGCCTGGGGGTAAAAGAAGTTCCACTTCACCCCGAGTAATCCGAGTGGTGCTGGCCAGCACCCCCAAGTGCAGCAAACACAAAATACCTCAACCTAAATACTCGAGAAAGTGGTGTAGAAACAGCCTGCCGGAGCGTAGTGGTTTTCCCACCATAGCGTTATTCTGGAGGTCGTGGGGCCCGATCCCACCCGGCGGGCATTTTTGAACCACTTTCTTTCTGACTCAAAAACTTCTTTATCAGATTCTATGACCTACCACAACCTCCCCTTTGCTTTCCGTGGTTTTTCTGAAGGCCAACCCCAATTTTCTGTCTTATTTCACCCAGCCCCTTATTTCCCATTTTGTGATTCACTACATGCTTATCGAGGGCCTCTATGCAGGCAGACTTGGTGCCAAGGGTAGCTTAAGAGGGTTCACAGCTGGTCGACGACTCCCGACATATTGCTGCGAACAATGCATTGGGTTTGTTTGTGTTTTCCTTTTACCGCCCTGCTGCGCCGGTCTTTGTTATCTCTGTGCCAAGGGAAGCACGTGTCACATTCTTTCTTTCTATGCCCTATGTGTTATCTGTTCTGATAGGGAGTGCATTCCGATCTAACGTGAACAGCCCAGAATGATCTGCTTGGAGCGACAATGTTCGCAATGTGAATCGAAGGTTAGAGAACCACGCGCTCCGAAAGATAAAATGCCTGTAGAGCAGACGCCGGGGTATTATATTCTGCGACGCTCGCCGACGCACGTCACTTTGCTGACTGCTGCTTCGCCGTCTGTGTACTTAAGAGTTATTAGGGGAACACAAGTTCGCTCCAATAAACGTGCTTTTCCTTCAAGACGACTGCCTCATGTTTGACTCCATGACATCTGGCGGAGGTGCGGGGTACATGCACCCTGAACCCTCGTCAAGTCGTCAAGCAAGCCAAACTCGTGCCGGCCGCCGACAGCAAGGCCAAAAGCAAGAGTTTGGACTACTGCTAGATGAATTGAAGGCGGAAGACGTCAAGGCCCGTAGCATGAACAACGCATCCACGATGACCAACGCATCGAGCCTACTTCTGCAGCAACCCCGGGAACCACCATCATTTCGTGGATAACCTACAGAAGATCCTGAGGAATGGCTGGAGCATCTTGAGATAGTCCGAACGTTTAACCGATGGGATGACGACGAAACACGCAGGCAAGTGTTTTTCTACCTTGAAGACTCCGCACGGATTTTGTTCGAGAACCACGAACGTACGCTAACAACGTGTGAGTTATTCAAGGACGAGCTCACGAAAACGTTTACGACTCTAGTACGCCAGGAACGGGCCGAGACGCTGCAGGCAGACACGCACGCAGCATCCCAATGAAAGCGCTCTCGTGTTCGTAGAGGAGATGAAGTGGCTTTTTCGCCGTGCGGACCCAGAAATGACTGAAGAAAAAAAGGTTTCTGCTGCGAGGGGTTAAACACGAGCTTTTAGCGTGCCTTTTACAAAACCCCCCGAAGACTGTGTCCGAATTTTCGTATGAGGCGGCCGCGTTGGAGAAGACGCTTGAAATACGAACGAGGCAGTACGACCGCCCAATCAACGCGCTGGTTTCGGAGACGATTGGCGCCAGCTCTATTAACTCCGACTCGCTACGTGAGACCTTCCGTGCAGTGGTGAGGGAGCAACTGCAAAAACGTTTCCCGACGACGCCACAATCCCAAGTCGCTTCCCTGTCTGACGTGATCCGCGAAGAAGTACAGCAGGCTTTGGGAACTTCTATGCCGTCCGTGCACCCCATGAGCCAGTGGCTATGAGCTACCCCGCGGCGGTTCTTCGTCCCCGCCCTGCTGCAACACGTCGTAAAGATGCCCCGTCGTCCTGCCGCCCACTGTTACCCGCCCGACCCCCCGTAGCCCGAAACCAGACGCCGAGGAAGATGGACCAATGGCGAAATCCCGACAATCGTCCTCTGTGCTACCACTGCGGAGAGGCCGACCAGATCTACCGTCGCTGCCCATACAAGAGACTCGGACAGCGTGGTTTCTCCATCGACGCACCTCGCCCTCTCCCTGGCCCACGACCACGTGAGACCGACGATTATCTATCCTAAACCCGCCGTGGCAAAGCCTATTTCAACCGTTCGCCGTCGCCCTACCCATACCAATCGCCGACCCGCCGTAGCAATGCTGACTTTACCCGTTAAAAGTCCCCCAGACCACGCGGGGTAAACTAAAAGCAGCAACTTCGGGAGGTGAAGTTGCCCTACGGAAAAAAAACGGAAACCCTCTACCGACGCAAGGACGCGCCAAAGACAGTGATTCACGACATGCCCTCATCCTGACGAACCGACCTAACCCTCACGAGACTCCCGAACATGATGACAGCTACACGGCGCGACGCGTACCCGACCAGACCGAGACGTCCACTGAGAAGACGACGACAACGACGACAAACAGTGCCCGACCGTCAACACGCCCAAGCCGAGATGCGACCCCCCAAAGCCCCCGGAACTCGAGGAAGGCGGCATCCGACGTCAAGGTGTCCATCAATGGCTTTGATGTAGTCGCCCTCGTAGACTCGGGAGCCGACTACTCCGTAATGAGAGGAACATTTGCGTCTAATCTGAAGAACGTTACGACCAGGTGGGATGGTCCGTTCATACGCACAGCAGGAGACCACCTCGTGACGCCAAGTGGAACGTGCACATCGCGCATCACCATAGACGGCACAACGTACCCTGCGGCATTCGTCGTTCTGCCTAACTGCTCCCGCGACGTAATTCCCGGAAGGGACTTTTTGACGGACAACGGCACTATAATTGATCTGCAGACCAAGTCGATAACTTTTCCTCCGATCACTCCAAGACGCCGGAACCGAATCCCGAACACTGTGCAGCTGTAAGGATCGCCGATGATCATGTCACCCTGCCACCCCGCGCAAGCCTGATGATCGCAGTCTACTGGGGGAAGATGCTGCTTCTGACATCGACGCGATCGAAGACAGTGATCAACGGTTGCTTCTAGACCGTGGTGTCTCTGTCGCAAGAGGCTTTGCGTGCTTCAGGGAAAATCAATCCCACATTTTTGTTACTAACTTCACCGAGGAGTACCAGCATTTAAACACGGGTGCGGCAATGCATTCCTCGAAGAAACGCAAGAAGCCGGTTACGTGATCGCGGTCGCAGACGTTGAACGCACACCCGTAGAAACATCCAAGCTCCCGCAGCCCTTCGACGTGAATCCGGCGCTACCGTAAGAACAACGGAACAAATTATTGGCGTTGCTGCGCCGCTATTGCGAATGTTTTTTGTCAAGCAAAAAACTACGGAAGACACCTCTAGCGAAGCACCAAAAAATTCGACGCATTTCCCCGAGGGGAAGAATGTGAAAGTGCGAATGCACGAGTTGAATTTGCGCGGTTCGGTAATGTTCGCGAAAGAGAGATCACACACACACGCAACTACAAAGAAAGAAAGATGCATTTATTCACAGACACCTATTTGTGTTGTCGTTGTACTTGATTGCTAGAGCGGATCTCAGCTTTGAAATTTCGTGTCAGTATTCCTTTAAGCAGGTGCATTACCCCTTCTCACGCCCGATTCTTGGCCAATTCCCCACGTGGGTATGTGCCATGTGAGCGGCCAGGCAGCGCGCGCCCATCTCCCCCCCGTTGCCAAGGAAGACGAGGAGATTCCTGGCCAATCCCCCACGTGGGTATGTGCCATGTCAGCGGCCAGGCTGCGCGCGCCCATCTCCACGTGTGCGGACATCGCCGGTGGACGCAGGTTCAGGGTCGCTTAAGAAGTGCATTGCACTTAATAATCACAGAAGATGGAGCCCGACCTACCTGACAGTCACCGTACCGCGGGAAGCCATCAGGACTCAAGTCGACGACATGCTCAGCGACGACATTATACAGCCATCGCAGAGCCCCTGGGCTGCGCCGGTCGTACTGGTGAAGAAGAAAGATGCCCATTAGGATTTTGCGTTGACTACCGGCGACTGAACAAAATCACCAAAAAGGAGGTATACCCCTGCCCCGAATCGACGACGCCCTCGACCACCTGTGCTATGCGACGTATTTCTCATCGATGAACCTGAAGACCAACTACTGGCAATTTGAAGTGGACGAGAGAGACCGAGAGAAGACCGCATTTCTAACCCCGGATGGCCTATACGAGTTCAAGGTGATGCCTTTCGGGGTGTGCACAGCACCAGCGACGTTTCGAAGAGTCATAGACACTGTGCTAGCTGGCCTTAAGTGGCACACCTCCCTCGTACATCTCGACGGCGTAGTGGTATTCGCCCGGACTTTCGACGAACACCTTGCTAGGTTGGAGTCGGTACTCGAGGCCATTCGTAGGTCGGGGTTAACGCTGAAGCCTGAAAAGTGTAGTTTCGCATACGAGGAACTCAAGTTCTTGAGCCACGTCGTCAATGCCGCGGGAGTCCTACCTGACCCGGCAAAAACTTCAGCCATTGCGAACTTCCCAAGGCCGAAAAACAAGAAGGGCTTGCGAAGATTTGTCGGGTTGTGCGCATACTACGGGCGCTTCGTCGCGAACTTCGCACGCATTGAAAAGCCACTCACGTGCTTGACGAAAGATAGCACCCCTTTCAGCTGGGAAAACGACCAAGAGAAAGCATTCTACGAGCTGCAAAAACGCCTGCAAAGCCCGCCGGTGCTCGCTCATTTCGACGAAAACGCCGAAAGGGAAATGCACACGGACGCAAGTGATACAGGCTTGGGTGCCGTTATTGTCCAAAAGCAAACCGTTGCGAAAAGGTAATCGCCTATGCCAGCTGTGGTCTGTCGAAACAGGAGAAAAACTACTCTGCTTATGAGAACGTGTGCCTGGCTATTACATGGGCGATTTCAAAATTTCGCCCATACGTGTATGGAAGACCATTCAAGGTTTTTACAGACCACCACGCGATGTGTTGGCTCGCCAATTTGAAGGACCCCTCTGGCCGTCTTGGGCGGTAGAGCTTGCGCCTGCAGGAGTTCGACGTTACAGTCGTCTATAAATCCGGCATGAAACACTCCGACGCCGACTGCCTGTCCCGTGCCCCCGTCGACCCACCACCACAAGACTCTGAGGAAGACAGCGCGTTTTTTGGAATCGTGACGGAGAGCGACCTAGCCGCCCAGGAGCGTGCCGACCCCGACTTACGCGTCATAACCTACTACCTCGAGGGATGTAACGTTGCTGTTCCTAGGACCTTCAAACGCAGATTAACAGCATTCAGCCTGAGAACTTCCGCCCTCGTGACGAAGAATTTCAGCCCCGGAACAAGCGCAAATTACCCTCTTGTGATCCCCGCGGACCTTCGTGACGAAATTTTGGAGGCGTGCCACGACGACCCGTCTTCTGGACATCTCAGCGCAGCTCACACTATTGAAAAAATCAAGCCGAAGTACTACTGGCCTGGCCTTACCTCTGACGTCACCGACTACGTCCGGAGCTGCCGTGACTGCCAGCGACAAAAAACGCCGCCGATGAGACCCGCCGGACGTTTACAGCCAATCGCCGTCCCATCGAGGCCCTTCCAACAGAATTGAATGGTCCTTCTGGGCCCGTTTCCTACGTCACGATCCGAGAACAAGTGTATTGTCGTAGCGACAGACTACATGACAAGCTACGCAGGGACGGCCGCTTTTCCGAGGGGGACTGCACAAGAAGTCGCGAAGTGCTTTATAACCAAGTTGTGCTGCGACATCAAGCCCTGTAGTCCTAATTACGGCCCACGGAACGGCCGTCACTGCTGAGCTGATGCAGGAAATCTTAGGCTACAGCAACACGTATCACCGAAGAACGACGGCGTACCACCCCCAAACGAACGGACTTACGGAACGTCTGAACAAGTTGATCGCGGATATGCCGCCCATGCACGTCGACGTTGAACATAATACTTGGGACGAAATCCTCTGGTATGTCACGTTTGCATACAACACAGAGACCCAGCACACTACGCAGATGACACCGTTCGAGCTTGTCTACGAAGACGGTCGACTACGATGCTGGACACCATGCTTTCACATGTAGAAGACGAGGACCTCAACGCCGACGTCCAAGATTACCTTCAATGTGCGGAGGAGGCCCACCAGCTCGCTCGGGTTCGTATAATGGACCAGCAGCTGGTGGATGCCAGGCGCTACAATTTACTGACGCCGTGACGCCGAGTAACAACCAGGGGATCGTGTGTGGGTTTGCACTCCCATCCGACGACGCGGACTCAGTGAGAAGCTTCGGCGATGGTATTTCGAACCCTACCAGATTCTACGACGTGTTGGCAACTTACCTACGAAGTGAACCCTGATGGTGACTCCTGCACATCACGACGACGCACGCGGCCCGAAGTCGTCCACGTGGTTAACTTAATCCTTTCTACGGATGATGACGAACTTTTATTTTTATTTTCGGACTGTCGCTTATGTTAGCATCGGGTCGATGCACTCTTAGAGGGGTGATAATGCCGCGATCATGCATTGGATTTGTTTGTTTGTGTTTTGCTTTGACCGCCCGGCTGCGCCGGTCTGTGTTATCTCTGTGCCAAGGGAAGCACGTGTTACATTCTTTCTTTCTGTGCCCAATGTGTTATCTGTTAGGGAGAGCATTCCAATCTAACGTGAACAGCCAAGAAAGACCTGCTTGGATCCACAATGTTATCGATGTGAATCGACGGTTCGAGAACCATGCGCGCCGAAAGATAAAAAGCCTGCAGAGCAGACGCCGGGGTATTCGATTCTGCGACGCTCGCCTACGCACGTCACTTTGCTAACTGCTGCTTCGCGGCCTGTGTACTTTTAGGTTATTAGGGGAGCGTAGGTTCGCTCCAATAAACGTGCTTTTCTATCAAGATGACTGCCTCATCTTTGACTCCGTGATAACATTGTAGACAATGGAGTCACTGCCCCAGGGTTAAAAAGAAGGTCCCCTTCACCCCGAGTAGTCCGACTGGTGCTAGCTACCAACCCCAAGTTAAGGAAACAAGAAATACCTCAACATAAATACCCGAGAAAGTGGTGGGGAAAGAGCCCCGCCGGTAGAACAGTGGTTATCGCAACAGATCGTATTTGTGGATGTTGTGGGTTCGGATTCCAACCAGCAGTCAATATTCACCACTTTCTTGCTGACTGAAAAAATTGATCGGTTTCTATGACCTACCACGACCTCCCCTTAACTTTCTGAGCTTTACTTGACTACCAACCATTATTTTGTCCTATCTCACCCAGCCCCTTATTTCCCACTTTCTATGTCTCTACATGCTTAGCGAGGGCCTCTATTCTGGCAGACTTGGTGCCAAGGGTAGCTTAAGAGGTTTTAAAGCTGGTCGACCACTCTCGACAGGTCGTAGACAATTGAGTCAAGGCCCGGGGCTCAAAAGTAGGTCCCCTTCACCCCGAGTAGTCCGCGTGGTGCTGGCTACCACCCCGAAGTGTAAGAAACAAAAAAAAAACCTCAACATAAATACCAGAGAAAGTGGTGCGGAAACCACGCCGCCGGTAGCGTAGTGGTTATCGCACCGCACCGTTATTGTGGATGTCACGATTTAGGATCCTACCCTGCGGGCATTTTTCACCACTTTCTTTCTGAATCAAAAAAATCTTTTTCTGTTTCTATGACCTACCACAACCTCCTCTTTGCTTTGCGACGTTTCCTTGACTGGCAAACCCTATTTTCTGTCTTATTTCACCGAGGCCCCAATTCCCTCTTTCTGATTCGCTACATGCTTAGCGACGGCCTCTGTTCTGGTAGTCTTGGTGCAAAAGGTAGTTTAAGAGGGTTCAAAGCTTTTCGACCATTCTCAACCTGTCGTACACAATCGAGTGATGTCCCGGAGGTAAAAAGAGGGTACCCGTCACTCCAAGTAGTCCGAGTGGTGCTGGCTACAACCCTGAAGTGCAGCAAACAAAACAATACCTCAACATAAATACCTGATAATGTGGTGGGGAAATAGCCCGCCAGTAGCGCAGTGGTTTTCGCTCCAGATCGTAATTGTGGATGTCGTGTTTGGGATCCCCCCCGCGGGCTTTTTTTCACCACTTTATTGCTAACCCAAAAATTTTTTTATCTGTTTCTATGATCTGTGAAGTACCACAACCTCCCCTTTGCTTTCCTAGCTTTTCTTGACTGCCAACCCCTATTTTCTCTCTTATTTCACGCAGCTCCATATCTCCCATTTTGTGACTCGCTACATGCTTAGCAAGGGCATCGGTTCTTTGAGATTAGGGGCAGAGGATAGCGCAAAAGGGTTCAAAGCTGGTCGACCACTCTCGACATGTCGTAGACAATCTAGTCACTGGCCGGGGTAAAAAGAAGGTCCCCTACACCCGAGTAGTCCGAGTGGTGCTGGCTACGAACCCCAAGTGCTGGAAACAAGAAATACCACAACACAAATACCCGAGAAAGTGGTCGGCAAACAGCCCTGCCAGTAGCGTTCTGGTTATCGCACGACACCCGTATTCTGGAGGTCGTAGGTTCGGATCCCACCCAGCGGGCATTTTTTTACCACTGCAACCCTTATTTTGCAACCCTTATTTTCTGCAACCCTTATTTTCTGTCTTATTTCACCGCGCCCCTAAATGACCATTTTATGATTTGTGCATGTTTTGCGAGGGCCTCTGTTCCGGCAGTCTTCGTGCCAAAGGTAGCTTAAGAGGGTTCAAAGCTTGTCGACCATTCTCGACCTGTCGTACACAATCGAGTGATGGCCCGGGGTTAAAAAGAAGGTCCCCTTCACCCTCAGTAGTCCGAGTGGTGCTAGCTACCAACCCTAAGTGCAGGAAACAAGAAATACCTCAACCTAAATACCCGAGAAAGTGGTAGGGAAAGAGCCCCGCCGGTAGCCCAGTGGTTATCGCAACAGATCGTAATTGTGGATGTCGTGGGTTCGGATTCCACCCAGCAGGGAATTTTCACCACTTTCTTGCTGACTCAAAAAATCATCTCTTTTATGACCTTCCAATACCTTCCCTTTACTTTCTTACCCTTTCTTGACTGCCAGCCCTTATTTTCTGTCTTATTTCTCCCAGCCCCTAATTTCCCATTTTCTGATTCGCTACATGCTAAGCGAGGGCCTCTGTTCTTGACACTTGGTGCCGAGGGTAGCTTAAGAAGTTTCAAAGCTGGTCGACTACTCCCGGCATGAAGTAGACGGTCGCGGCATGACCCGGGGGTAAAAAGAAGGTCCCCTTCCCCAGAGTAGTCCGAGTGGTGCTGGCTACCAACCCCAAGTGCTTGAAAAAAGAAATACCTCAACATAAATACCCGAGAAACTGGACGGGAAATAGCCCCGCCGGTAGCGCAGTGGTTATCGCTCCAGATCGTATTTGTGGATGTCTTGGGTTGGGATCCCACCCGGCGGGCGTTTTTCACCACTTCATGACTCAAAAAATTCTTTATCTGTTTCTATGAAATACCACAACCTCCCCTTTGCTTTCCGAGCTACTATTGACTGCGAACCTTTATTTCCGGTCTTATTTCACCCATGTCCTTATTTCCCATTTTCTGATTCGCTACATGCTCATCGTGGGCCTCTGTTTCAGCAAACTTGGTGCCAAGGGTAGCTTAACATGGTTCAAAGCTGGTCGACCACTCTCAACATGTCGTAGAAACTGGAGTCACGGCCAGGGAGTTAAAAAGGTCCCCTTCATCCTTAGTATTCCGAGTGGTGCTGGCTACCAACCTCAAGTGCTTCAAAAAAGAAATACCTCAAGATTAATACCCGAGAAAGTGGTACGAAAACAGCCCTGCCGGTAGTGTAGGGGTTATCGCACCGGACCTTTATTGTGGATGTCAAGGGTTAGGATCCCACCCGGCGGGCATTTTTCCGCCAGTTTCTTTGACTGAAAAAATTCTTTATCTCTTTCTATCGACTTGCTTTCCGAGCTTTTCTTGACCACCAACCCCTTTCGTACTGTCTTATTTCACCCAGCCCCTTATTTCTCATTTTTTATTTCGCTACATGCTTTGCGAGGGCCTCTGTACTGGTAGACGTGGTACTAAGAGTAGCTTAAGATGTTTCAAAGCTGGACGACCACTCTTAGCATGTCGTAGACACTCGAGTCACTGCCCGGGGGTTAAAAAGGTCCCCTTCACCATGAGTAGTCCTTGTTTTGCTGGCTACCAACCCAAAGTGCTTGAAAAAAGAAATACCTCCACATAAATACCCGAGGAAGTGTTGGAGATACAGCCCAAACAGTAGCGGAGTGGGTATCGGACCACACCATATTCTGGAGGTCGTGCGTTTGGATCCAACCCAGCCGGAATTTTCCCACCACTTTCTTTCTGACTCAAAAAATTCTTTATCAGTTTCTATAATATACCACAACCTACCCTTTGCTTTCCTAGGTTTTCTTGACTACCAACCCTTATTTTGCATGTTATTTCACCGTGCCCCCTGATTCCCTGTGTCTGATTCGCTACATGCCTAACGGGGTCTCTGTTTTGGCAGACTAGGTGCCCAAGATAGCTTAAGAGTTTTCGAAGCTGGTGGATCACCCTCAAGATGACGTAGCAACTCGAGTCACAGCCCGGGGGTTCCAAAGAAGGCCCCCTTCACCTCGAGTAGACGGAGGGTGGCTGGCTACTAACCCCAAGTGCTGGAAACAAGAAATACCTCAATATAAATACCCCAGAAAGTGTTGGGGAAACAGCCCCGCAGGTAGCGCAGTGGTTATCGGGCCAGAGTGGTATTCAGGAGGTCATGGCTTCGGATCCCAACTGGCGGGCATTTTTTCACAACTTCCCTTCTGACTCAAAAAATTCTTTATATGTTTATATGACCTACCACAACCTCCCCTTTGCTTTCTCAGGTTTCCTTTACTGCAACGCCTATTTTCTGTCTTATTTCACCGAGCCCCTAAATTCCCATTTTCTAATTTGTACATGCTCAGCGAGGGCCTCTGTTCCGGCAGTCTTGGTGCCAAAGGTAGATTAAGAGGGCTCAAAGCTTCTCGACCTTTTTCGACATGTCGTACACAATGTATCGACAGCCCGGAGGTAAAAAGAAGGTCCCTTTCACCCCGAGTAGTCCGAGTGGTGCTGGCTACCAACCCCAAATGCTTGAAAAAAGAAATACCGCAATATAAATACTCGAGAAAGCGGTTGGGAAACAGCCCCGCCTGTAGCGCAGTGCTTACCGCTCCAGATCGTAATTTTGGATGTCGTGGGTTCGGATCCCACCCGTCGGACATTTTTTCACTACTTTCTTTCAGACTAAAAAAAAATTTATCGGTTTCTATACAATACCACAACCTCCCCTTTGCTTTCGGAGCTTTTCTTGACTGCCAACCCTTATTTTCTGTCTTTTTTTCACGGAGTCCCTCATTTCCCATTTTCTGATTCGCTACATGCTTAGCGAGGGCGTCTGTTCTGGCAGAGTTGGTGGCAAATCTAGCTTAGGATGATTCAAAGCTGGTCGACCACTCTCAACATATCGTAGACACTCGAGTCACGGCCCGGGGGTTAAAAAGATCTTTTTCACAACGAGTAGTCCGAGTGCTGCTGGCTACCAACCCAAAGTGCTTGACAAAAGAACTGCCTCAACATAAATACCCGAGAAAGTTTTGGAGAAACAGCCCCGCCAGTAACGCAGTGGTTATCGCACCACACCTTATTCTGGAGGTCGTGGGTTTGCATCCCACGCGGCGGACATTTTTTCACCACTTTCTTTCTGACTCAAAAAATTATTTATCTGTTTCTATGACCTACCACAGCCTCCCCTCTGCTTTCCGAGGTTTTCTTGACTGCCAACCCTAATTTTCCGTCTTATTTCACCGAGTCCCCAATTTCCTGTTTCTGATTCGCTACATGCTTAGCGAGGCCTCTGTTCTGGCACATGAGGTGCCCAATGTAGCTTAAGAAATTTCAAAGCTGGTCGACCACTCTTAATATGTCGTAGCATTTCGACTCACGGCCCCTGGGTTAAAAAGAAGGTCTCCTTAACCCGTGCAGACCGAGTGGTGCTGGCTACTAGCCCAAAGTGCTAGGGTTAGTAGCCATCACCAGTCAGTAGTAGAAATACCTCAACCTAAATACCAAAGAAAGTTTTGGGGCAACAGACCTCCGGTAGCGCAGTACTTATCGCACCAGAGCTGTATTCTGGAGGTCGTGAATTTGGATCCCACCCGGCGGGAATTTTTCACTACTTCCTTTCTCACTCAAAAATTATTAGTTTCTATGACCTACCACAACCTCCCCTTTGCTTTCCGAGGTATTCTAGACTGCAACCATTATTTTCTGTCTTATTTCACCAAGCCCCTCAATTCCCATTTTCTGATTCGGTATATGCTCAGTGAGGGCCTCTTTTCTGGCAGTCTTGGTGCCAGAGGTAGCATAAGAGGGTTCAAAGCTTGTCGACATTTCTCGACATGTCGTACACAATCGAGTGACGGCCTGGAGGGAAAACGAATGTCCCCTTCACCCCGAGTAGTCCGAGTGGTGCTGGATACCAACACAAATTGCATGAAAAAAGAAATACCTCAACAGAAGTACCAGAGAAAGTGGTGGGGAAACACCCCCGCCGCTAGCGCTGTGGTTATGGCACCGGGCCTTTATTGTGGATTTCATGCGTTCTGATCCCACCCGGCGGGCATTTTTCCACCACTTTCTTTCTGACTCAAACTTTTTTCTATATGTTTCTTTGACCTACCACACCTCCTCTTTGCTTTCCGAGCTTTTCTTGACTGCCAACCCCTATTTCCTGTCTTATTTCACTCAGCCGCTAATATCCCAGTTTCTGATTCGCTACATGCTTAGCGAGGGCGTCTGGTCTGCAGACGTGGTGCCAAGGGTAGCTTAAGAGTTTTCAAAGCTGGTCGACCACTATCAGCATGTCGTAGGAACTGGAGTCTCGGCACGGGTGTAAAACGAAGGTCCCCTTCAGCCCGAGCAGTCTGAGTGGTCCTGGGTACCAATCCCAATTGCTGGACACAAGAAATACCTCAACATAAAATCCAGATAAAGTGTTGGGGAAACAGCCCGGCCAGTAGCGCAGTGGTTATCGCACCATACTAGTATTCTGGAGGGCGTGGGCTCGGATCCCACCCGGTGGGCATTTTTATACCACTTTCTGTCTGACTCAAAAATTCTAATCTGGTTTTATTACCTACCACAACCTCCCCTTTTCTTTACGGTCTTTTCTTGACTGCCAAATCTTACTTTCTGTCTTATTTCACCCAGCTTCTCATTTCCCATTTTCCGACTCGCTACATGCTTAACGAGGGCCTCTGTTCTTTGAGACTTGGCGCCAAGGATAGCGTAAAAGGGTTCAAAGCTGGTCGACCCCTCTCGACATGTCGTAGACAATCTAGTCACTGGCCGGGGTAAAAAGAAGGTTCCCTTCACCCCGAGGAGCCTCAGTGGCGCTGGCTACCCCCCAAGTACAGGAGAAAAATATCAGACCTTGAATACCCGAGATTGTGGTGGGGAAGCAGCCCCGCAAGTAAGACAAGAAATAAGACAGAATAAGAAAACAAATGTAAAGAAATAAGAGCTGGCAGTCAAGAATACCTCCAAACAAAAAGGCGCGAATGTGGTACGTCACTGTTATAGAAAAAAATTTGGAAAGTTAGACGACGAAGAAGAAGCGCCGCGTTTGTGTACTTCCAGTGCCCGTTGTTTTTACCTGAACTCGTCTTTTTTGGCTGATTGTTCACATCCAGTGACCTGTAACGACGCTCTAACATCTCTGGCCCCTGACGATCTGGCGGCTAGCAAAAGGATGGCTCTTCTGGGTTTTCCTCTTAACCAGATTCCGACCGGATGGTAGGCCTCACCACTCTGTTTCTTGGTCACTGGCGGGTGCGATGCCACGCACCTATGTCACGTATATCGGAAAAGCTCTGCGTAGCGCAACCCACTCAACCAGGAACGACGCTCGCTGTATCCAACGTCGCTTCAATCCCGGCACTAGAAGACCCGCTACCAGAGGAGGTAACGCTACCGTTCCCTCCAACCCCAACTCACCCCTCTACTTTATCGAAGTGGCCAATAAACGACGGTGCGGCCCAGGTTACTACAGAGGTTTCACCCTCGCCTGCGGCCTAACGGGTGCTTACATCTGTCGCAAACACATCCCTGCAATGGACCGATGAACGTAATACTACATCGACAGTTATTTCATGACTTATAGTCGCCGCAACTTCAGAGGGCCCTACAACCAATGGGCAGAGCAAAAAGTTGGCATCAAACCTCGAAAACGATGGATTGTTCTCTCTGTTCCAAAAAAGACACAGAAGGAGACGCTCGATGGATGCCTAAGAAAAGCCGGATTTCCCGGCTGCGCATACCACAACCGAACCAGCACAGTGTCTGCCTGGGTGTCGTCTCTTGCGGATGTCCAGCGACTGTTCACGCTGGACCAAATTTTTCTGTCGGCAGAAAAGCCGCTACCTATTTGAGCGTACGATCTGTCTGGTACTGATATTCGACGCAATTTTGTTTAGGAAGGAAACCCCAGAGAGATGCCTGAAGAACTAACGGCTAGTTTTCGGTGCTCCACGCACCAGGGTCTTCTTGTCCGCTACAATGGAGGTGGCCGAACGTGTCTCTTAACTTTTGGCGGCCGGTTTTACACAGCGGTTCGTCTTTTCTACAATGGCTGCCTTCTTCGCCCACGTCCATACAACGCCGGAGTGGTGTATTTTTATCAATTCTTCTGTCAGGGACACATGCGGAAGTCGTTCCCATTCCCTGTAACAGAACCTACAGTGTCTACGGCATCGAAGCCACCGGCTGGTACGCATCAGAGGCACTGGCTACGCCATCATCCTTCTCACTGCAAGTTAAGTTTGATGTGGTCTGCGTCGCAGGGATTAACATGGCATCACGAAAAAAAGTGTCCTACTAAGTGCAAAGCTACTCGCGCTAACGGACGCGCGTTCCAACGCCAGTCCAAGCCCAACGAAGCTCCTCTGTCCAGCCGTTTCGGCTGGTTGGCGGAGGAAAGCGAATACGTAGTAGAAGAAGTCAATCTGGAGCCCTCGGACTTCTACCACCCATCGTACCGGGATGTGCTCCGTTGCTCCCGCCAACAGAAAAGACAGCACAGTCAAACAGAGCTATGGTCTCCGGTTACTGAAGACCTCGGAGAGATATATGAGCAGTTGGCTTTGCTGCAAACTGAGGTGACTAAGGTCACACAGTGCCGTGCCCGTTTAATTCATCCACCGCCCCATCAGCCTTCACAGAAACCCGACCGGTCGAGAGAGCCACGTTTCGTGCCATCGAGCAAGACAACACCAAAACCTTTCCCTTGTACTTTCACCCAACCTGAGCTTCTACAGTTTGTGGTGTAGCAGCTGCACAATTGGTGTCAGTGTTATCAGCCCAAATGAGCTGTGTCTCATTTCTTTATGCCTGTGCCGCAATATTCAGTCCACTGGAACTGTCGGGGAATCACAGCAACGATTGGGAAGCTTGGGAACGTGTTTGCCTAGGCAAACTGCGACCTTTGGCTTTTCCACTACAAGAGACAAACTCCGCCTCGCCCCCAAAATTTCACAGCTTACGCTACGCCATCCATGCATTATCACCGTTGTGGCTCCAAAGGATCTCCACCAGGCAAAGCCGCCATCTATGTGCTCACGGTTATGCGCGGACTCAGATCCCCCTTGACGTGTGGTGTACAGAGTGGCAAGAAGTGCTGGCCATGACAGTTCAACTGCCTATATCCGCAATACTTTTGGTGTCATGTTATGTATGCCCATATCGTGGACGTGCGCCTCGTCTAAGATTGGGCTGCTTAACACCTTTACGGCATTCCCACGTTGCCTTGTGGCCGGGAACTTTATTGCTCCTCATTGCTACTGCAGTTTTGCTACACCAAGTGCACTCGGATGGGCGCTACTTGACTATATCAGCGATGCGCCGGTGTACTCATCCCCGGATTCAACCCTACTCGCCCGACTTAACCTGGTCGCCTGGAAATGAAACGGTCTCCTGGCACCAAGATACCCACTGCTGGGGCAGTGTTCACCATACCATCAGGCTGGGCATTGTCCCAACCTAAACGCGTCGCTTACGATGGCGCTGCACTGTAACAAACTGGGATTTGTTGCCAGGAAGCGAAGTCCGGGCCCTATTACCCTCTGGAGCGAAGTCCGGGCCCTATTACCCTCGTTAAGGAATCCCTGTGAAGCGCCTAAGAGGACACATGGGTAGAGGAATTCCGGCCGAAGCCTGACCTTCGACTCTTCCAGCTATGGGACCAGCGCAAACAAGCTGAAGTTGCTGCATCCCGAGATCCCTCGTCTTTGAAAGCTCGAATACTCTTGCCACTTCTCACTGCGGCTGCCATGTGTCATAATAAGGTTCTGTCAAGGCAGCGATGGCTAAGCTGGTGTGAATCGCTCCGCCCATCGGCGACTAAGTCATCCATCTGGCGCACCTTTCGTGCGATGCTAAGTAGAGGTCGCATTCAAGATGCGGGAGCCAGTGCATGTCTGGTGTCGGTCAAGGATCCTGCTAAATTTGCCGCCGATGTTGCCTGAACCCTGTTCCCTTCCTTTGACATTCTTCCAGCCAGCAACCCGTGCCCGTTTCCCCTACCAAGTCACGTCGGTTCGTTCCTTCTGATGATGTCATGCATGGAATTCAATCGCTGTTCACGATAGACGAGTTCCTTGCTGTGATTATTCACGCCAAACGTCTGACCGCTCCAAGGTCAGATGGCCTTACGAACGAGGTGTATAAGTACCGCGACGATCCAGCCCTACGCAATCTCCTTGACTCAGTTAAGGACAGAGAGAAGGAGGAATCTTTATTCACAGTTGAAGTGAGCACATTTGTGGTCGGGGTCTAGAGTCCAAGACTCCGTTGGAACGGCCGGATCTCTCCGCCCTTTCCACTAGCAAAAGCTGCGTTTCAGCACAAGAGCTTGCAGCGTACTCTCCCACTGCTCGCGTGAGGGGTTGGGGATGGGGGAAGATCTGGGTTCAGTTCACATTCAGAGACGATATGGTGCAGCGTGCCATGTGCTTGGCAGTGAGTACATGGGGGATCTTAAAAGTAGGGTGCAGGGCGTGTAGTCGTGCTGGGTGGGGGTAGGTATTAGTCTGTAGTTGCCTCAGGATGACTTCCTGTTCTTTCGTGCCATGATCGGTGACTGGTGGATAGAGTTGTGTTGCTAGTCGATTATGTTGGGTGATGACGGCGTATGTGAGGAGCGGTTGCCAGTTTCGCTCCGACTATTCTTTCAGTGCGCGGTGGGAGAGTTTCCGGGCCAGGGCGAGCGCCGTCTGGTTAGAGCAGAGTGGGCCTAGTTCCAAGTGATTGTGACCTGCTTCCGTGGTGCCCGATCGAGGAGAACCCGAAGCACTTGTCTTGAAACCCTACATGCTTGGTATGCTCGGCAGGTGGTTTGCTGTACTTAATAGTTACTTTGGCCTGTGTCATGGAGAGGGCAATGGCGATATCCTTCTCTTCAGCATACTGGGTGTTAGACGATGGAAGCGTCAGACTGCAAAAGAGGTCCGTTGTGGTGGTAACGGCCACCGATCTTACCCCGTGCCTCACGTATTGTGCCGCGTCTTTATAGACGACGTGGTCTTGTCCTCCGTACTGTTTTTCTGGCGCAGTTTCTCTTGCTATGTGTCTTCCCTCATGATCTTGAAGGGACATGATCCGGGGTATTCGACGGACAAGAAGTCTGGTCCTTAGTTCAGGCGGGATATCCATTGCTCTTTCAATTCTGTGCAGCGCCGTGTTTCTAGCGTTTATATACCCGTTGGGCTTGCTCCGTGTTTTACTTTCTGCGCTGGTGGAAGGCCTCTATGAGCTCTTCGATAGGGTTGTGCAGTCGCAAAGCCGTGAGTCGTACCGCAGAGGTGCTCGCAGGAAGTGCCACGGCTTGTTGATATGCCTTTCCGAGAAGGACGTCTAGCTTTTCGCACTACGATGTCCCCAAAATCACATAAGGAGCCACGTAAAAAATTCGGGAGACGGCGATTTGAGCTGTGGTTTCTTGAAGCCTGTTGAAAAGCAGGGTGTTTTGTAGTTTCATTGGTACGTCATCTCTTATATCTTGATTGAGGACTTTGGGTGAATAAGTATGCCTTCGAGCGAAATTTTGATGCTCTCTGAAGGGTCCGAGCGGAATTTTTGTAATATAATAAGGTCTGACTTTTGCGGGGCACAAGTTAAACCACATCGGCTGGCGTAGGTGCGGACGGTATCAGGTGCCGTTTGAAGGGTGTCTTGCATAACGCCGGGATAGCCTTTGGCAATCCAGATTGTTATATGTTCCGCATACAGGGCATGTTTTATGTTGGCGATTTTCTGTAATTGTCGGGGAAGGCTTATCATGGCTTTCTTGAAAATTACAGGCGATAGCACTGCCCCTTGTGGTGTTCCACGACTGCCAAACTTCATGGGGGACACCTGGATGTCAGCAATTTTATTGGTCGCAGTTCTATCGCACAGAAAATTCTTGATGAAGGAGTACGTCTTTTCTTCGCAACCCAGGTTGCCATGGTTTGTAAGGATTGCTTCGGGCATTACATTGTCGAAGGCACCCTTCAAGTCTAAAGCCATGTTCGCTTCGGGTGTGGTGCAACTGGCTGCCTCAAATAAGTCCTTCTTTATCTGCTATAGTACGACCAGAGGTGAGAGGTGTGAGCGGAATCCGAACATCGAGTGAGGTATTTGGTGCGCCGTTTCAAGAAACCCTTGTACACGGTTAAGAACGAGGTGTTCCATAAGCTTTCCGATGCACGAACTGAGGGAGATGGGGCGAAGGTTATCTGTACAAGGTGTTTCCCTGGTCTTGGAAGGAGAGGAATCTCCACGGAGCCATCATCCAGTTTTGTTAGGGCCTTGTTCGACACGCGGTCCATGCCAGGGGACGTGTTCCGGCGGATCTTAAGCAAAGCCGCTCTCACTTCGGATGATGTTATTGGGCTATCGATATCTGCATTTGAACATACCGCGTACTCTGGTAACGGCACCCTTGGTGTAGGCGGAAAGATCTTGCCTGGAGCTCCCGTAAGAGGTCTTCTTGCGTGCCGGGAATTAGGTGAATAATCGCTTGCATCCTATTACTTCCTTCACTCCGACTTTTACTAGGGTTCATTAGGTAGCGGAGGATGTTCCACGTCTTTGATGTACTTAGTCTTCCTTGAAGAGCATCGCACATCTGAAGCCAGTTCTGCCTACAGAGATCGGCCGCGTGCGCTCACGCCTCTTTGTAAATCAAAGCTGTTCGTTTTCGGAGTCTGTTGTGCCTTTGCACCTTCCATGTGCGAAGAAGGCTGCGCCTTGCCACCCATAAATGAAGCAGTTGTGGGTCGACTGCTGGAATGTCATCGGAGAGGCTGACCTTCTTCGTATAGTGCGTGATTTATTCCACGAGTGTGTTCGCCCAGTGATTGATGTCTTCTATCTTTTCTTCTGTTTTACCTCTTGTATGGGACGGTAGTGCTTGCCAATCAGTACGTTTTGCTACCCCGATGACCCCTTTCGGAACTGAGGTCCTGGGAATTTAGTAGGTAGTATCATATGATCACTCCCGAGGTTGCCCTCTGAATTGCTCCAGGTAGCATTTGTGGCGTGCGCAAAGAAACTAAGGTCAGAGCTAGTATCCCGGGCTGTGCTCGTGCCTATACGAGTTTTGGTACTTGGCTTCATGAGGAGATTGAGGTTTTCTTCCTCCAATATTTTACCGTTCTTTGCCCCATTTGGTGACGTACGTGTATCCCCATTAGGAGAGAGAGAAAGAAAGACTTTATTTGAGGCCAGCAGGGAGTGGGAGGTCGGGATGCGCAGAGCCTCCACATCCCACCCATGGAGCAGCATTAGAGTCACACATAATGATGAATGAGTTGGAACCCGCCAGGCACTTTTCTTGTCGGATCATGTCTGCCTACCCCGGCGCTTTGTATTTGGGGCCACTGTAAATGCTAAGGATGAACAGACTGCTCGCACATTTCACTTTTGGCGAAATCAGCTCTGTAAGGACGCACGCATGGGGATTACTAGATAGCTGGTGGTGGATGGCAGTAATGGTTTTCCTAATTAAAGTGCACACGTCTCTGCCTTCTTGCGTTGTCGTTGTAATATAGTCCGCGAGCTTGGAAACCACCGTTGATTGTTGAATTGCTATTACGTCGGGGGATTCTTTATGATGAGCAGTATGGTTTTGAAGGCCACCTTTCTTATTTTTTGAATCCCCTGCAATTGCAGTGCCAAAGGACAGTGGGGCAGCACGCATTATATTTTGTACTAGAAGTTACTATGGTTGATAGGAGGTTAGTATTCGTGTCATTTATTACCGGGCGATGCTGTAGCTTTTCTGTGCGCGCAAGACGGCCAGGGAGGGGTGTAGTCTGGGTTTCAAGACTCTCCGCTGTATGTTGAGTATTATGTACCTGCGCCGACAGCTGATTAAGTTGGGAAGCGATGGCTTGGAGTTGCTTTAGTATCGGGGCTGTAGCAACATCAAGGCTCGCATTTAGTATTTCTCTGGTGTCATACCAGGGGGTTTGTCTCCATGGTGTCTGCTTCTTGGTTCTTTATTTTGCATTTCTTTTCGATTATTGGCTGCTGGCCTGGTGGGTGAATGCTTGGAGGTGGGGTGTCTGGCTCTCTGATCCCATACCTGAATCTTGGCTCCTCGCTGATATGGTCCCGATACCGAAACCTGGTAATCTACCCAATCAGCGCCCTAATGTCGGTCCAGTAGCCTTGACGTGCACCCTGCGCACACTGTTGGAGCGCATACTGGCAACCCGGCGTCAATGGTGGATGGACACCTTCCGGTGGTATCACCCGGCGGTGATCCGGTTTAGTCCTCGTCTGGGTACCGAGTATAGGCTTGACCACTTCTCCTCAATGGTGTTAATTAGCGGCCGATAACACAAAGTGCGAACAGTGCATGCCATAGTATACAAAAGGAATTCGACAAAGGTAGCCACGGAGCCATCTTAGAAATTCTAGTCCTTCTTCTCCTGGTTTGCTTTTTTCTCAGGAAATTTCTCACAAATAAATTATTTTCGGTTCGCTTTGGTGGGACGAGTTACAGTCACTTGACGACTGTCTGCAGGGTGCCTCAGGGATCGGTAATCTCGCCCTTCCTTTTTTTATATTATTATGTTATAGCTGGCCTGGCATCTTTTTGATGTTTTCACTTTCTGGTGTATGCGGAGGACATCACAGTGTGGACTCTGTACTCAGGCCTGACTCGGCAAACCGCGCCTTGTCCAACAAGCCTTCTCTGAAACGCAGAAGTGATGCGAATGTGCTGGACTCACACTTTCTATAGAAAAGGGAGCTATTTTCACTAACTGAATTTCTGCATCCTTAGTTTTCATCAACCTAAAGAACAAACTTGGTTATGTAAAGGGTATTCAACAATAGACCATATTCCCACGATCAATCACGTGATACAGAAGGGCGCTGAGTATAGTGAACCTCTATTTACAGCCTTCAGAGATGATTAGAAAGCATTTGACTGGGTCGGAAGCCTAGCAGTCATTCAGGCATTACGGAACCAAGGGGGTAGATGAGCAGTATGTAAAAATACAAGAGAATATCTACAATGGGTGCGCAGCTACCATCATCCTCAATAAGGAGAACAGTAAAATACTTATAGGAAAGGGCGTCAGACAAGAAGACACTATCTCTCCAATGTTATTCACAGCATTTTTACAAGAACAATTGGGAAAGTTGGTTTGGGAACAGGTGGGAGTAAGGGTTAATAGAGAATACATCAATAACCTCAGATTTACAGATGACCTTGCCTTGCTAAGTAACTCGGGGGACGAAGTGCAAAGCATGCTTTGCGCACTAGACGAACAGAGCAGAACCGTGAGCCTGAAAATAATAGGCAGAAAACCAAAATAATGATGAATAACCTCGGGACAGCACAACAGTTTGGGATAGGAGAGCGATGCAGTGGAAGTGGTAAGCGAATATATCTACTTGGGCCAAGTTGTGACCCCAGATCCCAACCATGACGCAGAGATAATTATAAGGATCAGAATCGGGTGGAGTGCATACGGCAATATTTCTGATATAATTAATGGCAGCCTACCATTGTCTAAGAAGAAGAAAGTGTATGACAGCTGCATCTTACCGATAGTCAGCTACGGGGCAGAAACTTGGAGGCTCACTTGCTTGAGTCAAGGACAACCCCTGAAACGACGCCGAATGAGATGAAGAAAGAGGAAAATCAAGAGGAGAGTTGGAGGAAACGGCGGAGGAAGAGACCCGGTCACAAAGAGCGAAGCCTGGGGTGGCGCAACCCAAGACACTGACGTAGCCAAACAAGCGGGCCGACGACGGTTCGGCTCCGGTCTCCCGACGGGCCGCCAACCCACGTTTTGGCGGCTCCAGAGCCGACAGGAGCACGTCTGCGGTAAGCGGCATTGTTTCGTCGTAACGGCAACGTCAACGTCCTCCGAAATCCCAGCCGCGCTACACTTCTCGCACGACATCGTAACGACAGCGTGCGGATACCAGCTCTTCGCGGCGACATTTCGATTTCATTACCTCCACACCCATGAGGAACATAAGCATCGACGCCAGTGCAACATCGTTCAGAATATTCTTGAGCTTGTAAGGGAGTGGTAGCTTAGGACCTTGTGTATATTCCATTGTCGAGAGTTCGATAGCATTCTTGTGTGTGCTGCTTTCTTAACTCGATTTTGTTTGCTTCCAGCTTTGTTGCGTCGTAAGTTGGTTTTGTTAAGCCTCCCTTTTTACCCGTTTCCTTCTCTTCTGGTCGAGGCGCGTGACATAAATAATTGGCGAGCCTGCCAGCATGTCAACATATCAACTGCCAGAATTGGACCAGTCACATGCCTTGCCGGCTTAGAAGAATGGAGTCGAAATATTGATTTCTGTTGTATATTTGCCTATTTGGTTTCGCTTCCGCGATCACTGCCGCAGGTGGCGCCAGTGTTGTTTAGTATATAAGCATCCCCAAGTTGGAAGAAGGGGTCTTTTGTTCCGATGTGCACTCAAGTTGTCTAGTCGTTCATTCATCGGTGGCACACGCCGCCACTACATTGGCGACGAGGATGCTCGTTTAGGAGGGCGCGTGATTTTAGTCATTTTCGCCGACTATTTCCCGCGCCATGAGTGTTTCCGGACTGGAACCACCGCCCCCGTTCCTGCCCACGCCTGACCACCCTGCTTTTGCCTTGCCACAATGAATCCTCATCTTCGAGAATTTTCTGCTCGCATCTGGTTCCTCGGACTGTGCGCCGGACTGTCGCAAGGCTCTCCTACTCCACAGCTTCGGCGTCGAAGGCCACCGCATATTTCACACACTACCACTTCAATCTTCGGCCAACGCTAAGCCCATGAGCCAACAACTACTGATACACATTCTGGAGCTGTCAAGGACGGTTCCCCGACAAAGCATGAAACGTCGCCGTACGATACCGCTGTCGCAGCGCTGTATGCGCACTTCACGACAACAACCCATGTTGTGGTCGAACGGCACCGTTTCGGTAGGCACGTGTAGCAAGTCGGGGAAGCAATCAATGATTACGTTACCGCGTTACGTGAGCTTTCTGCTACGTGCTCTTTTCCTTCGCAGGAAGAATCCTTGCGTGACCAGTTAGTTGCGGGCGTATTATCTCGGAACTTGCGCGAGCGGTACTACTTGAAGGTTCTTCTCTTTCGTTTGCTCGAGCTGTACTGATAGCGACGCAGTTTGAGCAGGCAACCAATGATTGCAAAGAATTTACCACTGCAGATGTTCAGCCCATAAATGCTCGCGGAAACACCCCTCCACCGGCACCTTTTTCTGGCGACTCCTCGAAGCGGTCACGCAGCCAACAGGCCCATTGTAACCGCTGCGGTTCACCTCGGCAGAACGCTGCTTCATTCCGCTGCCCCGCCAACAACAAGCGGTGTCCTGGTAGCGGTAATATGGGTCATTTTCGCTCGGTCTGCAACAGAAACGCCGCTCCGGTTTGTGAACTGGAGGGTGAAAATTTTATAACTCACCGAAGTATTGAGCAGTCTGGCAGTGACAGCATCCACTCGTCCCGCAACCTACATATCAGTAGCAGTTTGTGAAACGAAGTTGACTTTCCTCGTGAATTCATGGTCATCAGTTTTTATTTTGACGCATGACCTATTTAGGCAGCATTTTGAAGGACAGGCGGTTTCAGCTGCTCGAACTAGACTACTGAATTATTCGAAGAAACCAATTCCAGTATGTGGTTGCTTCTTTGCTGATTCACCTACAATAACTGCACAACAGTTCTTTTTTATGTACTTGAACAAGGGACCTCGCTTTTGGGTATTAATGCAATCAGGGCGCTTGGTCTGCAGATTGATGGCTCGTAACTACAGTGCCTTGGAACGACAGCGGTGCGTACTGGCGCTCGAACGGAGCACACCACAGTCAAGAAAGAGGCGAAGGAGTTCATTCACCTTCCTTCAGAATTAGTTGAAGAGTTTGGTGCTATTTTCGATCCAGGGCTTGGCATCGCAAAGGGTTTTTTTCACCGCGTCAAAACATAGTCAACAGTGCAGCCAGTTGCTCTAAAACTCAGGCGCCTTCCGCTCTCACTGCGGCCACGAGTCTAGGAAGAACTCCGCCGTTTGGAAAAAATGGATGTGATTGAGCGAATAGAGGCATCTGAGTGGGTGTCCCCCATTGTTGTGGTTGAAAAGAAAGATAGAGGTATCCGCCTTTGTGAAGATCTTCGACAGGTAAACAAACCCATCGTAGCAGATAGCTTTCCCCTCCCTCATACAGAAGAGCTATTGCATAGTCTAGTGGGGGAAACCCACTTTTCGAAGCTAGATCTTGCATCAGCTTACCATCAGGTCATGCGTTACCCCGAGAGCCGAGATTTAACACTTTAATAACACATGACGGCCTCTTTCGTTTTAAGCGCGTGTGTTTTGGGCTCGCTTCAGCGCCATCTGCTTTTCAAAGTATGCTGACGAAAATTCTGCAGGGCTGCAGCGGAGTCCTGTTCTATATCGATGACATCATTTTGTTTGGGAAGGGCAGAGAGGAGCACATGGCGAATCTTACCGCAGTCCTGAGGCGCATAAAAGAGGCAGGACTCAAACTGAACTTAAAATGCGTCATTGATACGCCGGAGCTTGCGGAGCTTGCCGGAGCTTGGGCCACAGAATCACCGCAAACGGTATTGTGCCGTTGAAGGAAAAGGTTGCTTCCATCCGAGACACACCAGCGCCTACTGATCCAGCCAGCCTTCGATCATTTCTGGGATTGGTCGAATATTATTCTAGGTTTATTCCCAACTTCGCTGACATGGTTGGATCAATGCGTGTCCTGCTAAGAAAGGGGCAGCGATTCGTTTGGTCTGACAAGATAGACTCTAGTTTCAGAAAGGCAAAAGACGCGCTGGCATGTAGCGCTATACTGAGAATGTTAGATGCATCTCTTCCAGTCTTAGTGTCGACGAACGCATCAGAGTGCGAACTTGAAGCGGTCCTACAGCAGGTGGATGGACATAAACTGCACACGTTTGCTTTCGCGTCTCGAGTTCTTTCGCCAGCTGAGAGGAAATATTCGGTAGGAGAACGGGAAGCGTTGGCCTGTGTTTGGGTGTGCGAGCGGTGGCACGTGTACTTGTGGGGATGCCACTTCACGTTCCTCACTGATCATCAAGCCTTGGTGGCACTGCTTTCCAACCAAGGAACGGGAAGGCGCCCCTTGCGGGTAGTGCGTGGACAGACCGCCTACTACGGTACAACTATACGGTACAACTATACATTCGAGTACCGCAAGGGGTCGCAAACCCAAGTAGCGGATGCACTCTCACGTCGCTTCCCCACGTCGTCTTTCCAGGAAGAAACGCTGTTTGACGAGGTTGTATGAGTTCTCGAAATTCCTTCCTGCATTACCACAGAACAGTTTGAGCAGTGCTAGTTGCAAGATAGCACACAGCAACAAAGCAAAATCTATGTGCAATCGTCGTGGCCGGCACACAAATCCTTATCGGCCGAGCTTCAGCTGTTCTTCAAAGAACGTGACGAACTTTTTGTGGTGGACAATGGACAACGGCTTGGACAATGGAGAACGGACAGTGGACAACGGCTTGTGGTTCCCACGTCACTCACGCCGCAGGTAATAGCTGCAGCACATCAGTCGCATCCCCGAGTGGTGCGATCAAAAGCGCGAATGCGAGAAAAGTATTGGTGGCCGAGCATGGACCGCCAAGTCGAGCTAGCTATCCAGATGTGTAGCATATGCCAGGAAGCAGACACACCCTTGCGAGCTACACCCTTGCAACCGGTCCCCTTTCCAGAGCAGCCGTGGCTCAAACTAGGCATGGATATTGTACGCCTATTTGAGAGGGCGCCCTACGATTTCAGGTATGCAATCACGCTTGTCGATTATTATTCCAAATGGCCCGAAGTGCATTTCTGTATCGAGACAACAACCAGCACAGTAATCGCTTCTTAGTAACCGTGTTCGAGCGCGAAGGCTACCCAGAAGAGGTTATTTGCGATAACGGTCCACAGTTTGCATCTCGGGAGTTTGAGGCACTTCTTCAAGATCGTGGCATCCTGGTCAAACATTCGTCAGTATACTATCCACACGCAAACGGCCAAGTGGAGCGCTTTACAGAGTATTAAAAAGCTTCATTCAAGTCGCGGTTCTTGAGCAGCGAGCCTTGCGCCAGGTGATAACCGAGTACCTGGGTGTTTACCGATGCACACCGCATGCTATAACGGCAAGGGCTCCAGCTATTCTGCTAAACGGGCGGCTGCCAAGAACTCGGTTGGATGTCGTCGGGAATCCGCCGGTCACCTTCTGTGATGATCTTCACTTGGAACTCTGGCGTTTACGTGAGAGGGTGAAGCAAAAGCAACAGAGCAGCAAACGATACACGGACGCTCGGAGGGCTGCAAGAGAAACCAGAGTTGACGTTGGTGACTTCGTCAGAGTGAAGAAACCCACTACTAGATTTAAAGGCGACCCGGAATTCAGCCGCCCAAGAGAAGTGATAAGCTGGAAGGGACCATCCTCTTTCCGCCGGGCGGACGGCAAAACGTGCAACGCATCGAAGTTCTCAAAAGTGCCGCGAGCCTCTGCCGCCCTTTACACGTGAGGAGGAAACGGTACAAGTAGGGGAGGAGGATCTCTGCCTACATGTGAGGGCCCCACCCCAAAGATAACTACGAGGACTTCAGCTGCTGCTCCTTCGGCTGCGCAGGCTCCCCCATCTCCTTCGGCTGCGCAGGCGCACAGGTCGCCTGCTGCGACTCAGTCGGCCAAGTCTCCAGGAGCAGTCACACAGCAACGAAGGGTGCAACCACAAAGAAAAAGACTATCACTAGAGCGTGTTGGCTACAACGTGTAGCGAGCGAAGTTGTGCTAAAGCGAATGGAACGGACGTATCCAGTGTGCTGGATTTCTTTTGTAAATGTGATTTTGTAGTAATATATAGCTATGTTCATTGTACAGTTTCGATTATTGAATAGTATTTTTGCATATGTACTAACATATTAACCTACTACATCACTAATCCATACAGCTGTTTTTATGAAAGAGAATGTGTTGTATATTTGTCTATTTGGTTTCGGTTCCGCGATCACTGCCGCATGTGGCGCTGGTGTTGTTTAGGTATATAAGCATGCGCAAGTTGGAATAAAGGGTCTTTTGTTCCGATGTGCACTCAAGTTGTATAGTCGTTCATTCATCGGCGGCACACGCCGCAAGTACAATATCGTTAGTTGAAACGCTCGGGTTAAAGACAGAGCAGGCATTCGATTAATTGAAGAAGAGAGTCAGAAAGAACCGAAAAAGTTTGAGGAAGTAATCAGAGAATTTTAAGATCCGATACAACAGGCAGAAGCACAGCTGCGCCTCGTGCAAAATAGTGTCGAAAAAGCAGAGAGCATGGAGCCCGTCGCACGTGAGATGGAAAGCACGCGAACTGCAGGAAGCGATAATGTGGACAGTAAGATAAAAGGAAAAGATACAGGTGTCTCTCGGAAGACCGAGGAGGAAGAAGTTGCGTTTCAAGTGCGAGATGGGGAACATGAGGAACTAATGATGATCAGCGCATTAGGAAGGTGCCAGCCAAGTACAGTTCACTGTTCATAGTTACCCTTCATGGATTATATAAGGGCACAGAGGTCCAAGAACGGCGAGGTATCCCATCAAAGTCGTCTTCCGAGATAAACGCGTTAGGTTAGGATTCCGCTGGAATGCCGAGGCTCTTGAGATGTGAACAAACCTGCCAGTATGGAGGTTAAGTTCGTAGCTCCACAAAGAGTACAAAGCACTTTAGGCATAAAAAAAGAAAAATAATCTGAGGCTGTTGCACAGGCCATCTTGGCAGAGACAATGACTGATATTGGCGACCAAGTAGGATCACGCCCTGAGATAGAAAGCGGCCCAGTTGACCAAGAGACGCAAATAGAGCACTCGGACAGCGAACTCGCGCATTCGCTACTTGCCACGGGCAAGAATGCTTTACGATCCCGGGATGACCATTCCCGCATCACTCGGATTACCCTAATGACCCCGGATAAAAGGGGGAGGTAAAAATTGTCATGAGCAACCTCCCAGAAGGGATATGTGCCAAAAGAAAACTATGAAGCGTGTGAACATTAAGACGAACTGTGAGGCGAGCAGAAGAAAAAAGGAGGCAAGCGCTTGGACGAGGAAAAGCAAAGGACCAGACTACGATCCTGGAACCGACCCCAGCGTGATTGAGGTCCTGTCAACGGTTCAGACCTACAGACCGGAGTTCCAGCCGACGACCCCTGGGACCACGTGTTAATGCTCCATCGGTGGCTTCAGGTTACTACCTAAGCTACCAGGCTGGGACGCTGGGGCTACGTACGACACATCACAACTAGTGCTACGCTCCCTTGCTGTTTGCGGCAACAGCTAGGCCCACTTCCTGCGAACCTCTATGAGACACGACGGTCGCCTTGATTTCTACGCTGAACAGGAAGACATCTGCTGCAACGTGAGGCGACGCCATCCTTCACGACTTTTAGGTGAGCTCGAACAGATAAAATACTTCGTTGACAGTTTACATGCTTGTCGTGTGCTCGAGAAGATAGTTTTAGTCAATTTACCAGGTTTTCTGTGCTACCAGTCTGCTGGGTGAATTTTGGCGAGCCTGCCAGGATCTATCATTTCAAATTCACTCTCAATTCAGCGAGGTGGATCATGGACCCAGAAAAACTGGTTGCTCTCACCGAAGCTCTAGGGTTGACAAAAGAGGAGGCGTTGGCAATGTACGATAGAGCAGCCCAGGAGGAGCAGAAGAGAGCCGAACGCGAACACGAAAAGGCAGAGAGGGAGCAGAAGATATGGGAACTGCAAGTACGCCTTGCTGAATTCGCTTCGCAGGGTACAAACATAGACTCAAGCGAGAGGTCTGGTTCTGTATCACCACGAGCACCAAAGAGCTGCCCCAAAAAATAATGGCACCATTCGATTAAAAAAAGACGACTTGGATGCCTACCTGCAGCGGTTCGCGAAGATAGGCACCGGCCAGGGCTGGGAAAAGTCCGAATAGGCTACAGCCTTGAGTTTGTGCTTTGCAGGGGAGGCATTAAAAGTCCACGGTCGAATGCCAGCTTCTGACTCTCATGACTATGCCAAGGTGAAGATCGCACTACTACAACGATTTCGCTTGACGGCTGAAGGTTTTCGAAAAAAGTTTAGACGCTCTATGCCAGAGGATCGGGAAACTGGTCGACAGTTTGCTACCCGATTCAGCAATTATTTTGACAGGTGGATGGAGCTTTCTGCAACTGAGAAAACTTATGCAGCGATCACAAATCGTGTTGTTACCGAGCAATTTTTAATTTGTTGTAATCCCAAGTCAGTCGTGTTTCTAAAAGAAAAACGACTGCACGCTCTTGAAGACCTGGCCGAATCGACTGGCGGGTTCCAGCTGGCGCAGGGCTTAAAAAAAGTGGGTAGTATCAGAGACGAGAGGGACACGCAACCCAGCGAAATGCAAACTCGTCTGGACCGAGAAATCGTTCCGGCCATCACGCACCTAGGACTTGTTACTTATGCATTCACGTGAGACTTAGCTGCAGACTGTCGCAGTAACACAAGTGGTGGCAATATTAACTTAACTTGTGAAGTCTGTCGCAATAGAGTACACAGAACGGACGACTGTACGTTTGCGCAGCAAGGCAGAGAGGCTAGTACCGTTTCTCCTAAAGAAAGAACAAGAGCGCCACAACGGGAGGACAAAAATAAAAGAGGAGGAAGTAATTGCCCCAATAGCAAGCTCGACATTTACACATTCGACAGAATGCTGTTCGTAGAGGGAGAGCTTCGAGGTAGAAACATTGCGGTGCTTCGGGACAGTGGAGCCAACGCTATATTAGTGAGAACAAGCTTTGTGCCCGATGAAGACCTGACGGGTGAGTGTTCCTCGATCTTGTTAGTTGAGAGTAGTGTGAAGTGTTTTCTATAAACAAAACAGAAATATCTATGCCTTATTATTGTTGAACGATTAGCGCTAAGTGACTGGACAATCCCTTATACGACCTAATATTGGGAAATGTTCCGGGTGTTCGAAGAATTGATAGTACGGATCACCGATGGTCAGACAGAACGCAAGTTCTAACACCAAGCAGTTCCGACATTGGTACAGAAGTACAGCAACATAACAATGGCAGTTCACCGCACAAAGAGAACATAGAAGCAAAAACAGAGGCCGTTAAACGATCGAAAAGGGTAAAAGCTAGGAAACCCACTTTTAAAGTTCCAGCCATCACACGGCTACAAGTTACCCCTAGTGAGTTAGCAAAGCAACAGAGCTAGACCTGCTGATACAAAGTTGTTATCAATACGTAGGAGCGGAATGGCGACGAAACCGTAACGTGTACGAGTTCCACATACGCGACGGGCTTCTTTACCGAAAATGCCTACTCCCCTCAGGGGGAGTAGTCATGCAGCTCGTCGCACCGCAAGATGTACGGCAGAAACTCTTGGCATTAGCGCACACAAATAACGTGGCGGCCCATCGAGGGATGCAGGAAACCATCAAGACAATCGCTGAAGATTTCGTTTGGCAAGGCATGCAAAAGGATGCAAGGAGATATGTCAAGTCCTGCAAACTTTGCCAGCACATTTTCTCCAAAGGTCTGTTATCCAAAGACACGCAGAACGAGCAGAGGTGGTCTCCCAGCGGCTGTCGGAGTACAGCAAGCATACGAAGACGGGACAATGCAGGGCACGAAGGTGTCACGTTTTCAGGTACAATTACGGCGGGAGTATCACTGCATAGTAGTACAGTTACTCATTATACAGTGCGAGGGTAATTCAGAAGTTTGAATTTGGTGGTGTTTGGCATGTCGTGTGAATTGTACAGAGCATAGTTCTGGTGGATACTTTAGGTCTGAGAACTGTGGACACTTGGAAACTTTGAATAAAACAGTGTCGGTGTTTGTGAACTGTGTAAGTTATACTGGATTGGAATTTTGTGGTGCGAGAGGGACTTTAAGAAGAGACTACATTCGAACCAGTATACTCTTCTAATCACCCATGCGGATATGACTTGTTGAGGAAGTCAGCCGTTTTTTAGGTAAAAAACGCTAAAAACGGGGACGTATAATGTCATGGGCAACCTCCCCGAAGAGATATGTGCCAAATCAAAACTATGATGGGTGTGAACATTAACACGAACTGTGAGGCGAGGAGGAGAAGAATAAAGGACGCAAGCGCTTGGAGGAGGAAGAACAAAAAAGAGCAGGCCAGATTTTCAAGCCTCAGACGTCAGCTCAGACGTCACCTGGGGTTGGCATCTACAGTTCCGGTTCTTTTATTCTTTGAGGCTTCAGAAATGGGATATTGCCGCCGGGATGTTGTTCTGCTCTTCTGCGGTTCATATAAAATTCCAAAAGATTCACATCCTAATTCGCATCTTATTCTGGCACCTCACCAATGCCCTCCAAAAGCATCCATTTCTGAATATGTTTTATTCTTCTCCCTCCTGCCTCTCCTCGTCTCCCTCCTGCTTCTTCCCCTTCGTCCTCCTCTTCTTCTTCTTCGTCTTTATTTGTTTAATAATTCAATATTTATTTATTTTTTCATTTCCTTTTTTGTTGTTTTAAATTATTATTGACTAATTTCCAAACTCGATCCCTCTAACACAAAAAAAATGCTTCCAACCCCGCACGGGGCACCTTGAGCAATGTTGGTGACGGTGTTGGCGACACCGCGGACCCCGAGCCCCCATACATAATCTGGATCCAACCGTGGTGATGTGTTTTAACGCGAAGGGTAGAAGCCTCAAACGGTGGCCATCGGAGCCCAGGTCAAGCTCCGGCGGATGGGCTCCCTGGCTGTCTACTAGGCAGGGAGCTAGGGGACCTCTTCTGCTATCAGGGTAAGGCTGACGAAGAAAGTACCCCCGTCTCCCTGCTTTCTAGTTTATCATATGGCATTTTCCAAACCCACCTCAAACATGACTGGTCACCGAAACGGGGCCGCACCGAAGTTTCCTTTCACCACTTTCTAACTTGAGTATACCGAAACCTAACAACTACTCTCGCTTCTTAGTGATTGAATCAGTTGACCAGTTGTACCCTCTTTCCTTAAGCCAGTATTTCTAGTCTCCAAATTTCTTTAATGTGTCATCGAAGATTTATATCAAGCCAAAAATAAAGAACCGGCGAAATCCTTGTTGAAGTCAGTATCCAGGATCAGGCTGATATACTACTTGCACAAACGAGCATCGCCGATCTGGCCATCCGAGTCAGGGCCCATCGCAGCCTAAACAGCTGCCAGGGCGTGATTTCTGAATATAACATAATAAATGAATCTGAAGCTGACCTGCTGGAGGGCCTACGTAGTCAGGGCATAACAGCGATCAGGCGCGTAACCATCCGCAGCGATGAGAAAGATATACCTACAAAGCACCTTATTTTAACCTTCGAGCAGTCGACCCTTCCAGAATTTATCAATGCAGGTTACATCCGATTTTCAGACCGGCCTTACATCCGGAAACTGCGGTGCTGTTTCAAGTGCCAATAGTTCGGGCACGGCACAAACACTTGTCACGGCCGACCTACCTGTGCAAAATGCGCCCAGCACGACCACTCTTCGGACAACTGTAACGTGCAACAATTTCTTTTTGTAAACTGCCAGGGTCCACATGCGGCCTACTTCAGAAAATGTGAAAAGTTGCAATTCAAAAAGAAAATCATTAACATCAAGGTCACTGAAAACATCGCCTTCCCAGAGGCGCGAAAGAGGTTCGCCTCTTTCCCTCTGGGCAGGTACGTCGACGCAGCTCGCCGGGGGGCGGAGCGGCGTCTGGTTTCGGCGGGGACCTTGTACCGCTAGTCGGACTTGGTCCCGGCGCCACCCCCCACAGGGTTGCCTCAGCCTCCCAAACCGCCTCCGCACCGCTCGCTTAGACAGCGGCGCCTGTGGTGGCAACCACGTCTGGTGGGTGTGATGCTGCATCTCCACTTCCACTCCACCGTCCCAAACCACAGGCGAGGACGCAGAGGAGATGGAGACGGAGGAACCAGCGGCAGCTCCCACCCCCACCGCACCGCCTGCGCCATCCGAGGCGTTCCAGAAAATCTCGACGGTTGCGGGCAAGGAAAAGCGCGCCCCAAAGGGTCTAAGCAGCCTGATCTCTCAGGCGGTCCCAGGACACCCGAGGACGAAATGGACGTCGGGCTGTTCTTGTCGGCAGTGCCCCGCAAGGAACGAGTCCAGACGCCCAAGCCTCCCGACAAGCCCAAAAAGATCAGTGTCACCGACCGAAAGACGACACATATAAATGCACACTCCAGTAGCTCTCACACTAAATATGGGAAGAGAAAACTTAATTCAATGGAACTGTAGAGGCTTCTAAAGAATCTTGACGATGTGCACGAGATACTGCAATTCAATCAGCCAAGTGTCTTATGTGTACAAGAAACGCATTTAAATTCCAAGCATACAAAAGTTTTCAAAACTTTCCTGGTATTTACGAAGGAGGAGGATGGTGGTGGTACATCTTTGGGGGGTGTCGCCATTATATCCCGGAAATAATTGGCGTGTCACACCATCCAAATACAGAATGTCCTTGAGGATGTCACCATTAGAACCCTAATATTCAATAGGCTTGTAACAATATGCTATATCTACATCCCTCCCGATTTTTAGCTTTCGAGCTACGATTTTGAGGGCCTTGTAGATCAATTACCCGATCATTTTATGCCTATTGGCGACCTCAACGCGCATAACGCAATTTGGGGCTCTGATCGCACGGATGCCCGAGGTTGCCTTATCGAAAAATATCTGAAATCTTCAAAAGCATGCCTATTCAATAAAAACAAGCCTCCATACCATAATATAGGAACAACACATATTCACACCTCGACTTGGCTATTGGTTCCGCAGTTCTCTTTCCACCTCTTGAGTGGGATGTTGGCACTAACCCATATGGTAGTGCCCACTTCCCAACCACATTATATACATAGTTAAAGGCTTGTACAGTTCACCTTCCCATTAAAGGTTCAATGAAGCTAGAACGAACTGGAGTACATTTACAGAAACATCCAAACGACACCACACATCCATAGGACACTTACAGGTTGAAGAAGCTACCCAACTCCTCACGGCGCACATCCTCGACGCCGCCGAAAAGTCCATTTCCCACGTCTCTGGTGCCCCGCGCAATCAGTGGAGGCCGTGGTGGAGCGAGGAATACAGGTGGCGCGAGAGGCCCATAACAAGGCGTGGGGTATTCTTCGTCGGCACCCCACGTCGGGAAACCTATTATTGTTAAAAAGGGCAAAGGCAATGGCAACACATGTGCGCCGTGAGGCAAAACGAGATATTTGGTGCTCCTTCGTAACAACCATAAATACATACACAGACACACGCAAGGTATGAACACGAATACGTAAACTTAACGGACAGCATACACATAGCCTCCCCTTGGTCCACACGACTGGGGACACACTAGAAGGTCTGGATAACACACTTGCACAACACTTTCAACACGTGTCCAGCTCTACACACTATACAAACACTTTCCTGAAACATAGAGCCTCTTGTGAAAAGAAGTCCCTACGCGACTACCACCAATCACAGACTTCTTACAACTTCCTGTTTTCACTACTTGAGCTGAGGGCTGCTCTGAGCACGTGTAAACCCTCAGCTCCAGGCCCACACAACATTACATATACAATGATACAGCTCTTACACACAGACACACTTGTAACACTTCTTCACCTTTACAACTACATATTTCTTTCGGGGCAGATTCCAAATTCTTGGAGGGAGGCAATAGCTGTAGCATTTTTGAAAGAAGGGAAGGACCCTTCCTGTTCTGCTAGCTATCGACCCATTGCCCTTACCAGCAGCCTGTGCAAGCTTCTCGAGGAAATGATAAATCGCATGCTCGTGTATTTCCTTAAATACAACGGTCTTCCAGAGAGTTGCCAGGCCGGCTTCAGGGCGGGGAGATGAACGAACGATCAACTCGTTGCTCTTGATAGATGTATAAAAACGATGCCTTCGTGCATAAACAATTTTGTGTTACGCTGTTTTTATACATCGAGAAAGCCTATGACACCGCTTGGTGGTACGGCATTCTTAGTGACCTGACGTCAATCGGTGTTGTGGGCAACATGTTGAACAATCTTTCTAGTGATATGTCGGAGAGAACCTTTCGCGTCAGAATTGGTAGTGCACTGTCAAATGTTCAGGTGCAAGGAAATGGCGTGCCTCAAGGTGGAGTGTTGAAGTGCACTCGCTTTATAGTAAAGACGAACTCTCTTGGAAAGGCAATGCCACCTACAATCTCCTATTCAGTGTATGTAGATGACGTGCAGATATAATTTAAATCGTGTAACCTTTCCATCTGCGAACATCAAGTTGAACTCGGCGTCAAGAAACTTGCCGGCTGGGCTGACGAATGGTTTTAATCCTAATCCCGCAAAGAGCTCTTGTGTTCTGTTCTCCAGGAGACGTGGGGTCCACCCGGACCCAGACATCACTCTTCGAATGTGTCGATGCCTGTGTACAAGGAGCACAATTTTAAGGTATTTTATTCGGCGAAAAGCTTACATTCATCTCGCATATAAGACCGCTGAAATACAAATGCGTAAAAACAATGAACATGCCTAAGTTCCTTTCGCATCAATCTTATGGGGCCGACAAACAACTCTTCCTGCACCTTTTCACAGCTTTGGTGGGGCCTCGGCTCGATTGCGGCAGTGTCGTGTATGGGTCGGCTAGAAAAACAGCACTGAAAATGCTCGACCCAGTGCTGCATCTTGGCCTTCGCTTCTCATGCGGCGCATTCCGCACAAGCCCTTTCGAAAGCCGTTATGTCAAGTGCGACAAATGGTGCCAAGGGCATCAGCAGGAGTATTTTGATCTGTTGTATGCATCTAAGATCGTGTCTTTGACCAACGATCCTTTTAATCCGATCATAAATAATACATCAAATTTACAACTCTTTTTAAACAGGCCATCTATTTCCTCACCGTTCTCTCTCAGAGTTAGAGAGCAGGCAGCTGCATTCAATCCAACCATGGCATCTTCGTCCGGTATCATGCGACCTAGTAGTAGTATTCACTCTAGTAGAAAAAAATAGGGTCCCCAGGAGTGCAATTCTGCAGCAGTTTCTGTTCCTGCTAGACAAGTACAGGTGCGTAGAGTTCTATAGCGACGCGTCGAAAACTGGTTCTACTAACACTTCTGCAGCGCACGGACAAAATTTCAGATTTATCAAAACAATAAATTTTCACAGCAGTATTTACACGGCAGAAGCGTATGGCGTTGTACTCGTTTAAAGCCACGTCATCAAACATAAAATTCCCAAGTCCATCGTTTACACAGACTCTCTGGGCGTTGTACACGCACTATCATTAGGAAGGTCATCTAAAAACTGTAATTAATGCCCCTTTTCAAGGTACTAATGACTGCATATGCCTCAAATCTTCAAATCACTATATGATGGGTACCAAAGCAGTGTGGAATCTCTGGAAATGAGGCCGCCGATCAAATGACTGGTGATGCTGCTGTCATGACCACAGTTGACATTACAACGGTACCTTACACCAACCTAAAGACACACATCAGACGGCAGCTTCGTAACACATGGCAATTACACTGGAGTCAACAAACAGACAGTAAACTACACATAATACAACCATAACTGGGACGCTACATAACTGACTCACACAACAGATACACTGAAGTTGCTCTGGCAAGGCTGCGGACAGGTCACACACATGTAACGCACTACCATCTGCTCACTGGATCTTCAGGACCCATGTGTAGCAGGTGTGGAAGGGACCTATCCGTAGTCCACATACTAATCACGTGCAAGGCACTTGAAACGACACGACACAAACATTTCTCTGAATTATACAGACGACACATTCCCCTGCACCGATCATACTTTTTAAACAGGCCAATGTTTTAAACAGGCCTGTTTAAACAGGCCTGTTTAAACATACTTTTTAAACAGGCCAACAGACCAACGAACCAATGTTTTCTAGTCAACGTGTTGTTAAGTTTTTATCTGAGGTAAACATTCTGAAGCTCTTGTCATATCACGTGTAATCATCCTCGCCCTATACACCAGCCATCTCAATTGTCTTTTTTTTGCGTAACTTTTAATTCTAGTAACATGCTTTAGTATTTACGCTGTCAGCTATATTCAGTACTTCTTTTTGGCGCTGTTTGCCCATAGTCGGCCTTGCGCCAATAAAATCCAGCCATCATCAGGAAAAGCTTCCAAATTTCTCTAACTTTCCTCGAATCATCCACCTAGGCAGTTATCTCTTTCGGTGTAACGACTGTTGTTTGGCAGATCCCCTGATTGGGTATGCGCCAATAATGTGAAGGAACAACAACAACAGGCTACAATCCTGGAACCGACCTTACCGTGATCGGGTCATGAAAATGTCTCAGGTCTATCGACCGAAATTCCAGGCGACGATCATGCAGGGAGACCACGAGGCAATGCTCCATCGGTGGCTTCAGCTTACTACCTAAGCTACTAGCTGGGACGCTCGGGCTACGCTGAGTCACATCACCACTAGGGCTACGCTCCCTTGTCTGTTGGCGGCGACGCCTGGGCCCACTTCCTGCAAACTTCCACGAGACACGACGGTCGCCTTTTTTTCTACGCTTAACAGGAAGACATGTGCTGCAATCTCAGGCGACGCCATACTTCACGACGTTTAGGCGAGCTCGGACCGATAGAGCACTTCTTTGACTGTTTACGTGCTTGTCGTGTGCTCCGAAAGATAGTACTCCTCAATTAAACGGTTTTTCTGTGCATCCTTTCCGCTCGGTGAATTGACGTGACACTCACTAAGAGGTTTCAACTTAATTTCAAAACGACTGAGCGGGCAATGAAGCGGAAAATGATAGGTGTAACATTAAGGGACAAGAAGAGAGCGAAGTGGGTCAGGGAACAAACGCGTGTTAACGACATATTAGAGAGATGGACGTGGGCAGACCATGTAATGCGAAGGCAAGATAACCGTTTGTCATTAAGGGAAACAGAGAGTATCCGTAGAGAAGGCAAGCGTTGCAGGGGGTGGCAGAAAGTTAGATGCGAGATGAGACCAAGACGTTTGCGGGGATAAATTGGTCATAGCTGGCACAGGACCGGGGTAATTGGAGAATAATGGGGGAGGTCTTTGCCCTGCAGTGGACATAGATAGGCTGGTGATTGTTATATATATAAATATATATATGTATATATATATATATATATATATATATATATATTATATATATTATATATATATATATATATCTATATATCTATATATATATATATATATATCTATATATATATATATATATATATATTGTTACGGGGAAAATGGTATATTGCAGGGGTAATTAAATATGACACACGGTGGGGAACACAGTAGCACACAGTCTCAAGTGGGTGCAGCCAGAGAGCGAGATGGTTCGTCCTCTTCCTCCTCGTCGGTGAACCGTCCACCGCACCAGCTGTCCGGGCTGGGCCCAATCCCTCGGTGTCCATATTCCTTTCAGAGGGTACATGCCAACCCCGTGACATAACCCCCGCCGGTAGGAGCACCGTCTCTGTGCTCATGAGCCTGGTGCGGAAGTTGGGCGATAGGGCTTGAGACGGGAGACATGCACGACGTCCGTAAGGATGTGGCGCGACGTGTCAAGTTTAACTGGGGCGATTTCGTATGTTACGGGGGTAACCTCACGGATTACACGATAAGGCCCAGAATACCGGGACAAGAGTTTTTCGCTAAGTCCCACACGGCGTGAGGGCGACCAGAGAAGTACTAGTGATCCCGGTGCAAAGTGGCGATCTTGGTGCCGGCTGTCATAATGTGTTTTCTGAGACTGTTGAGATGAGGAGAGGCGGATACGAGCAAATTGGCGGGCGTGATCAGCGCGAGCTATGGCGATGCGGGCATAGTCGGATGTGTGTACAGTAGATGGCAATAATGTGTCCAGTGGCAATGCTGGTTCGCGGCCGAAGAGCAGATAGAAAGGGGAATAGCCAGCAGTGTCATGACGCGACGAATTGTACGCAAAAGTAATGTAGGGCAGAGCCACGTCCCAGTCGCGGTGGTCTGCGGAGACGTACATGGACAGCATGTCGGTAATTGTTCGGTTAAGTCGTTCGGTCAGGCCATTAGTTTGAGGATGGTAGGCGGTGGTGATCTTGTGATGGGTGCTGCAGGAGCGAAGAATATCGGCAATAACTTGCGACAGAAAGGAGCGGCCACGATCGGTAAGGAGCTGTCGAGGGGCCCCGTGAAGAAGGACAATGTCACGAAGCAGAAAATCGGCAACGTCAGTAGCGCAGCTCGTAGGAAGGGACCGTGTTATTGCATAACGCGTGGCATAGTCGGGGGCGACGGCTATCCATTTATTGCCGGATGTGGACTGGGGAAATGGACCGAGCAAGTCAAACCCAACGCGGAAGAATGGTTCACTTGGTATGTCCAATGGTTGAAGAAGCCCAGCTGGAGGAGAATTGGGAGTTTTCCGCCGTTGGCAGAGGTCGCAGGAGCGCACATACTGCCGGACAGATCGGTAAAGGCCGGGCCAGAAGAAGCGGCGTCTGATGCGATCGTAGGTGCGGGAAACACCGAGGTGGCCAGCAGTTGCGAGGTCATGAAGTTGTTGGAGAACGTCCAGACGAAGGTGCTCAGGAATGGCAAGTAATAATTCAGGGCCGTCAGGACGAAGGTTCCGACGATACAGAATTCCGTCTTTCAGTTCGAACATGCGAACTGAAGGCGTCGAAGGCGCAGAAATAAGGCTCTCGATAAGCGAGCGCAGACGAGGATCCCGTCGTTGTTCGCCGCCGATGTTGGTGAGGGTCGAAAGAGACATGATGGCGGGCGCAGCCGGAGCTGGGTCAGGCGGATCTACGGGATACCGCGATAAGCAGTCAGCATCTTGATGCAGGCGGCCGGACTTGTATATGACAGTATAGGAGAACTCCTGAAGGCGCAAAGCCCAGCGACCCAGGCGTCCCGTTGGGTCTTTGAGCGAAGACAACCAGCACAGAGCGTGATGGTCAGTAATTACTGAGAAGTTGCGGCCATACAAGTAGGGATGAAACTTAGCCACGGCCCATACTAGAGCAAGGCATTCTCTCTCAGTGATGGAGTAATTGCGTTCAGAAGGGGAAAGAAGGCGACTCGCGTATGCAATGACGCGATCGCATCCGGCTTGTCTTTGGCTGAGAACTGCTCCAATGCCATGCCCACTGGCGTCAGTGCGAACCTCGGTGGGAGCAGTGACGTCAAAGTGGGCTAACACCGGGGCAGATGTCATCCGGGAGATTAATGCGTCGAATGCGTCAGCTTGCTCAATGGCCCACGAAAACGTGGCGTCCTTCTTCAGTAGATCAGTGAGAGGTTTCGCGATGTTGGCAAAGCCTTTTATGAACCTACGGAAGTAGGAACAAAGGCCAACAAAGCTGCGAACGTCGGCCGTAGAGCGAGGCACAGGAAACTGCTTCACGGCTTTGACTTTATCAGGGTCAGGCTGAACACCTTGGGCGTCAACAAGATGCCCGAGAATGTTTATGCGGCGCTGGCCGAAGTGACATTTGGCAGAGTTTAACTGAAGACCTGCTTGGCGGAAAAGCGCGAGTATATCAGACAGATGGGTAAGATGGGAAGCAAAGGAGGGCGAAAAGACTATAATGTCGTCCAGGTAGCATAAACAGGTAGACCATTTGAATCCTCGAAGAAGAGAGTCCATCATTCGTTCGAATGTTGCAGGCGCATTGCATAAACCGAAAGGCATTACCTTGAACTGGTATAGGCCATCAGGGGTGACAAAAGCGGTTTTTTCCTTGTCCAAGTCATCTACAGAAATCTGCCAATAACCGGAACGGAGGTCAATGGAAGAAAAGTATTGGGCACCATGGAGGCAGTCAAGGGCATCATCCATGCGGGGCAGGGGATATACATCCTTCTTGGTGATTTTGTTCAGGTGGCGGTAGTCGACGCAAAAGCGCCAAGTGCCATCTTTTTTCTTCACTAACACCACTGGTGAGGCCCATGGACTGCAGGATGGTTCAATTATGTCCTTTTTTCAACATTTTATTGACTTCGCTTTGGATGACGGCGCGCTCGGCATGCGACACGCGGTATGGTCGCCAGTGAATGGGACTAGAGTCACCGGTGTCGATACGGTGCTTTACGGCCGTCATTCGTCCCAAAGGATGATAGGGGAAGTCAAAAATTTCGGAGTAATTAAGCAGCAGGCGGCGAAGATCATGGGCTTGCTCTTGTGAGAGGTCCGGGCTCATCATTGTCATCACCTTGTCAGTGGACGCAGGGGCAGCTGTATGAGTAAAGTCACAGTCAGGGGTAGTGGTGGCCAAAGTTGAGACTTCGTGGTGATGTAAGGGGCACACTGACGCAAGCGTGATTCCTTCCGGTAATACCTGTGCATGAAAACCGAAGTTCAGGATAGGTAGAGACAGTCTGCTGCCAGTGATAGAGGCGACTGAGTGAGGCAGCGTTACATTTCGCGTCAGCAGAACGTCAGTCATTGGAGTAATAACATACTCGCCATCAGCAAGAGTGCCGGGGACTGCCAACGAAACATACGTGATGGCCTGAGGCAGGAGACGGATGTGCGTTGTTGAACACAGGCGGGTCGGATGAGTGTTATCGGCCACCGGCAGACTAGGTAGCTCCAGACTCAGGAATCCTCTGGCACAGTCGATGAGCGCTGAATGGTCGGCTAAGAAGTCAAGGCCTAAGATCACGTCATGTGCGCAGTTTTCTAATACGGCAAACAAAAGAGGAACAGTACGGCCAGCAATCGTAACACGAGCAGTACACATTCCAGCTATTATGGGCGTTCCACCATCAGCTATTCGGACATGAGATAGGGCAGGCGTCAGGACCTTATGTAGGCGAGAGCGTAGATTTGAGCTTATCACCGATATTGTCGCCCCAGTGTCAATGAGCGCACGAACAGGAATGCCGTCAACTTCAACTTCTAGTAAATTGTCTTTGGTAGGGAGCGTCAGAAGACGATTTGCGGGCCAAGTCGAGAATGCAGCTTCACCTCCGGGAGCTGCATCCTTTAGTTTTCCGACGAGTAGCGGTTGGAAGTGGTCGGAGATGATGGTCTCCGAGACTGCGGCGAGCGAGACTGACGTCAGTGCGGTGAGGGCGAGCGGGCGAATCGGGACGTCGAAGTGGCGGCGGAGTCGTCTGGCTGCTGTTGGTTACGAGATGTAAAGCGGCGGGGTGTACTGTCGAAGCGGTCAGGGGAGAAGTTATCACGAGGAAACTGGAACCAGCGGCGCTGACAGTAGCGAGCAACATGTCCCACACGCCTGCAGTTGAAGCAGATGGGCCGGTCGTCTGGTGTTCTCCACTCAGCTGGATTGCGATACCGGGAAGAAACATAGTCGCTGCGGAAAACGGCTCGTGGAGGTGCTTGTCGCAGCGGGTGGTGGCTCACCGAACAGACTGGATGGATGCCCATGTTAGCAAATTCCTCCCGAACAACCGCTTGAATAAGGGAAACAGTGGGAAAGTTGCTCTCCGTCATGCGCGGTGGAACGGCCGCTGGAGCCATGGCTTCAAGTTCGGGGCGTACAATCCTGGTCACCACATTTTCAGAAGGCCCAGTATCCATGCTGCGTGTCACCGGGGGTAGAGGCGATGGCAAAAATGCTGCTTCGCAGGTTGAAGTAGCCGCGGTATTCGGAAGCCGTGCGAACTGGGTCGTGATACGACGGCTTTTGGCTAGTTCAAAGCGCCGGCATTCCTTAATTATCGCGTCGACCGTGTTGCAATCCTTGCAAACCAGCAGATTGAATGCATCATCAGCGATCCCTTTCAGTACGTGGCCGACTTTTTCTTCTTCATTCATTCCGTCGTCTGCGCGCTGGCACAGGGACAGAACATCCGGTGTATAGGCCACATACGGCTCGGTCGACGTCTGAGCGCGAGTCGCGAGTTCTTTTTTCGCAGCAAGCTGGTGGCACTCTTTCTTTCCAAATACCTCACAGAGCCCTGCTTTGACGGCGTCCCAACAAGTAAGGTCTGCTCCGTTCGTTTCATATCATGTGAGTGCTGCTCCCTTCAGGATGAAAGGAACATTTGCGAGCATTATAGTTGGGTCCCAGCGGTTGAAGGCACTTACTCGGTCGACAAGTTTGATCCAGTCTTCAACGTCGGTGTCATCAGTACCGGAGAATTTTCCAGGCTCACGGGGCTGCGCCATGACTACGAACGGGGCTGCGGCGGTGCCCCCGGTACCCGAGGTGTTGGCAGTCATCACGGTTGAGCCGATGCGACGCCCGCTTCGGACATCCGTGGCGATGAGACGTTACCCGGCTCCTCCACCAAAAGATGTTACGGGGAAAATGGTATATTGCAGGGGTAATTAAATAGGCCACACGGTGGGAACACAGTAGCACACAGTCTCAAGTGGGTGCAGCCAGAGAGCGAGATGGTTCGTCCTCTTCCTCCTCGTCGGTGAACCGTCCACCGCACCAGCTGTCCGGGCTGGGCCCAATTCCTCGGCGTCCATATTCCTTTCAGAGGGTACATGCCCAACCCGTGACAATATATATATATATATATATATATATACAGAAATAAGGGTTGGCAGTCGAGAAAACCTCGGAAAGCAAAGGGGAGGATGTGGTAGATCATTGAAACAGATTAAGAATTTGGAAAGAAAGAAAGAAAGTGAAGAAAAAATGCCCGCCAGGTGGGATCCGAACCCACGACCTCCAGAATACCGGTCTGGTGCGATTCTGGAGGTCGTGGGTTCGGATCCCACCTGGCGGGCATTTTTTCTTCACTTTCTTTCTTTCTTTCCAAATTCTTAATCTGTTTCAATGATCTACCACATCCTCCCCTTTGCTTTCCGAGGTTTTCTCGACTGCCAACCCTTATTTCTGTGTTATTTTCAACGAGCCCCTCATTTCCTATTCTGATTCGCTATATATATATATATAGATAGATAGATAGAGAGATAGATACAGAGATAGATAGATATAGATGTGACGTCGCGCAGACAGAAGGTGCAATGGATTTGGCTAGAAAGAGAGATTAGTCTTTAAGACATGGTGTGGTGTGATAGTGGTGGACGAGGAACAGGAATCTGCCAATAAAGTCTTGGTTTGATCGACGCCATGTCTCCTGCGTTAAACTAGCCGACAAGATTACCCGTGCAACCCCGCATCATGCAACAGTCAAGAAAGCCATCGTCATCCCGAAGTACTCGGGAGCAAGCGACAATGTTGTCTTTGAGAAGTGGCTCCGATTCTTCAAGGTGAAGACTGCGGCCGCAGCATGGACCGAGCGAGAGAAGCTATGCCATTTCTTCGATTGCATTGTGAGGGCCTTGTGCTGTTACCTTACCGAGGTGTTTGACACTGGCGCAGCTTGGGAGGACATCGTTGCATGCACGACTCAATGATTCGCAAGCGCCATCGCGGATCCATTCCGCCAGTTCGTTTATTGTCGTCTGAAATCGGGCCAGAGCCTCAAAGAGGATTAAGGCGAAAAAATGTGTCTGGGGCCCCTTGCTCACCTAAAGGATGCGCACCCTTTATCAGGATTCTTGGAGGGTCTCCCTGCTGAAATGGAAATGGAGCTTCCTTGGGTTACTCCATTCACATAAGCAGCGTGGCTTTCAGCTGCGCTTAGAGTTGATGCGACTATGCATAGCGCTAAGTCGCACAACGCTCCACTAGGTTGTCACGCAGAGATCAGTGCACCGAGCAGATATTCCCATCATTGTCCGCCTTATATGCCGGTACGAGCACACATTTGCAGGCATTGCACCATGGCTGGCGTGCCACAACAGATGCACGCGCACAATGAACGCCCAAGATGCCCAAGCATTTCCGCCATCGCTACCAACCAGGAAAACAAGGAGGGCGATCCAAAGCCATGTTGGTTCAATTTGATGCGCTCATTATCGGGCACCCAGTCACCGCTACTTTTGATACCGAAGCCACAATTGCCTGTATCAGCGAAGCAGTGGTGGCAACCCATCGCCTGCAAATAATTAGAGATTCATGCATCACTATTAAACAAGTAACATCATCTACCAAAACTTTGGGTATCGTCAACAAAAATACAAATCGCAGAAATCACCATGTAAATAAAAGCACACGTTCTGCAAGGAATGAAGAGCAATCAGCTTCTTGGCTTGGACAGGCCCGGCATTTTCAACCTGTTTCTAGATCGCGACACCCTTACCCTGCGCACGAAAATTCAGTCCTCCACTCTCAACGCCCACAAGTCTGCTACGCAGCTCACAAAAACGCTTGTTTACAGGAAGTTCATGTTTCCGATTCGGGCTACCTCAATGAAACTCAGAGGTCTGCACTTAAGCAGGTTCTCCGTAAATACAAGGACCTTTTTTTCAAAATCCCAAACTGACATTGGATGAATCGCTCCCTACATGCATCGCACTCCAGTTACCAACAACGTCCCTATTCGCAGGGTCCCGTATCGATGCTCAGAAGCCGATAGCGTCGGAATTGACAGACAAATCAACGACCATCAGACGCAAGCCGTAATACGACTGTCGAATGTCCCTGTACGCTGCTCCAGCACTTCTGGCCGAGAAGAAAGGGGAAGGGCGAACACCTTTGTGCATAGACTACCGCAATCTTAACGCGTTGAGGGTGCCCGACTACAGAGCCTATTCGTTACAATTAGGAAGTTCTTGACTTTCCTAAGAAATCGAAGTTCTTCTCAACGCTTAGAGCATCACATCACTTAGGGTCACTGGCACGTCAAGATGCACTCAGAAGACATCCCTAAAACAGCCTTTGTCACACGCACCGGTCACTACAAATGGCTTGTCATGCCGTTTGCTCTACGGAACACTCCAGCCACTTTGGAGCAGGCTACTTAGTCCATCTTGGCAAACCATCAATTAACGCACCTCACGAACTATTTCGTTGATATTGTGGTGTATTCGGACACGTTTTCTGACCATCTGAAGCATCTCGACGCCGTCCTCAAAGCTTTGAACATCGAATGCGTTAGGCTTAAGTTGAAGAAATATCAGTCCGCCGAGACATGCATGGAATACCTGGGATACAGGGTCCTAAATGACACAGTCAGACCAAAACAGCACAACCTGGAGGCGATTCTGCGGTTTCTCAGGCCCTCACGCCCAAAAGCGCTACGGCGTTATCTTTGCATCGTGAATGTCTACCGTAGGTACATCGCCCAGTTCGGCGAAATTTCTCACCCATTGACACGCCTTCTGAGTAAAGATGCTAGTTGGAAGTGGGACCCTTACTGCGAGCTGGCCTTCACAAAGCTAACAAAATGTGTAACAAACAAGCCGATTCTAACTATTTATGATGCCTCCAGACCTTTTTGCGCTTTACGGTGATGCGTTCAGCAAAGTATCGGTGCCGTCTTGAAGCAAGCCGATTATGAATGACGGGATCACCCAGTTGTGCACCACTCACCCAAGCTTCTCAAGCATGAAGTCAATTATGCCACCACAGAGCGGGAATGCTTGTTAGCTATTGATGCTATCGACAAATTGCATTGCTATGTACATAGAAAACCTTTTACGGTGGTTACCGACAACACTGCTGCAGTTGCCTAGAAACAACAAAAATCCTCGAGGCCGTCTGTTTCGATGGTCTTTGAAGTTCTCCATGTGCGACGTCAATATCAAGCACCAAAAGGTCACTGACAACATCGAAGCTGAGGCATTATCGCGAAACCCGATTATTCAGCTTCTATCAGCTGAGCAACTGCAAGGGCATTTCAACGACAAACAGCCTTGCAAGCAAATCATTGAGAACGGAATGATAATAGTGACGCGCAGAGGGATTCGAAACGTCTACGTTCCTGCAGCTGTATGACCTTCCCATCTTCGGAAACATCAGGACGCATTTGGTCACGTCGGGGTCTAGGGGACATTACGACTTCTGTCTCCTCGATATTATTGGCCTGATATCATCACTGATAATTCAAAATACATTCGCCACTGTGACTCTTGCCAGCGCTGCAAGAAGACGAAGATCAAGAGTTTTGGTTCCTTGTAGTCACTACCACCAATGAAACAACCATTCCATCTTCTTGCCATGGACAACATCGGCGGTTTTGGCGAACTACGGTTCTCCAAAAAGATTCATCCACTTGGTTGTGGATCATGCCACTCATTATGTATGGGATTTTGCGCACTGAAATGAGACCTGCGATGCGTACAGTTCCTGCCTGAAGAGCATCTTCATTTCTGGTAGGCCTCGAAAGTTTCTCTCTGACCGCGGAACAGGATTCACCACAAATAAATTCAAGTATTTCCTCAAGCACAACAACATTCCCCAGCTTTTCACATGTTCACAACGTTCACAGTATAATCGCCTAAACGAGCACACTAATCAGTTCATAGTTACTGGTCTCCGCTGCAAAATAAACCACAAACCGCGAACGCCATGTACACGCCTCCTTCCTGACGTTGTCGATGAGTACAAAAGACACCTCATGAGGTCACCGGCTACCCACCATGTTTTCTCATGTAGGCACGCCATGATACCCCTACCTCCACTCTAACTCTTCCAGAACCCTGCAAGAAGCGCGCGCAAACGCAGTCCGCCATTTCCTGGCGTATCACGAGAACAATGAGCAAATCTACGAAAAGAAGTTTCTTCTGTCAGAGCTCCGCGTAAGAAACTGTGTGATATATTAGAAAGCCTGGCACCCAACTGCGGCAAGCTCTGTGCGATAATCGAAGGGCCTTATACTGTCTTACCCAAGATCTCTGCGGTAAACTACGAGATCGACCACAGCGTGACTCCACTCGGTCATCAAACTGACACTGTCCATGTGCGGAGGCTAAGACGATATTATCTGCCCGTAAACCACAACAATCTCTCTGGGGGATGGGGAAGCGTGTGACGTCCAGCAGATGGAAGGTGCAGTGAAATTGGCCGGAATGGGAGATTAGCCACAAAGAAACGGTGCGGTGCGATAGCGGTGGACGAGGAAGAGGACCTTGCCAACAAAGGTGTTGGTGCACTGGACGCCTTGCCTTGTCTCCTGCGTAACATATATATGTCCCATGAGTCTTTCAACGGGCCAAAAGAAAGGTTCAAGTAAAAGATATCAACAAATTTGCAGGTAACTTGTTTATTACAAAATAGTCCAAGAGTTTCTGAAGTGGACCTTCCTAATTCAGGGACAATCTTACAATTCACACACATACCTTAGGCACACTGTATGTTAGGAATATCTCTCTTCCTCTCCCTCTTGAAGGAGTGGAATAAACCAAACAAAGTAACAAATTCGGTAACAACATGGCACTTGCGGCATTTGGTGCTGAGAGAGAGGGGGTAAAATCTAAAGAGAGAAGGAACGACAACAAATACAGTAGATGCGGTGGGTTTACGGAGAAAACGGCACGGGTTGGAGAAGGAAGTGGGAGCAAAGTTTTATAATGGCCCGCTGTGGTTCAGATGAAAAGAAAACTCACAAAGAAAAAACAGGCAATGCATGTGCTAAGGTTGGAAGCCCTGGGCGGTGTGTAGTCAGGAAAGAGTCTTGGTCCGGCACATGTTTCGTGAATTAACCCAGGACTTAACATTAGTCGGAGAGGTATTAGTTTTACCAAGAAACCGGTGATAATTCTACTTTGTTTGGCATTTGAACGTCCGCGACATTGCGACAGAAAAAGGCACTCGCCGCAGCAAGCGGCGAGCCGCAGTGCGTTAAGACCAGGCGGAAGACAGGGATCTTGTTTTACAGGGGCGCGGTGAGTTCGGAGAAGGCGAGCGTGCTCCATCCGTCCTCGGCAGCAGCCTAGGGCAATGTAAAGGTGTACATACGGCGCGCCATGCTTGATGTTGAATGGAGGGCGGTAGACAGAAAACCACTGAATTACGCCAATGGTATGTCTTAAGACAACGCGACAATTTTAAGGTACGGCTAGACTGGCACTCTGGTTCCGCGTACCTCCCTCTCTCCTCTCAATTGCCCCAATACAGACAACGTTTATCACACAAAACGTCCAGTGCGAGGCGTAGGCGGCTTTTTTCGGCGGCGCTTCCGTTCGGTATGCGCCCTTGTCTGACCTAATGGTGACTGGTCCTGAATGGGAAAAAGGCCTTATATGTTAGGGGAAGAGGGTGAAACAATGTTCATCCAGGTCCCGTTGTCAATAAATGTCCGTGGTCTTCGGAGGCATGACGTGTTGCCAGCGCTCTCGTTGATACCACGAGTCAGCGTTTTGAACTTTTAAAAAAGATATTATTCTTTGTGTTCGCGGTGCCATTTAGTGTGAGAAACGGTGTCTTGCGGAGTGACTTTACTTTAGTCGAATCAATGTCCGCGAGGCTGACGTGTCTTGAAATGGGGAAGTTCGCTTTTGTTTTAGCGTGAGAGAGAGAGAAAAACGTTTTTTGGCAGAGCATTTACGGTGTTCATGTAGGAGTCGTTTCCTCTTCGCATGAATCAATCAGCTGTCTTAGCACCGGCTTTCTTCTCAGTGAGCAGGAGCTGGTCCGAGAGGCAGGGGCTGGACAGCAGTGTCTCCCACTTCTCTTCAGAATTTGAAATGTTGCGAAGGGGTGGTGGGTGCATGGTTTTTCTACACTCTAGAATGATAGGTCGTAGTGCATCAGGTTCTTGGCAGTATATGCATTTTGCTGGATACTGGGGGGATATCCGGTGAATCCTAATTGAATGCGGGAAGGTGTTGGTTTTTAAGAGTATAAGTGTTTTTTCTCGACATTTCGTGAGGTTTGGGTGAGGTAGCGGGAAAGTCGGTCGATTAAGCTTGTAATTTTGCAATATTTCCTGGTATGTTACAAGATGTACAGGTTTCTTCACATCAACCGAGGCCTGGTCAGCAAGTTTTCGGGCCTTTCATGGGCAAATTCATTGCCCTCCATGGAAGCATGTGCAAGCGTCCACACAATCCTTATTTTTCTGTTAGGGAATTTGGTTGAGAGCTTGCTGTGCATTGCTTGTGCCACCCAACCCGACCTGAAGCTTCGTCACGCTTTCTGGGAGTCCGTTCTGACCACCGTGGCTTCCGGCTGTGTGAGGGCCAGTGGTACAGCTAGCTTCTCCGCGTCTTTGGTCGATGCGCTTATTACGGTATAACTGACAAGGAGCTCTGTCTTTGTGGCTGACTACCACTGTCTTTGCTCTTCTACCACCGATTGTGGCTGCATCCCTATAGCCCGTTTCCGGGAGGGTGCCGTATTTCTGGTCAAAGGCTTTCGCTCTAGCATCTCGTCGACCGGAGTTGTGACCCGGATGCATGTTCGTTGGCAGTCGATTAGATAATATATTATGCCGCTACCGCTCAGGAAGCTACGTTTTTGGCTTCACGTCTGCGGAGCCTCATTTCATTCGGTTGAACAGTTTTTGGCGGTTTTTTTTTCATTGCAAGCCGTGCTTTGTGCAGACCCCTGCGGGTTTGTGCAGACCCCTGCGAGTGAGCCTATCTGTTGGTGCGCTCATGGAGATCACAAGAGCTTGCTTCGTGGCTTTACGGATGAGGGTGTTACGTTTTTCCCCATCTGCCTTGATTAGAGTCATGCAGTGCACTGAGTGTGGGAGCCTCGATAAAAAGAAGGCCTGGATAAGATGGATTGTTTTGCTTTCTTTCATGCCCCGGCATCTATTGGTGACTCTACGAATCATATGCACAACTTGTTCGCTCGTTCTGGTCAAGCGCTGAAGCAATATGTTCCGTTGTGCATCCGCTTGCACAAAAAGCCCAAGCACCCTGAGTGAGCTGCAAGGCGTAATTGTGTGTCCGTTTAAATTGACTTCGATGTTGTTCTTGTCATTTTTAGTGCGACGACGGCGCACCACCAAGAGCTTTGACTTCTGCGGGGAACACTCCAGTCCACTTTCCTTTCCGTACTGCTTTACAGAATCGGCTGCTTGCTGCAAGCAGCCTTGGAGTCTCCCGAATGAGTCAGTGCCACTTAACATTGTTACATCGTCTGCGTAGAGCGCATGGTTTATATTTAGAATACTCCTAACCCTTGCCTGTAGATCCAGGAGCGCGATGTTAAACAGGAGCGGATAGATGACAGAGCCATGGTATGTACCTCCTCTACTTCTGAGGGTGATAGAACCTGAGGTGATATCCCTGATTTTTAGTGGGGCTGTGCGGGCTGAAAGGAAGCCTACGAAGTAGTTGTATATTCTTTTCCCGCATCCTGTGCGGTTAAGGCTTCTTAGAATTGCCTCGTGTGAAACGTTATTAAAAGCCCGTTTGAGGTCGAGCGCTGCTATTGCTCGCGGGGAGTGTTGATTGACGGAGGCGAGTATTTCTTCTTTAGGCTGAATCAGCACGTCCTGGGTTCAGATATGCTTTTGAAATCCAAACATGGTATCTGGCATTTGCTAGGTTTCATCCAGGTATTGCTGCATACTGTTGAGCAAAACTCTTTCCACTACCTTTTACACGCACGATGTGAGGTTTATTGGCGGCAAATTATCACTATGTGGGGATTTGCCTGGCTTTGGAATATACCTTATCTATGCTGTTTTCCAGTATGGTGCGATCTTGCCTTTAGCCCAAAAGTCGTTAAAATTCTCCAACAAGGCCTCGCGAGCCTTGTTGTCAAGGTTCGCTAATAGTTTGTACGATATGTAATCGGGTCCTGGAGCGGTGTTGCGCTTGTTGTCGGAAATACAGCCATAAGTTCGCACAGTTGGAACGGTTTTTCGAGGCCCTCATTGGGCTTTCCAGTGTAAGGTAGTGAGTGGAAGCTATTTCGGTTTGGAGGTACTTTGTTTCAAGATCCTTGAGGAGCCGGTTCGAGTCTTCTTGGTTCGAGTCTCCTTGATACTAATGATTGTGTTGATCTTATTGCGATTGGTTTCCCCCGTTCTGATTAGAGGTTCGATCAGATGACGGAGGAGTAACCAAGTCTTTCGTGTGGATAAGGTTCCCTGCAGGCCGTCACAAAGTTGAAGCCAGTTTTCCTTGCATATAAACAAGACGTATCAAGCCGCTTGTTTGTTTATTTGACCGGTCGTTTTGCGGAGCTTTCAGATGCGACCGCATCTCATTCACTCACCTTGTCCCTCTATACGGCGCTGTTGTCCGTCCACACCCCTCCCCCATTCTCCTCGCCGCGCGAGCTGCGCTCTCCACCGCTCACCCCCTCTCCTCTCTGATAGCGAACACTTTCTCGTAAGGGGCATTGGATTGGATTGGATTAGATTGGCTTGGCTTGGCTTGGCTTGGATTGGATTAGATTGTATTGGCTTGGCTTGACTTGCCTTGGCTTGGCTTTGCTTGGCTTGGCTTGGATTGGATTTGGATTGGATTGGATTAAAGTGGACTGAGTTGAATTGTGTTGCGACATAGCCGCGCCACGTTGCGTCATAGCCGCGGCAGGGGGTTCATAGCACGTGTCACGCGATGGGAGAATCAACCTAACGGAAACAACACCGGAACCCCCTATGCGTCACATCTACACAGGGGTTCCCCCGAGGGTAGGTGGGAGTAATGTTTGTTGTGCCTCTGGCTTTTCCATCTCCTGGTAAGCCTTCGCCTGGCTTACCACAGGTAGAGAAGTCTCGTATCCTCGTGGGGTGACCCGATGTACTGCATGCCACAGATGTCACATTTAGCCATGTAGACGCCATTATGGCTGTCACAGTTAGATGCGCATTGATTTTGAATACTTAATCTGAGGGGCTTGCTTTAGCAGCAGCGGTGATGTTCATGTGTGAAACAGAGCTTACAACGCGTTTGTTTCCATCGCTGCCATCCCCATTGAGTGCTTTTATGGCACTTGTCTTGGCTCTGACTAGGATTATTCCACTTTTTCAGCGGTGATAAACCACTGGAGGGGGGGGGGGGTCTTTTTGAAGATTGAAGATAGCCGCTACTTTGTTGCATTATATGAAAATGTCTCGAAAGAATAATATCAGGTTCAGGCAACGCAGAATGAGTGAGAGAGGACACAGTTTTGTCTGCATTCCTTCATTCCGTGGATTCTCCCCCCTGCAGAATTGTATCGCCATTTTGGTTACGAGCTCTGTTGATGGAGTTATCGACCACTGCTTGTCGGTACGTTTGGCGAATGGAGATCATTTTACGGGCGAACGGGTTGAGCTTCCAAGAAGGGTCCCTCGGGTGCCGCCATGAACAAGTTCGCGTAATTGGTGCCATTTGTGTTCCCATCGCTGTCTTGCGTTTTGAAGGTAATGTTTGTTTTCGAATTCAAAATATTTGTAGTAAAGCACCAGGTTGAGTAGTGTAAGAAGTGCATGCTGATTGATCTATATTGCCAATATCAGCGTTCAGACAGGCATCCACGGTATAAGTGATGCTTCTGAATGGGTGATATTTGTGTATAGCGAAGGGGCATCTACTGCAACCAGGAAGCTACCAGGGGGGATTGCCAGTCCAGACATCTGTCTCAAAAAAAGTTTGTGTACTCAACGTAGGCCGAAATTGAGGGAACAGGGTTTTTCAAAATAAAATCAATATTGCTGGAAATTGATTGCATTGGAGTTCCATTGGAAGAGAAAATTGGGGGGCCCGGATTGCCAGTTTTGTGAATTCTGGCGAGTAGGTGCACGCGCCCAAGTGCTGATTGGGTGCGCGGTATTGCTGTAAAGATCTGCTTAGTTCTTTCGCTATTTTCAAAGAGCCTTGACATTTCGCGGGTGATTTTTCAAACGAATTGTTGTGTTGGGTGCGCAGGAAGTTCCTAAGAAAAATTCTAATAAACCAGTTGTCGGAGTTTTTTATTGTAGTCGGTATTGTTAATTACAATTATCGCGATGGCCGGGGAAGAAAAGGCCCTTGCACACATTTTTATGTTTTTAGGAGCCGGGTTTGTTTTCTTTATTGCATTCAACACATCCTTTTCAACGGCATAAATGTTCATATCGATCTTTGTTGCGATCATTGCTTGGTGTCGAACAATTGTCTGATGCTCCCGGAACGTTTTGTCTGGGTTCGTTTCCCGGTCGTAGAAGTATTAACAAAGGCGCAAGTTCTTCGCAAAATTGTTTAAGTCCCGGTACAGTTGAAATTCATTATAGTTACCCGTAAAGGGACACAACGTTGGACCTTGTGATAGCAGTTTGTTCCGATTGAAGGAGTCGTACGCCCGATAGGTTGACAATGTTGAATCATGGATGTGCTTAACTTTAAGTTCTCCTTTGACTCGCGGGACATCTGCTTTACTCCTCACCAAAAGGTACAGCAGTCAGATGATCTGGAATAGAAAAATTCTCAGTTCTCGTTTGGCTTCCTGAGCATCCACCTCCCTGCTCTTGAAAAAAAGTTATCTGGAATAGGGATAATATCTATCCGCATCTTTTTAAAATTTTCGCTGATTACACCTCCTTTATTTTTTTATTCGTACCTCGTGAGTTCCATCTTCTCCATTTCGGATATCTCCGGACTGCTCCAAAGAGAAGTTTCCAACCGCTCGAATTCTTTCCCCGTGTCTGATTATTACCTGCATAGATGCAAGGTTGCTTTCTCGAGAATATTGTTCCACCGTGCCATTTCTTGCGCATTAAGATCAGTCATTGACGGTATCAGCCTTAGCCGCAGTCCTTTGGGTATTTTACGAAAGCCTGATGTGGGCGAGTTCGTTCGGTGCTAAAACAGGGACGAAGAACAAACAGGCCACACCGTGCCAGCACAGTGTTGTGTATTACGTGTTTCTTCTTCGCACCTGATTTAGCGTCGAATAATTTTTTAGTACTTTACGAGGTGTTACATATGATTTTATTATAAGCACTGCCAAATTGTAGCGGACACGGTTATCTATGCTTTTGCGAAGAGATAGGAAGGTGCGCAACGAGGGTCGTCTCGTGCGGGCCGTACCTCCACTTGGGCGGAGTCAGTAGTTACAAACATCAGCGTCAGTCTTCCGAAGGGTACAACGGCTTGTCCCGTAGCACTGCCGTGGCGCAATATCTGTGGTCACAGCTATGGTGCGAGATACCTCATGGAGAAGATGGAGCCGGCTCACATAACCACTGTGCTGGTGTTCCGCCTGGTGGGGGACTGTTCGGTGCTCGTGGTTTGATGGGTCTCTGCTGGCTGCCGAGTGCCTTCGAGGAGATAGCATAGCGTAGGCGCTCCGCCAGCAGGGCAACAGCCTCAAAACGTGCGTGCAGCCAGTCAGCAGCGAAAACCCTCCGTGCCGGTAGTTCGTGGAACGAGTGGTTGATGTAGCGCACGTCGTCCCCCAACTCCTTCCGCTGGCACAGGCCGCGCATTTCGCGCACAAAATGGGAGGCCTCGCTGTTGAAGAAACTGACAAATCGCCAGTGTTCTCCCCGTCTCCGCCAGTTCAGAGTGCGTGGAGAGGCAGGCTCAAACATATTCCTCTCAACTTCTGTGGATATATATACATATATTTATATAGGAAGCAGTAAAACTTTGAGGATGGTAAATAACACAAGAAAAGAAAACTTCGAACAAGGTAGAAGTACGATTGTTGCCAACGTTTCAGCAAAGAGATTTGCGTTCGTCAGGGCAACCTCTCGCCCGGCTGGCAGGCTTTATACAGGGTTAGGTCCCCAGGTGATATGAGAGAAGTAAAGAAGGAAGTAGAATTGAGAAAGCGGATTGGTTTTGGAGTATGTAGGGGGAGATATGGAGGGAGAAATAAGGTTGTATGGTTTGAGTATAGTATAGTTCCTTCTAGAAACACTTAGAGACCACTGTACCAGCCAACGCAGCCTTTTCAACGACCAGATTAGATTGAAGCTCTTTCGCTAACTGAGTAGGAGAAACTAGAGGTCAATATTTTAAAAATAGCAAGAAAAATGATCTTAGAAATAGCAAGCGGTTAAGTTTTGGTGTGGCCAGCTTCCCACGGGAAATACAGCTTGAACTGTAGAAAATCAGCCTCTCAAGCCAAGACTAAGGAGTATTAGGTCATGTAACGCTCCCCCTCGATACAGAGATTGCTTTAGAAAAACCTCCTCTCCCAGCTAATAACCCAATAGAAATAAAGAAGCTCCTTCGGTACCTGCCCCAGCAACGTTATTGACATTTCCGAAACCCTAACGGCCGACGAAGAAGGTACCCTAGAACGAGGTCTAACTCTCTGTCCCACAAATAGCTGTGTAAATGAATACGAGTTATACATAGATCTGACTGATTTTTGTCGTAGAGTGAGACTGAGTGAGTTTTTTTGGAAAAGCAGGACCAACCTGACAATAACGAATGCACCCTCCACACTACTGGCACTTGGACTCCGGATACAGATCAATCTTAAGAATGAGATCTTTACTTAAGATCAGTATCAAGAGAAATATTGGCAACAACTATGGCGACCAAACAAGCGGAAGCACCTAACTCCGTCGAAAAAAGTTACCGTGAAAAGCCTATCAGCCGGAACCGACTTATTCATTAAAGCCAGCCGATGAAGGTGGCCGCGTAGTTGTTTTACCTGTGGGAAAATAGAAAGATGAAGCTTTTAGGCAACTCAATACCCCTTGCCACTACAAGCCCTTAGATAGCCATCGGAGCCAGGAATACAACCTAAAAAAAATTCCCTCGCACTTCCCCGAGGGGGAGAGTGTGTAAGTGCGAATGCACGGTTGTTGATTGCGCGATTACGGTGGATATCGTGATCTTGGAGTGGAGAGGAGGCGCCCAACACCCGCAGTCACTGAGCGGAGAGAGGAGGAGGAGAGTAGCGCCCTCCGTTACGGCGAGGGCTACACGAGCGCCCTCACGCGTCGGAATGCGGAGCGCCCGCTACGCGAGCGAGAGCTCTCCCGCCCGAAGTGGAGAGGAGGCGCCCAACACCCGCAGTCACTGAGCGGAGAGATGAGGAGGAGAGTAGCACGCGCCCATCTCCCCCCGTTGCTAGGGAAGACGAGGAGGAAGACGAGGAGCGCGCGCACCCGCAGCTGTTGCTATGCGGACGACGGTGGCGGACGATTCAGGCTCGCCTAAAGGAGCCATGAAGAGAAAATGCAAGTTGGTTTTATTCGAAAGATTTCGTGTTTTATAGTTCCCCAGCGCCTGTGCGGATACAAATGGTGCTTTATTCACTGAGAAATTAAACAATTTAGGTTAAAATTTTGATTTTCCCGCTCAATCCTGCGTTTTTCGTGGTCCTAAGTGACATCACGGGAACCGACCGCTCTGCAGCCTAGAGTGACTTCATTCACGCATCCGCCGTACAGGGTAGAGACACGTAACGCTGGCGCCGCCATTTTCGGTTGCTCGCTCGCCGCCGAAGCAAGTCATTGTGTCAAAACCGCGCTAAAATTATCGCTGCAACGAGGTTTACTGAAGAAGTTTGAATCATATTGTCTGTTTCGCGTTGCTAGGTCTCGTGGGAAACGAAAAGAATAACGCGTTGAGCCCGTTGGCCCAATTGCGGCGGCACGGGACCGTTCAAAGGTTGTCTCCACCCTGTAGCGGTGTTGGTTTGTTCCCGCGTTTCTTTACGTTCCGTAACCTAGATGGCGCCACCATACCGTGGCAAGCGTTTGGTTTGTTTTTGCCCGCATTTAAACCTGGCTTGTTTTTGTTCTGGGAGAAAATATTCGTTCCCTGAAACAGTGCTCGCTCGACAAATGGGGTCACGTAAGACACCGTTTGCTTGCGTCAATCGGCCAGTGTCGTCTGAGACAACCCCAAGCCCCATAGTGCTGTGCAGCTAAACCAAAGCATGCTGTGCGCAGTACGAACAGCAGAGCGCATCAGTACTTCTATGTTTACATGTGCTTTCGTAACATCCACTGTTTGTCCCATCATTCCTATTGCTTTGTAAAGAATGTGCCCTAAACTTAAGCGCAAATCGCTCGTTCGTCTAGTTTGTAAGCTCTACCTAATTTTCGTCTGCTTCTGCCAGCCTCCGCCAATCGCAGAGCTTAGCCCATGTGACATCACAGGTTCTGTTGCGGGAAATGAGCTGGTGGGTCGCATGACCATTCCCGTTTTTCCTAATTATGTAGCTTATTTGAGCGAAGTTTACGTTAAAAGTGGTGTGAGTATGATTCTAACGAGACAATCTTTTGAATGAACCAAACTTGTGTTTTCTCTTCATGGCTCCTTTAAGAAGTGCGTTCGCACTTAAAATCCTCCACAGCCTCACAGATTTGCGATCTAGAGAATTAGTAACGACCACTGACTAAAATTTCATGAAACAAAATAATAAGCATGCTGGACGTTTTTACCTCCTCCCAAAAGTCCACAAAGTCCCCGTAGAAATATTGTTCACTGCCGACATTTCCGGCAGACCCATGGTTTCGAATAACAATACCGAAACCCAATCATTATCTCGTTTTTGAATAATTACCTATCCGACATTCCGGGTCTTCCTTCATTCGTTCAGGACACTCCCCACTTCCTCCGCATAATAGAAGAGATAAAAAAGAATGGGCGCCTACCCGGAGGAACACTACTTGTTACTTTTGACGTTGCCGCATTGTATACAAACATTCCTTTCGTCGAAGGAATCGAATCATTTTCAAAAGGTTTATCAGAGAACCCGCACAAACATGCGCCTAAATTGTACATACGTGTGTTAAAACTAGTTTTAACTCTCAAATATGTTGAATTTGACTCCTCTTACTTTTTGCAAGTTTTCTGAACCAGCATGGGTACTCCATTCGCGCCGACCTATGCCAATAGTTTCATGGGGCAACTTGAAGCCACCCTATTAAGCTCTTTTCCACATAAACTTTAGGTTTACTTCGGCTACATAGACGACATCTTCACGGTTTGGGAACACGGTCGCGCGACTCTAGAAAGGTAGATATATCATCTCAATTGTTCGCACCCGAGTATTAAATTCTCCGGCCATTATTCTGAAAAAAAAAGTGAAATTCCTGGATACTAAAGTCATTCTAGACAACGGTGAACTTAAAACCACGCTTTTCAGAAAACCAACAGGCAGGCAGCGGTACTGAGAATATAAAAGCCATCACCCGAGACACTGTCAGCAGGAATATTTGTAGTACAAGCCACCAGGCTTAGAAGAGTATGCAGTGATGACAGTGACTACGTAGAGCACCTAGACGAACGCAAGTCCACCCTTATGAACAGGAACGACCCAAAAAGCTCGCTTGATCAGGCGTACCAACGTGTGTCTAATCCCGAAAGGAATGACGTGCTCAACAAACAGCGACAAAACAAAAGTGCCAGGCCACCTGCTTTAATAACTAAATTTTCAAACGTCCTCCGAAACGTAAACAATAAACTGCAGAAATACTACCCCATTGTAGCCATAAACGACCGACATAAAAAGGCTTTTCTGGAAGCACCAAGGGTTACCTACCGGAGAAACAGGAATCTAAAATATAATTTTGTTCATGCTAAAACAGGGCCTTGAAAGCAACCAGTCATAGCCAGCTGCTCCCGTCCTAGATGAAAGACCTGCAGGCACGTGAAGACCGACTGCATTGTAAAACGCACAGCCAGTAAATATTTTCCCAAGATTAATTCAAGTTTTACGTGCACTTCATTCAACACTCTGTACATGTTGGAATGCTGAACGCGCCACAAACAGTATGTAGGCGAAATGAGTCAACCTATGAGCCTACATCTTAATGGTCACCGGGCAGACACTCTTAGCCAATCCTCCATAGCTGTTGCGCAGCATTTCAACCAACCAGGCCACAATTTTGATGACCCTAAGTTGTGTATACTTCAGTCAATCTTTAAGTCTCCTAGGGACAGGAAATACCTAGAATCCTATTTAATTTACAAATTCCAACCCATGGAACCTGCTGGAATTAATGCGTCTAAGGGCAACTTGGAATCCTTGCGATATTCACCGGGAATACAACATTAGGCATTCTCTTGCATTTACCTTAGCCAAAGACTATGACCCCTCTATCTGCTCTTTACCCGGTCACCTAATTCCTTTTGTTTTCATTCTTTGCCTTCCAGTTCATTGCGCGGCCGCGTCCTTCCAACCTTTGCTTTTGGAATTCCATTTTATTTCTTTTTTTGCTCCACTTTGTCTTGCACCCCGTAAGTCACTCTAACTTTATCTTTTTGTTTATGAGTTTCAGGACAGGCCTGTTGCAGCAATGTTGCCGTGGGTGACACTTGCCGTTTCAGTTGTCCGGTTATTGCTTTTTCTCTTGTGTGTGGGTTTGTGTGGTTTTCCTGCCTGTTTTTTTTCTCTTTATTTTTCTTTTTTTCTTGACGTTGTTGTTCCCCCCTTCTCTACCCTTCTCTGCCTTCTCTTTCGACCTGAGTCTTGCCGATAGTTTCTGATAAGGACACCACTCTTACCGCATGTTCTGCTTCCGGCCGTTCTGAGAACCTTTCGGTATGCGGTGCGGCGGGTCCACAAACACCCCTCATTATTTCTCTCCAAAAAATTCCCGGAAAATCAACCCCCGCTGACTTCCCTGTGAACTACTTCGCAGCTCTAACTACACAACCTTCCTTCCCCCTCAATAACTCCCCCGACATACTCCCAAACAAATCCGCATTCTCAATTCCACTTCCTTATTTCCTTCTGTCCTCTCACCTAGGGACCTAACCCTATATAAAGCGTGCCAGGCAGCCGAGAGGTTGCCCTGACTGAGGCAAGTCTCTTTGCTGAATTGTTGTCATTAATCGTGCTTCTACCTTGTTCGAAGTTTTCTTTTCTTTTGTATATATATATATATATATAGAAATAGGGTTGGCAGTCGAGAAAACATCGGAAAGCAAAGGGGAGGATGTGGTAAGATCATTGAAAACAGATTAACAATTTGGAAAGAAAGAAAGAAAGTGAAGAAAAAAAATGCCCGCCAGGTGGGATCCGAACCCACGACCTCCAGAATACCGGTATGGTGCGATAACCACTACGCTACCGGGCGGGGCGATTTTCCCATTCACTTTCTGGGGTATTTTATGTTAGGTGTGTTTGTTTCCTGTGCTTGGGGGTGGTAGCCAGCGCCATTCGGACTAATCGGGGTGAAGGGGACCTTCTTTTTTAACCCCCGGGTCGTGACTCGAGTGTCTACAGACATGTCCAGAGTGGTCTGACCAGCTTTGAACCCTCTTAAGCTCCCTTTGGCAACAAAGACTGTCCAGAACAGAGGCCCTCGCTATGCATGTAGCGAATCAGAATAGGAATGAGGGCTCGTTGAAAATAAACACAGAAATAAGGGTTGGCAGTCGAGAAAACCTCGGAAAGCAAAGGGGAGGATGTGGTAGATCATTGAAACATGATTAAGAATTTGGAAAGAAAGAAAGAAAGTGAAGAAAAAATGCCGCCAGGTGGGATCCGAACCCACGACCTCCAGAATACCGGTCTGGTGCGATAAACACCTACGCTACCGGCGGGGCGATTTTCCCATTCACTTTCTGGGGTATTTAGTTAGGTGTGTTTGTTTCCTGTGCTTGGGGGTGGTAGCCAGCGCCATTCGGACTAATCGGGGTGAAGGGGACCTTCTTTTTAACCCCCGGGTCGTGACTCGAGTGTCTACGACATGTCCAGAGTGGTCGACCAGCTTTGAACCCTCTTAAGCTCCCTTTGGCAACAAGACTGCCAGAACAGAGGCCCTCGCTATGCATGTAGCGAATCAGAATAGGAAATGAGGGGCTCGTTGAAAATAACACAGAAATAAGGGTTGGCAGTCGAGAAAACCTCGGAAAGCAAAGGGGAGGATGTGGTAGATCATTGAAACAGATTAAGAATTGGAAAGAAAGAAAGAAAGTAAGAAAAAAAATGCCCGCCAGGTGGGATCCGAACCCACGACCTTCCAGAATACCGGTTGGTGCATAACCACTACGCTACCGGCGGGGCGATTTTCCCATTCACTTTTGGGTATTTATGTTATGATGTTTTGTTCCTGTGCTTAGGGGATGAGCAGCGCCATTCGGACTAATCGGGGTGAAGGGGACCTTCTTTTAACCCCCGGGTCGTGACTCAGTGTCTACGACATGTCCAGAGTGGTCGACCAGCTTTGAACCCCTTAAGCTCCCTTTGGCAACAAGACTGCCAGAACAGAGGCCCTCGCTATGCATGTAGCGAATCAGAATAGGAAATGAGGGGCTCGTTGAAAATAACACAGAAATAAGGGTTGGCAGTCGAGAAAACCTCGGAAAGCAAAGGGGAGGATTGTAAAGATCATTGAAACAGATTAAGAATTTGGAAAGAAAGAAAGAAAGTGAAGAAAAAAGCCCAGTGGGATCCGAACCCACGACCTCCAGAATACGTCTTATAACCAATCTAGTACCGGGGCATTATACCAGCCCTTTCTGGTATTATGATATAGATTGGTGTTGACTGTGCTTGGGTTTAGGTAGCCAGAAGCCAAATCGAGACAACGGTTTGAAATGTTGGGACCTCTTTTATAACCCCGGTATGACTCAGTGTTACGCATGCGAGTGGTCGACGCTTTGAACCATCTTAGTCCTTTAGGCAACAAGAAGCAGAAGGAGGCCTCGCTATGCATGTAGCGAATCAGAATAGGAAATGAGGGGCTCGTTAAAAATAACACAGAAATAAGGGTTGGCAGTCGAGAAAACCTCGGAAAGCAAAGGGGAGGATGTGGATATATATATATATTATAATATATATTATATATATTATATATATCATATATATATATTATATATATATATATATATTATATCTATATATTATATATAAATATATTCTTATCGAGGAGCCAGAAGAAATAGTAGAGAAAATGGTAGACGCAGGTTTAAACACAAACACAGTGGTTTCCTGACATTTCGACTGTGAGACCAGTCTTTATCTTCAGTAACCTAGAACGTAGAAGCACGCACGCTTGTATAGGTGCAGAAGATGTGCTACAGCGCACCCTTGTGAAGAATATTGGCGGGTTGGGGCGAGGGAACAGGAAAAGGGAGAGCACTATACATATGCGTACAACCTTTCGCACCCAGAGTAACAAAAATGAGGAAAGAAGATGCGGTAGCACAGACGAAAAACACTTTTCTAAAAAGCCCAGAATATACAACTTCATCCTATAAAAAAAAGGACAGGGTTGAAAACTGTTGAAAAACACACTTTTCGTACGAATTACACGAACAATGCAATGGTGCCAAAGAAACGTCTCTACACACGAAATGCAAAGTACAAGAACTACAAATACAGAACCGAGGCCGCGGGTGACACATTCATTTATGAAAATACCGATTACCGGCGGCGTGGGGAATGTAAGGGAAGTTTACAAGTTCACACAAGTCACAGAAGAGCGCACGTGCCAGCAACGCAACCAATTATTTAGCTATGTAGGAAGTATCTAGGTGTGTCCTGTGTGGAAGAGACTATTAAGTCGGTCGCTAGTGATGGTGAACAAGTTTCCGAGTAAATGATCAAATCATGTCACGGCATGCATGAAAAGAGGTGAGTAATGAATGAGAAATTTTAGGGTGAACTAAACTGTCCAAGAAGCGAAAGGGTGGGGTAACCGCTGTCATGGCAAATGGTGTGTCACCGCGTGAATGGCACGTTCGCGATAACAAATTTAATCCCCCAAAGGGGGCTGCCAGCCGCAGTATATGGCCCCCACCTTTCAACTGGAGCAAAAGGGTGGAGTGGAGGCTTACTGGGAAAGCAGCTACTGGGAATGCAGCGAACGTATGGCGGCGGACCGTGTTCGGTATGACGAATGAAAAAAAAAATGTGAAAATGGCTTAGGTACCCCAAAGACGATAATTTTCCCAAACTCTCAATAATGCCTCAGGTGCGGATTTGAATTTGTAAATGACGTACGATTCGCAGATTAGTCGATCGTGGTGAGAGCGAAACGCAGATTCTAATATCGTGGCTTTGAGGTGGTCAAAATGAGTGTTCAGGAATGTTATCGTGTTTTGACAACGTGAGAGATGGCAGAGTTTTGGAATGCGACTTGTGATTATTAAACCTAGTTCTGAACAAATTTTGTGTTTGCCCGATGTATTGTAGGTGGCACACCATACACTCGAGCAAATATACAACATTACAACTATCACATTTCAGGTTTCCACCGATTTTTAGACGAAAGTCAGAGGCTGAGCCAGCGGTATCCGTTGTGGACATGTGCGTGCATATTTGAAATCTAGTCTTCCCGCAAGCGCAAGGACTGCATCCGCGGTCATCTGAGTCCCTATTTTGGATTAGGTCAGGACATTCCTAATGTTTTTGTTTCTCCTGTACACAACCCAGCGGGGCTCCGGAAAAATATGTTTTAGGTGCTCATTTTGGTTAAAAATGTTATAGTGTTTTTTTAGTATAGACGAGAATTCGGGAACAGTTGCGGAATGTGTTCAGACAAAGTTCGTTTTCGGGGTGTCGTGGGAGGTTTTAGTGCCTCTGAGAAGGTCTGACAGATTCATTTTTCGTGTCCTGTCTATAGCGTTGTCAATTATTTCAACGGGATATTTTCGTTTCAAAAGTGCACTGCGTAGCTCCAGACAATTATCATTGAAGTCCTCTTCCTTTGAGCAAATTGGACGAAAACGATGACCTTGGCTTTATTGAATTCCGGTTTTCCAATGTTTCACTTGACTGTATTTGAAAATGTAGGTACTGTTGCTTGTCGGTCAGTTTTCGGTACAGTTTAGTGATCAGTTTGCCCCCTGAGATGGTGAAGTTAACGTCAAGAAAATTTACTGTTGACGGAGAGTATTGGTAAGAAAAAGAAATGGGGGGATGCGCAGAGTTGAACGCGTCTATGAAGGATGAAAGGTTCACCCGCCCGTGGGTCCAAATTAGGAATACATCATCAATGAAACGCTTATAATAGAGTGGCTTTTAGCTCTGGCTTTTCAGAAATTCTCCCACTAGGACGCCCATAAATATATTGGCATAGTTTTGACCTACGTGGGTTCTCATAGATGTGCCACTTATTTGACGCGGTGTTTTCCATCGAGCTCAAAATTGTTAAACTCAAGAATTACCCGAAGAAGAGTGCTAAGTGTAGTTCCATCAACACTTCGTCAAAGGTTGATTCCCTGTAAGCGTGAAGTACTGGTCGGATTCCATCGGCGTGCCGAATATTTGTGTAGAGTGACTCAATATCAATTGTAACCAGGAGGACATTGCTGAGAATATGGAATTATAAAATGTCCGAAAGGAAGTGGTTAGTATCTTTAATGTAGAAAGGAAAACAAGCGGTATGATGCTAATAATCGAGTCCACGTACCGTGAAAGGTGTTCCGTGACGGTGCCTATCCCCGCGAGGATTGGGCGGCCGGTATTGTCTTTTCTGTGGATTTTCGGCAGAAAGTAGAACCTGCCGGCTATAGGATTAGGCGGAACAAGTGAATGGGCTGTTCTTTCTTTCATTACTTCATTCTTCACCAACTGAGTGACATGTTCTGTAACGGTTTCTTTAGAGTCGGCTGTAGGATCAATTTCGAGGGGTTTGTAGAATAACGAGTCTGATAGCTGCCTCTGTGCTTCTTTAACGTAGTCAAGCTGGTTAAGTATTACTATTCCACCACCTTTGTCAGCTGGTTTAGTTACAATATCAGTGCGGTGAGAGAGGGTTTGTAATGATTTTTTTCACTGGTGGAGAGGTCATGGCGGAAGGTACACTGCTTTTTATAAGGTTCAATGATGTCTTATTGCATAGCTTTGATGTAGATATCCAAGCAATCGTCCCGCTGTGGGGGTGGTGTCCAGTGTTGAGAGCTTGGAAGCAATTTACAAGCGTCACTACATGTTTCCCGGTCGTGAAAGTATTCCTTTACCCTCATGGTACCGGCTAAAGTTTCCACATCTCTCAAAATTAGGAATTCGGAAAAAACCCCTGTTGTTGGGCAAAAACTCAAACCCTTAGAAAGTATGCTCAAATCGGCTTTGGAGAAAACTGCATTTGACAATTGAATTTGTTACTACTCTCAACATATTTTTGCTGTGTAGCTGGTAAGTTGCGAGCAGGGGGCCTGTCTGGTTTAGGGATAACATTATCACGCGAGAAGTTTTTGGCCTTTACTTGAGACAGCTTATCTCGAACCTTTATTCGTGTGACGGCCAATGACACGATCTCATGCCTGCTGAAATGGGGAAAGATACTTTTTCGTTCCTAACCAAAAGTTCAAAATTTGTCTGGTAGTGATCGAAAATTATGCGTATCAAGTCCAATGAAGCGGATTTGAGCACACTGTCCCGCTTTTCCTGATTAGCAGGCGACAACTAGGACGTGGCTGGTTTTAATTATATTGCAAGACCTTTGACTACAATGGAGGAATTGAGGTACTGTTTAAGAGTGGAGGCATGCATCTCATATCGGACACGTTTGTCGCTTAGTTTTCTGGCATCTAAAAAATTCTAGAGACATTATGGTTCGTTGCGTTACCGGCATCAGTAGGGCAAAGCCAATCCTGGCAGCCGCGGGGCAGGAACTTTGAAGTGCTTGAGCGGAGGTTCTACTGCCGGCATGAAGAAGCTGCAGTCGAAGGCGCCGCTGGGGCAGCAGTTGCGGTGGCGTAGCTGCGCGGCGGTGATGTTGAGCCCTGAAGGGATGGCTCCACCGGCGAGGAGTTAGCGGGCCAGGTCGAAGACCAAGTTGTAGACGGGCCCCTCCTACTGAAGCACATGCCGTGCAGATGGCTGGGCATGACAGCGACGCCTTCGACACTGGGGTGAAGGCCGTCTGCTGCAAGAACTCGTGCCGCAGGATGGAACTGCAGCTCGTTGTCAAAGTACAACAGCGTTCTTGATCGTCGGCAGTTCTTGATCGTCCCCCCCTCCACTCCAGTTGAGAGGTGGGGGCCATTTTTGGCGGCTGAAAGCCCCCTTTGGGCGGGGGGTTAAATTTGTTATCGCGAACGCGCCGTTCACGCGGTGACTCACGATTTTCCAAGAGCGCGGTTACCATACTTGGATAGTTTAGTTGGAGAGTTTAGGACTTCTTGTACAGTTTAGTTCAACCTAAAATTTCTCATTTATTACTCACTTCTTCATGCCTGTCGTGACATGCTTTGATCATTTACTCGGCAACTTGTTGACCCTCATTGGCGATCGACTTAATAGTTGCTTCCACGCAGGACACACCTAGCTACTTCCGACCTAGCTAATTAATTGGTTGCGTTACTGGGACGTGCGCTCTTCTGTGACTTCAGTGAACTTGTAAACTGCAGTGACATTTCGCACGCCTCCGGTAATCGGTATTTTGAGAAATGAATGTGTCACTGGGCTGCCTTGGTTCTGTATTTGTTGTTCTTGTATTTTGCATTTCGTGTGTCGAGACGTTCCCTGCACCATTCATTTTTTCATGTAATTCGTATGAAAAGTGTGTTTTTGAAGTTTCCTACCCTGTATTTTTTATTGGATGAAGTTGTATATTGCTGGGCTTTTTAGAAAAGTGTTTGTCGTCTGTGGTACCGCATCTTCGTTCCTCATTTTTGTTACTGTGGGTGCGAAAGTTTGTACGCACATGTATAGTGCCCTCCCTTTCCCAGTTCCTTCTCCCCAACCGGCCAATGTTCTTAACAAGGGTGCACTGTAGCACACCTTCTACACCTATATAAGCGTGCTTGCTTCTAAGTTCTATTTTAGTCAAGATGAACACTGTTCCTCCAGTCGAAACGTCAGGAAACCACTGCGTTTGTTTTAATCGTGTGTCTACAATTTTCTCAACCATATATATTTAAATATATATATATATATATATATATAGATATTTATTTATTTATGTGTACATATAGCCGGAATCCCGCCTCGCCGGGAGAATACATTTCAAACATACGAGAAACGTCAAGAGCGATTTTTTGATTGGTCGGCATCTCGTGTGTTTGAAACAGAATAGGAAATGAGGGGCTCGTTGAATATAACACAGACATAAGCGTTGGCAGCCAAGAAAACCTGTGAAAGCAAAGGGCAGGATGTGGTAGGTCATTGAAACAGATAAAAAATTTGGAGAGAAAGAAGGAAAGTGAAGAAAAAATGCTCGCTAGGTGCGATCCGAACCAACGACCTCTAGAACACGATCTGGTACGATAACCACTACACTACCGGCGGGGCGATTTTCCCGTCCACTTTCTGGGTTATTTATGTTAACTTTTTTGTTTCCTGTGCTAGGGCACTGGCCAGCGCCACTCAGACTACTCGGGGTGGATGGGACATTCTTTTTAACCCCCTGGCCGTGACTCGAGTGTCTACGACATGTCTAGAGCGGTCGACCAGCGTTGAACCCTGTTAAGCTTCTTATGGCACCAAGACTACCAGAACAGAGGCCCTCGCTATAAATGTAGGAAATCAGAATGGGAAATGAGGGGCTCATTGAAAATTAGCCAGAAATAAGAATTGGCAGCCAAGAAAATCTCGGAAAGCAAAGGGGAGGATGTGGCAGGTCATTGAAACAGATAAAGAATTTGGAAAGTACGAAAGCAAGTGGAGAAAAAATGCCCGCCAGGTGGGATCCCAACCCACGACCTCCAGAATGTCGGTCTGGTGCAATAACCACTACGCTACCGGAGGGGCGATATCCCCCTCCACTTTCTGGGTTACTTATGTTAAGTTTTTTTTTTGTTTCCTGTGCTTGGGGGTAGTAGCCAGCGCCACTTGACTACTAGGGGTGAAGGGGACCTTCTTTTTAGCCCCGGAGCCATCACTCGGGTGCCTACGACATGTCAAGTCTCGTCGACCAGCGTTGAATCCTCCTAGCTTTCTATGCCACCGAGACTGCCAGAACAGAGGTCTCGCTATGCATGAAGTTAATCAGAATAGTCAATGAGGGGCTGGTTGAAAATTAGACAGAAATAAGAGCTGGCTGCCAAGAAATCCTCGGAAAGCAAAGAAGAGGTTGTGGTAGGTCATTGAAACAGATAAAAACTTTAGAAAGAAAGAAAGTGGAGAAAAAATGAAGGGGGCTACCACCCCAAGCACAGCAAACAAGAAAGCTTAACATGAATACCCGAGAAAGTTGAGGGCAAACTCGCCCCGCCGGTAGTGTAGTGGCTATCGCCCCGGAGCATTATCTGGAGGTCGTGGGTTCTGACCCCACAGGCCGGGCATCACTTTCTTTTTTAGGGACGCTACTGGTGATCAGAGGGTCTCATGGACACACCGCTATGCGTTCGCAGCCGGCGGCAACATTTGCTTCCCATTTGGCGGCACTTTGTCTATGGAACCGCGTTGTTGGTAGTTATGCCCTCATGGTTCGTACAAGATGAAGCAAGCAGGAGGGTATCCTAATGAATCTTTTACAGGAAATTTTCAGGGAGAATGTACGCTTGAAAATTGCAACTAATGTGGGCATTTCACTTGGAAAAATTTAAAAGATTTTCATTTTGGGGGAGACATCGGGCGTGTTGGAAGCTTGATGATTTAAAATTGATGAGTTGCTTTGACCACTGGTTCCATTTTGCATGCGCAGCCGCAGCTGTGAACCTAGATGAGCAATTTCACAGTACGGCATTAAAAGCTTTCGAAAAGGTGCTTCTCTATTCTTATGGAAGTTCACGTTCGTCAAAGCCTCAAAGGCTTGGCTATAGTACCAGGTGATTGCATTCCGCAGGCACCAACGTTTGAGAGCGGTTTTTTACACGGATGCGAAGGTATAGAGGATATAACTAATTTGTACCATATGTGTGTACTGAACCCTGTGCAAAAAGTAGCAGAGACATTTTGACGCTGTCGAATAAAAAACACTGCACGGCTTGCAAGTGTCTCCTTAGCTTCCATTGAAATCAGCTTTTCCGTAGGTTCATATGTTGGCACCTTCGGTGCAGTATGAAATATGGAGCCACTTTTTAAAGAACTGTAATCTTGGAAATATAGATTACTGTGAAGTGAAGAACATTCTCGCGAGGGCACTTGGTTTGCATCTGTTGTTGCGGAAACAAGGTCAGGTCAATGCGGAAGTCAAGTTCAGAAGCGAAACAGCAGTTGAGGTATTTTCTGATAAAAGCCAGCACCATCGCCGACGGCCTGACACACGCCCAGCAGCAGTGGCACCGCTTGGTTCCATCGAAGTCAACTGAGCATCGCCCTTTTGCTGTTGCAGGTTGGTTCCCGTAGTTTGAACGAATTTTATCGAGCTAATTCGGATGCCACTGCTGCTGAGCGCATTTTTGTGATTTGTATAATGTCAGATGAATGTCGTGCTCGCGAGCAACAGCTCGCAAGTGGTGCATACTTGACATGTAGTGACTGTCAATCACACTGTCACGTTCGAACGTGCTCAGGGGTAAAAGAAAAGGCATACAAAAAGAAAACTGATGCTACTAAAAAATCATGGAAATGTGAAGCCTGCAAACAAACTGCACTGAGCCCGATGGCTCTCAGATCAGGCGATGAACCGGAAATAAGCATCACGAATCAACTCTCTGAAATTCATCGCAAACTTTCGACGCTCCTGGAAATGAAATCGAAGGTTGATTCTTTGGAAATTACCAAGTCGACAGTTCATGCCATTGAGAGCTCAATGAAGGAAATGTCAAAAAAGTATCACGAAGTTGTTGCTCAGATGAAACTTCAACATACTGACACATCCGGCTTACGAGAGCGCATGGAAAGACTCAAGGAAAAAGTCAAACAGGAGGTCGAGCAGCTAAGGAAACAAGACAATGATTTGGAGCAGTATAGCCGACAGATGAACTTGGAAGTGCATGGGTTGTCCCAGCACACTGACGAAAACCTGCTCGACAAACTAAATGTATTGGCCACAGAACTCGTTCTTCCAGAGCTTTCAGAAACGGACATTGAAGCCGTACATCGGCTTCCGTCTAAACCAAAGGAAAGCGGAGCAGTTACGGCTGCCCCAGTCCTTGTGTGCTTTTCGTCCCGTGTAACAAAAGAAGCTTGGCTTGAAAAGAAACAGAAACTGATACAGGCAAAGAGCAAGATCTTTTTCAATGAGAACCTAACAGCCCAGAATAAGGCCCTATTCTGGCAAATGAGGACTAAGCAAGGAGAAGGAATATCAGTTCACTTGGCACCGAAATGGAAGACTGTTTCCAGAGGCCCCTCGCGACAAGGTGATCGGATAAGCACAGTCAACGACTTAGACCGGATAAAATATTAACTTGAAGCGAACGCAGTTCGATGCTTCCCCGGCTAAACACTTTCGCAATGACAAGTGACGCCACTCCGGACACTTACTACGACTGCGATTCTTTCACGCACTGCATAAACCACCGTAAAGCATTGCGCGATAAGAAACATACTTCTTTGCTCCACCTAAATGCGCAGAGCCTCAACAACAAAAAGGATTCTGTGGAAGTGTTCCTTAATGCATTACTTATAACTTTGATATACTCGTCTTCTCCGAGACGTGGTTTGCGAGGGATTCGGATGTTGCGCCATTTCCAGGTACGGGTGCACGTCACTGTGCAGAAGCAGCAAGAAAGGAGGGGCGTGGCAGCATACGTCCGACACCATATAAAGTTATGCGTATTTCAAAAATATTCAGTTCTAAACTGCGACTACGAGTCACTGTTAATAAGTACCACCAGCTCAGTGATCGCAGTTATCTACAGGCCTCCGTCGGGAGCTATAGAAACTATTTTTGGAATTTCTTGAAGATATGCTACACTATTGCAATCAACTCGGCGACAAATCAATCGTCATTACTGGCGATCTAAACATAGACTTGCTTTCCTCACAACGTAGCAAGCAAAAACTGCTTGACATTTTCTTTTCCTGCGGCTACGAAAACGTCATTAACGCCCCAACGCGGATTACCGCCACATCTCGGACCCTATTAGATCCGTGCTTCACGATTTGCCCCACCAATAATCTAGAAGCTGGTATCTTAATTTCAGCTATAAGTGACCACTTGCCGATTGTTATCATTTTTTCAACTCATTCTGCACGACCTAAACGCGACACAACTGCCGCGCCTGTTGTGCGCAGATTAATAAATGACGACAAAATCGCTGTGTTTTACCGAATTATTGAAAACGTAGATTGGCTTGATGTGCTCAATATGCAGAACGCCACGGATTGCTACAACTTGTTTATTAGTAAAGTTCAAGAGGTCTACAATGTGGCATTTCCCCTTGTACAAATTAAGCAATGTAAAAAAGCTAGGAAGCCATGGATTGACGCCACCCTTCTGAGAAGGATCAGGGAGCGTGACAGGCTATTTGCGATATTTGTGGAAACAAAAAAACCCAATCATTTTACAGAATTCAAAAAAAGTCGAAATGAGCTAAACTACGATAATAAAAAAGCGCGCTGTTGATACTATGAAAACAAATTTGCTAGTGTAATTAACGACCCTAAAAAAATATGGACTACTCTGAATAGCTTAACGATGAAAAACCAAAGCAGAGGAATTTCAGAGCTACAGATGGATGGTATAATATTCAAAGGAACTGCGCTTGCTGATAAATTCAATGAGCACTTCCTGGTATCAGGTGCAGCTTCCACCACCAGTGCAGCTACTGATCCTGAATCATACATCAAAATGAGTATACAGAATTCTATATACCTATCTCCCGTTTCAGAATCAGAGGTCTGTAATATATTAAAAGCGTTAAAAAATAGTAAAGCTTGCGGTGAAGATGAAATAAAAGTGGAGTCCATAAAGGCAGTAGCTCACTTTCTTTGCCAACCACTATCGCACGTTTGCAACCTGATAATGAGTAGAGGTGTTTTTCCCGACAAACTAAAAATTGCCAAAGTTTCTGTTATATTCAAAAAAGGAGATTCAAATGATATGAATAATTATAGACCAATCTCAGTTCTTCCTTTAATGTCAAAAGTTATAGAACCGTTGATTAATATTAGAATATATAATTTTTGTAAGGCAAACAACGTAATATCAGAGCAACAGTACGGTTTCCAAAAAGGAAAATCAACTGAGTTCGCACTGTTGAACATTAAAGATAAAATAATTGACCACATGGAACAGAAACTATACACAATAGGTGTCTTCATTGATTTTAAGAAAGCGTTTGACTCCATAAAGCACCACATTTTACTGCAAAAATTAAGTAGGTATGGAATTAGAGGGATTTGCTTGGATCTAATAAAAAGCTACTTATGTAACCATTTTCAATACACAGAAATCGAGCACGCAAGATCCAAACGAGGAAAACTGAATTTTGGAGTGCCACAGGGATCCATACTCGGCCCGCTATTATTCTTGTTATACATAAACGACATCGTACATATTTCTTCCTCAGCAGATTTAATCTTATACGCCGACGACACGAACGTATTCTTTTCCGGCAGTGATCTTGCTCCACTCCAGACATTAACAAATGCCTGGCTTGAAAAATTATCGGTATGGCTAGAAGCAAACCAGCTTTCATTGAACACAAATAAAACTAAGTTTGTCGTTTTTCGTCCTAAAAATAAGGGTATAAGCCACCAAATTTCAATCACATTTCGGGGCACGACCATCGAACAAGTCCCTTCACACCAATTTCTTGGTGTGACGTTTAATGAAAATTTAAATTGGTCAGCTCATAGAAATAGAATTCGAACCGATGTGTCACGCTCTGTTGCCGTCATCAATAAACTGAAGCAGCTTCTGCCCACGTGGTTGAAAAAGCAGCTGTATTTCGCGTTAATACACTCTCGCCTCAGTTATTGCTCGCTCGTGTGGGGAACAACTGGCAAAGTAAATTTAGATAATCTTCTAGTACTCCAAAAGAAAGTAGTACGCTTGATAGAAAATGAATCACCCAGAAGCCACGCTGCCCCACTCTTCACAAGAATAGCATACTGACTATTCAAAACAGCATAAACAAAAAAATGGCTTTGTTCATTTATCAACAGTTCAAAAATAATTCTGATGCCTTCCTGGAACAATACGTATCGAAGAACCACGAATACAATCTACGGCATGCGAGCTACAACAAAGAAAGAATCCGCACAAACTATGGGTCGCAAAAGACAACCTGACTTTTTGAACGAACACCCTGTTATTTTTACATTGATACAGTCTTCTCTTTCTGTACAATCTTTCAAAAATAAAGTTGATCTGTATTTGCTGGGGCTACAGTGAACAAGCTATGATATAGATAAGCGTGATATTACCGTTGATTATCGCTCTGTATTTCTACTTTGTTATCTTGTTTATACTTGCAATGCCAATTCTTAAGTAATACAAATTCTACCTTTACTTGTGTTATGTAAACGTTGTATCAAATGGAGTTTGTTTTCTGTATTATGTTTTCTGTATTATGTTTTCTGAGCTCGAAAATTTTGTACTTTGTCACGTTGCTGCTGAGTGGTGTTTAGGGGGGCAGGGGGGAGGGGGAGGGGGGGGGCGGGGGATCTCGCTTTGTCAGGTAATTCGTTTGCCTTTTCGGCATCCCCCGAAGACAACCGCTTCTGTGATGTTTTTATGTGTTCATTGCGATGTTTACTCGGTAACATCTCCCCTGTAACTTTTTTCGGTTGTCTGAAATAAAACATTCACATTCACATTCACATTCAACTCGCGATGATTTGTAATAGAATCGTTGAGTGAGAATTGATGGATTTATATTTTACGTGTTTATTTTATGTAAAATATTTCTATTGTTGCCATAGTTACAGGAAGCTGGTGGCAAATTTTTTTAAATGTCGTTTCTGGCCCATTACTCGACATCAAAACTGTGGCCAGGACAACAGGAAAGAAATGAAAATTCCTACAAGCAAAGAAAAGGTTGTGGTCGTAACAACTCACTATAAAGTACAGAAGTGTGCCTTTTAAAGCAGTGTAAATCAACCAACAATTTGCGTTTCAAAACTGTTTGCCTTTAAAATAGCAATATGAACCAACACCCAACAACAGCTTGACTTTGGGGTTGTTGGGTACATTTGACACCTTAGAAAAAAGCGCGGAAAACTTGAACAGAGAGAGGGCAGCCGTCGTGTCTATTTACCCTATCTCTGCCCAAGTTGTTCGCGCTGTTTTCTAAGGAAGCTAACCAAAACTTACAACACCTTAAATCTGTAAAATCACAACACCAACACCGTAAGAAAAACACGACCGAGACGACGTACAAGGATGCACCAAGCATCATTCACTAGCTTAGATTTTTGCGTTCACTCGTGGTGAATCATGAGCGAACCGTTGTTCCTGAAGTTTGATTCCTTTCTGGACTAAACAACTGCAAGCAAAATTTCAAGAAGACGTCGTTAACGTCTGCGATTGTACCTATAAAATACAACTGCATCCGCCCTTTGCAGCAAGCGTCCAAAAGTCAACAATTCTCTTTAGATTGTCTGCTGCACAATAATAAGCTTTTTCCCCAGTCACGAAGCACTTGTCAAACCTGCCGATGTCGCATCTGTGGAACGTTTTGACACATGTGAGCTTGCGGTAAACCTAAGACAAATTGTTTAACTTCTTTTCACACAACTGTATGCGCGCAATAGTGCGTCATAAAGGCCGTTCACGCTTCCGACGAATGCGAGCGAGGAGGACACAATTTAATTCACTTTAGTAGCCCCGCGATTGCTTCTTAGTTTATTTTGTGCCAATTTTTGCCTCTGCGATAGAAATACCTTCGCTTCTTCGCAAGTATAAAAGGGCATTAGGATTAGCAAAACCGTGGCGCTCTGTGTCTGTGCTCACAGTAGGCAGCTCGGCGTTCATCAAGCCAGCAGGTTAACGGCACTACTATTGATATGAAAAAAAAATCGGTGTTTAGTAGGTACTAAGTCGAATTGAGCGACACATAAAGGAAAACAATTGCACCTGCCAGTGTTAGTGCCACTCTGACATTTTCCCGGCTCCTCTGTGCTTCTCCGAGAGACATCTATGTATCATATCTGGTGCGCGCGGGTCTCATATCTACGGCCCACGTGACGTGCGCGGTATGTCTCACGGTTGTAAGATGTTGGGGAGGGAACACACCCTCCTCTCCCACTTGAGTGTATATATGCACGGCCGTTGAATAAAGGGGCGGTTCTTCTGCTCGCCTTGCTCGGAGCCTCTGGTCGTGTCTCGTCTGCAGTTCGACACGAAACATGATGTCAGAAGTGGGATGACCACCGACGTCCAATTTTGGCAAACCGAAGATCACGCTGCAAGACCAACACGATGGACTTCCTGAAGCCACCAGGCTCGCTGAGCTCGGCTGGGGAAATTTCCCAGAACTGGCAGACATTCAAGGAAAGGTTCGAGTTTTTTCTCGCCGCATCAGAACCACCTGACAAGCTCGAACGGAGCCGTGCAAGAACGGCACTACTGCTCAGTGTAGCAGGCGAGGAAGCCATCGAGATCTGCAACACGTTCAGCTTCGCCGAAGACGAGAACAAGAATGACTACGCCACTATCGTGAAGAAATTTGATGAATACTGTGCGGCGCAGAAGAACGAGGTACATGAGCGCTACGTCTTCCGTACGCGAGTCCAGGCCCCGGGTGAGCCGTTTGAACCTTTTTCTACGGACCTAAAAAACCAAGCACGAGCATGCAACTTCGGCTCTCGAATGGATGCAATGATAAGAGACCAGATTGTTTATGGAACTAACGATGCGAAGGTTCAAGAAAGTTTGCTGCGGGACACCGCACTAACGCTGCAGAAGGCTGAGCAAGTTGCTTAAAGCGGCTGAAGTGTCAGCAGCCCAACAGAACTCTGGACACGGGATGAAAGCCAGATCGATAAGATAGGCAAGGAACACTTAAGTAGACGGAGTGAGTTGCCCAGATATCAAAAGTGTCGCAAGTGCGGACGTATGCACCCGCCACGAAGCTGCCCTGCATTCGGGAAATCATGCCGAAAGTGTCAGCGACCTAACCATTTTGCTATCTGCTGCAAAGGATTTGCCGAGGTTGGCGAACTTCAGGGCAGTGAAGATAACTTTGACATTCTAGACGTGTCGCGCAGCGTGGCAAGTCGAACATGACTGGACTGTGCACGCTCAAATCGAGAACGTATCGCTCGAATTCAAAATTTGATACAGGCGCGCAAGCAAATTTACTACCCTTCGGATGCTACCGTAAAATTCGCCCCAAGCCGTCACTCAAACCAAGTAGCTCGGTGTTGCGTTCCTACGGTGGGGGTGTCATCAAGCATCAGGGTATCATTCGCACAGAAATAGCTCTGGGCGACCGCCGCACCGTTCTCGACTTCTTCGTGGTTTCCAAGGGGCATCAGGCCATCCTGGGACTACAGGCCACGAAAATCTTGGACTCGTGTCACGCGTTCACGCCGTCTCTCAGAACAGTTCTGAGGAAGTCGCAAACAACTTTCACCACCTGTTCACAGGAACTGGATGCGTGGAAAGGGTCTACCGAATGGTTTTGTGTGACGAAGCCAGGCCAGTCGTCCAAGCAGCCCGACGAGTACCGCTGGCCCTCCAGGAACCCTTGCCAGGAGAACTGGGACGCATGGAGCGTGCAGGCATCATAACGAAAGTCACCGAGCCCACAGACTGGGTAAGCCCATTGGTCATTGTTCGAAAGAAAGACGGGAAAATTCGAGTGTGTATCGGCCCCAGGAGAATTAACCAATGTATCAAGAGGGAGCATTACGCAATGCCGCGACGTGAAGACATAGAGGCAGAGTTAGCGGGCGCCACAGTCTTTACGCGTCTGGACGCAAACTCTGGTTTTCATCAAATTCCGTTGGACGACGAGACCTCGAGAATTTGCACCTTTGCCACGCCATTCGGGCGCTATAGATTTCTGCGCTTACCCTTTGGAATATCGTCGGCGTCTGAGGTATTTCAGAAAACTTTAAATGAAATTTTCGAAGGCCTTCCCGGCGTCAGAGTATACGTTGATGACGTGCTAGTCTGGGGGTCGTCGAGGCAGGAGCATGACATGCGCCTACAGTCGGTATTGCGGGCAGCAGAACGCGGCGGATTGACATTTAACCCGGACAAGTGTTCGATTGGCGTCAGCAAAATCGAGTTTCTGGTTGACGTCATTGACAAGGAAGGAATCAGACCAAGCCTATCACTGATAAAATATATGGCAGAAATGCCACCGCCGGCTGACAAGCTCGCGGTACAGAGAATGCTGGGTGTCGTGAATTATTTCAGTAAGTTCATGCCGTCATTGGCCCAGAGGACGACGCTGCTCAGAAATCTTGTCAAGCAAAGTGTTGCGTTTGATTGGACGCCTAATCATGCGGAAGAATGGAGGCAGCTTTGCGACAGTTTAAGCAGAGAGCCTTTGCTAACCGTGTTCGATCCAACAAAAGCAACAAAGGTATCTTGCGATGCGTCACGAAATGGGATTGGCGCAGCACTGTTGCAGTGTCACAAGGACTCGTGGAAGCCTGTCGCGTATGCTTCACGGGCGCTCACAGAGTGCGAACAGCGCTACTCGCAAATTGAAAAGGAGGCCATGGCGGTCGCATATGGCTGTGAGAAATTCAATCATTTTGTGTACGGTCGGCCGGTTATTCTTGAGACTGACCATCACCCTTTGATTGCCATCTCGCAGAAGGCCATTGGAGATATGCCCCCGAGGTTGCAGAGGTTTTTTCTGCGCCTTCTTCGCTACGACATAAAACTGCAGTTCACACCGGTGAAGCAGCTTCTCCTTGCCGACATGCTGTCACGAGCAACAACCGCGACCAGCGCCGAAAACGACGTCACCAATGACGACACTGAGGTGCACGCAGTAAGTGTAGTCTCCTCACTCGTCACCGACAACACCTGGAAAAGGTTGGCTACTGAAACTAGTCGGGATGAAGACTTGAAGCAAGTTATCGAGGACCTGGGGGCCGGAAAACCACTTCAAGGCCAGTGGAAGTCGTTTGAAGGCGAACTCTCTCACGTAAAGGGAGTCCTCTTAAAAGGGTGTAAAGTTGTGGTCCCGGCTAACATGAGGAAAGAAACGTTGCAAGAATTCATCAAGGCCATCTAGGCATCAATAAGTGCAAAGCAAGGGCAAGAAATCTGGTTTTCTGGCCAGGAATCAATGCTGACATAGAATCTTTCGCGCAGGCGTGTTCTGCATGCAGAAGTACGCGTACAGACAGCCGCAAGAGCCATTAATGTTGCGCCAGGTACCCGATAAGCCCTGGCATCGTGTCGGCATCGATATTTTTGAATATGCAGGAAGGTCATACCTGTGCGTCTATGACGCATTATCAAATTTTCCTGAGGTAGAGCTACTCAAAGACACTACCGCAAAGACAGTTATTGAAGCAACAAGTGCGATTTTTGCCAGATACAGCATACCAGTTCAAGTTTTGTCGGGCAATGGTCCACAATTTTCTAGCCGCGCTTTTGTTGAATTTTCTCAGACGTACGACTTCAACCACATCACTTCCAGCCCTAGGTACCCCCAGTCCAACGGTTTGGCAGAAAAAGGCGTTCAAATAGTTAAGCGGATTCTAAAGAAAAGCACTGAAATGAAGCAATATTTTTGGCTTGGTCTCCTTGCCTACAGATCAACTCCACTGCAATCCGGACCATCACCTGGCGAGGTACTTCAAGGAAGAAGACTGCGGACAACGTTGCCCGACGTCCGGCCGTGTCCAAATAGCAGCGTACAGAAGCATCACCAGACCGACCGTTCCATTCGGCAACTACCACCACTCAACCCTGGAGACACGGTTCGCATCAAAAAGGGGGCATGGGCTATTAAAGGTCAAGTCGTTCAAGCGTCAGGATACCCCAGGTCATACAACGTAGTCACCGAAGACGGAACAATCATGCGGCGCAATCGGCGGCATCTGCTGCCTACGAAAGAGTCGTTTCGACAAAGAAGCCTTTATGAGCCCGATGAGGTCCTGAACCAAGAAACAGCTCAAGGTTCTAGTTCAGCACCTCGTAGCAATGATCCAGCAATGTCACCGGCCCCAACGAATAGCATTCCTGCCTCCTTCAACGTTCCTGCAGGCGTTCCTCAGCACCAAGAACCTGTGCCAAGAAGGTCAAACAGAGAACGAAGGCCACCGCACAGACTTGCATATGATCGAAACTTTGTGCAGGTTTCCTAAACATCGCTCCCAATGTTTTGTTTCTATTTTACCTCGAAAGAAAGGGGGATGTATCATATCTGGTGCGCGCGGGTCTCATATCTACGGCCCACGTGACGTGCGCGGTATGTCTCACGGTTGTAATATGTTGGGGAGGGAATACACCCTCCTCTCCCACTTGAGTGTATATATGCACGGCCGTTGAATAAAGGGGCGGTTCTTCTGCTCGCCTTGCTCGGAGCCTCTGGTCGTGTCTCGTCTGCAGTTCGACACGAAACAATCTAGCGCAGCACAAAATGCCATTTCATAGAATGAGAGCACGGTTTCATGGCGAAAATGCATTGAATTTCACTTGTTTCTCTCAGTGCATGACTGGGTCATGTGTGTATAGCTCAGTCGTGCTCCTACTGTAGAGGGGTTTTATGGTTTTCTCACTATTTCATACGCGGTACATTTTTAGTGACAGTTACCTCTGCTTCTGAGGCAGTGAGAATCGAAGTACTTCTTTTGAAGGCCTTCCCTTCTCATTCCTTCCAAGGAGAAACTCGTACGTCCATTAGGCCCGTTCATTGTTTCGCCTGAGTGACACAACTGGGAAGAGTTCTGTCGTGTTAATCGCTATGTGACCGCTTTCGTCGTTTGTCCTCGGCCTAGTTTTGTAGCCGCGACCGAAATTGCTTTGCTTTTGTGGCAAGTGTTACTGGGTCTTGTAACTTTCGCTCCCGCAAGGCCACAAAGTATGATAAAAGACTAGGCAAGTGAAATGACACGTCATTCATGACAAACATTTTTTGCGAAGTAGCAGGGAAGAGGAAAACAAACTGTACTGTTCAGCTATAGTACACAAACTTCTTGTAATGCTGGGAAAAAAACAAAAGGTGCCTGTTCGCCAGCATGTTTGATCAGTTATGAAATTTGCTTTCTTTATAAAGTAATTTGTAAACTTGCCTTGTACATTTGTTTGTGCTTTTTTTTAGCATGTGGACATAAATTGTACTATGCAGAGAATAACGAATAGATAGTCTTTTCTCCCAGGCAACATTGTTAGTTAAACGGATGGTACAATGATTTAGAATCGGGCACATTGCCTCAATAGATAGGTTGTGAACCCACCAAATGCCTTCTTAGACGCTTGAAGTCCTTGTGGCACTGAAGAACGTTTCCTCTGTGGTGCTGTTAGGAATGCCTATTTCGAACGTGTGGAAAACTAAACACTATTGCTTTGGGTCGAATCTTTTCTGGGAGCAGTGACTGTAGCCCGATCAGCAGCAGTCCGATATTGCGCGGTGCCATCAATAGTGCTCACAGACACCCACCAGTTGGTCGCATAAAAGAAATTTAGGTTAAATATCTTTCGCCCTTTTACGCTGCCACAAACTCAGTGATCATTGCCCGGCCAACAGGTAGTGTTGCATTGAGCGGCCCTTAAACCTTTCGTGCTCCAGCTCCATGAGCATACTAAGGGCCAAAAATACGCGTGTCAAGGGGATGCTGCGATGTTTATTGTATACTGTTTACAGCTGAAAAGCTTACTCGTAAGAGTGGGCTGTCCTGCGAAGGTGAAGTCTCGGGTTATGATTGCAACATCAACTGTGGGAACCAATTTCTGCAGTTGTGCAGGTCTACCCATCATATTATTAATTTGTTGTTGCCTATCGGTGTAGTGCGGCTACAGTTTTTAGTCATTATTTTATTTATCCTCACCATTCCTGTATTTCTAAGCCTGCTTTGGCCACCCACTGGATATTTGATTAGCTGCTGTACTGAAAATTGAGGTTTGACCCTGACAGCGGCAGCGACTGGAAATTCAAATTGATTTTAGTTTAACATTGTATAAATTACTTATTAGCCCTATAATCACGGGAGAATACCTGTATAGGTGTGCCTTCACTGCTCTTAAATTGCAAAATTTATTTTTTTCGCCCATCCTCTATGCAATTAAAAATTTGATTTTTAGAACTTCATAAAACGGACGAGAAAACATATGCAACGAGCTCAATTTCTTAACACGTCCCATCATCCACACTAGATTTTCTCTCATCATAAAAAACAGTGCTACTGCATCCCCAATTTCAGAAATTATGCCATTCATTCACAAGTCAGACAGGGACAGGATTTGCACTTTACGTGTTTCAACACTTTTAAAACACGTGTTTTTGGTGCCCACAACCAGTTTAATTGATATTGTTGGTGGTGTTTGCCTACGGGAGCATTTTTATAGGTTAATGTTAAGATTCGCCCTCATTGGAAATGGCAGGCTGCGATAGAGGAAACAACAGCGACAGAGAAAAATACCACTGTGGTCCACAGATTGCTTACGTGTAATCGATTGGCAGTAACCGAGCCTAAGAAGCCTATTACAGCAGTTCATTCTCTCGTATTCTCCAGTTTATGGCAGCTTCCTGGCAGCACAATAAAGAAGTGAGCAGATTTTAATGTGGGAAAAATAAATAGGGAAAAGCTACAAAAACGCCAAAAAGTGTGCAGAACTATAACAACGATAATTCTACAGCATTAAACGCCTTCCTATCTTCAAGCCTGCTTTTTCTTACTTTTAGTGCATCCCAAATTCCTAACAGAACTGCTTGAATATGATATGGCTGTTCATTTTAAAATAGCCCGTCATTGTTTTAAACTATCTGATTTTTATGGGCTGTCCTGCATTAAGGCCAATCACGGCGCGTGCACCTGCAGACAGCTGGCATGAAAGAAGCTCGCAACGCATCTCTACAGGAGAGCGAAGCCATCGAGAAAATGTTCCATGCGAATCATCACCCGTGTAAGGAATGTTGCATTCTCACTCAAATAAAAGCTTCCATAGGGTCGTGCAGCACAGCTAACCATTTTTGCTCCACCACATCATGACAACGAGACCAACAATTCTTCTCACCGTCTTTTCACTCATCTCTAATTGGTGTTGAAGTCTACACTACAGGGTACGTGTAGGATGAGGATAGAGAGAGAGAGAGAAGGACATGGCTATTTCACGTTGAAGATGGGTTCTAAATTGTAGACGACCTGCATGCTCTTCCTCTTCAGAAATCTTTAAATTCTCGCGGCGTCTTCGGCCATCCGGTCTGCTGTAAGTTGTGACTCTTGTGTAGAGATGAGAAGAAAAGTATCCTATTTTCTAGCCTTCATTACGTGTTTTGTAAGTGTGTTTTTATCTCACTTGTTATTACAGGCTCGTATTTTTAGAGCTGACGGTAGACCATATCATGGTGTGAAGGTGTGTTCCTTACAGGCTAGTGCTTTTGTGAGCTCCTGGTAGGATCATATCAGGGTGTGTAGGTCTGCTCTGCTGTTGCACAAAGTGCAGAGGTTTGAATAAACATCTGAACAGCAACCGTTGAGGAAAACTGGGCTTAAAAAAGTGTTTCGTTGCATCCGTCGTCCTGTGAGTGCCACTTTCCTGGAAAGGGTATGGTGGGACGGTGGATTTTTGCATCTAGACAAACTGTCGCGATTTATTATATCCCTGTAGTTGAAAAGCCTTATTTGTGTGATCTATTGATCCGTGCTTTTTATTGGCCTTCCTTGGCTGTCTGGTGTGGGGATGATGGTGGTTGTGCTGGCATTGTAAACAAGTCTGCTCGGTCAATAAAAGCTCGACCGGTTTCCTGGGCAGGTTCGTTCACCCGAAGACAGCAGTGGGCTGGAGTTGATAACAAAATAATTTTTTGGTTGGTAGTCTTCTTTTACAGCGACGCTTCAGTGGGGAGAACTTGCTTTCCACAAAGTTCTGTATGGTGTATTTGAAGCGTGTTTTGATCGCGGTTGCTCAAGCAGAAATTACAAGGCCTGTGGCCAGTTGCTTCCCCTGCACGCGATTGAACTTCTCTGTAGGGAAGAACCGTTGGTTCATAAATAGATATGTTTTTACTTGCAATCATTTCCGGCATGAATACCATGAAGGAGTTCCACGCAGTACACGCCTGAGGTTTGAGAGAGTTACTCGCGTCATCATGCCTTTGAGCAAGTGTAATTTATTTATTTATAGAAACCTTACAGGCCCTACTGGAGGGCATGGTGTAAGGGGGGCGTGTAAAACGCAATAAGAATACAAAGCATAAATTGAAGACAGGAACATCGTAACAACAAAATGTAAATGCATTATACATATTTTGCAAGAACAAGGCGATCACTTTTTCACCGTACATGAACACTTGTGGCCTACAATTTGTGAGAGAAAAAAAACACACATACACAACATACACGAAAATCCTAATAATGGGTGTTACACAAAATATTTTAACAGCATTAAATTCTGTAATGCAGGAGTAGCTGACGGCGAAATGTTTTGGGGTTAGATATGGTGGCAATGTTATCAGGCAGATCATTCCAAAGGCGGATGACACGAGGCAGTGCGGATGAATTGAATGCATTGGTTTTACCGCATATGCGCATAAAACTGGACTGATTATGCAATCTGCGTGAAAAACAATGTGGTATTTGAAGTGGTAGCCGGGTTCGTTTATGGGTGAAAATGTATTTGTGGAAAAGGCACAAAGCAGCAATATTACGGCGACTGTCTAATGGAGGAAGTTGCAGGTCTATTTTTATTTGTGTTACGCTGGAATTAATAGTGTATGTTACGTGATATGAACCGGGCTGCTCTATTCTGTACCATTTCTATCATATTTATTACGTAATTCTGGTGAGGCGACCAGATTGGCGAGGCGAATTCTAATTGTGGCGGGATGAATGGCGCATTAAGACGTGATAGATAACCCAGCGAACGGGATGCTTTGGCGCATAAAGACGTGATATGAGGGACCCATGAAAGATCGGCTGAAAGAAGAACACCAAGGTACTTGTACGAAAAGGTATGGGAAAGCACAGTGTTGTTTAAGTGATAAGAAAATTCTGAATTTACATGTTTACGGCTGAAGCCACATTACCACGCACTTGGTAAAGTTTAATGTCATGAGCCATTTGGAGCACCATTTACAAAGAAGGTTAAGATCTGCTGGAGTGCTAAGTGATCATCAGTAGTGTAAATGGGACGGTAAATAATACAGTCAACTGCAAAAAGTCGCATGCAGGAAGTTATTTGTTTCGGTAAGTCGTTAATGTAGATTAAGAAAAGTAAGGGCCCAAGGACGCTGCCTTGCGGCACACCGGAACTGACAGAAGAAAGTGGGAAGAAAAATTGTTAACAACTGTGAACTGTTGCCGAAAAGAAAAGGAACTTTCGAATCCAGGATAATGTTAAAGAGTCAAGTCGTAGAGCAGATAATTTAGAGATTAGGCGACTGTGGGGCACGCGGTCAAATGCTTTGGAAAAGTCAAGAAAGATACAGTCAGTTTGAAGGTTCCGGTTCATGTTAGAGTGCAAGTCAGTACCCTTTTGTGCCCTTTTTTGTTTTTAAACCAGTGGCTTAAATACAAGCTGTTAAATTATTTGTAAACTAGCTCCAAAACACTTCAACTTGCCTGCAGTTGTTTTGCGATAAGTGTCAAATATTTTAAATCCCATTTGTACCTTTGTGTATTTTAGGAACAACCTGCTTCCCCTTCATCCCAGGCCGAATGAACCCTGAAATGTTGATAGAGTTCCTGGTGGCATTGTTTATTTTACCACATCAATAAAATTTATATCAGTTGTTTCATTTTAAGTTCATTGTGTGTGATACACGTCGTTTGTGGCCATACTTTTAATGCGGCCTCTTTTGCAATTTGTATAAATATCTTTTCTGAGGAGGTTTGAAGATGTTTTGTGGCCATTTTAATTGCTGTGTTGCTGCATTTTAATAAGTAGTGTTATATTTCTGTAGGCCAAGTTGGCAGATCGGTTTCCTAAATTTGAATAAAATACTCGTGTTGCTAAGTCTCTGCAGTTTTATATGTATAATTTCTTTTCAAGTAACAACTGTTTTGATCAATCTCTGCGGGAGCCAACAATGCTGGGGAGGCTGTCATTGTATCGAAGGCAATAATAATGATCAGAACAACTTTACTATTACTTATTGGCGCCTAACTATGATGTGACTGTTTGTATTTTGAGACATACTTCTGTTCATCTCTTAGTGTGTGTTGTGGTCGGCTTGACGTTTCTGTGCGAACTAAAGTGGTAACTGCAACCACATGCTTGCGCTCTTCATACCACACACTTATACACAACAGACGTATGTAACCACTTGTTTCAAAGTTCACGAGATGGGTGAGGGAAAGCTTATACACGGGGCTGCATGAGCTTGCTCTACGCTGTGCTTAATTTGTCGGCGCAGTTTCAATGGCCCGACTCCACAACTGGCTTGCGATTCACAATGCCCAAATACTTAGCAGACCCACTTTCAATAATATTACCATCATAATGAGCCTGTCTAAGCCCGATGCAGCGAAAAGGCCTCTCCAGTTGATCTTCCAAATTCCGGTCACGTGCTAACTGCGACCAATTTATTCCTGCAAACTGCTTGATCTCATCTACCCACCTACCTTTCTGGCACCCCTGACATGCTTGCATTCTGTGGAGATCCACTATGTTGGCCTTAATGGCAAATGCTTATCTTCCCTTCGCGATACACGCCCTGCTCATGCCCATTTCTTCTTAATTTCTACCAATGTGTCGTTAACATGGGTTTGTGAACTGACCCAGTCAGCTCTCTTCTTGTGCCTTAACGGTACCGCTATCATCTGCTATTGCATTGTTCGGTGAGCCATCCTCAATCAAACTTGATTCTTTTTAGTGAGCCTCCATATTTGCGTCAAGCAGGTGAGTACCGGCAAGATACAGCGTCATACGCTTCTTCCTCAGGCACAACGGTATGTTGCCATACACTATCTGAGAATGCCTTCTCAATACAGTGCACGATATTCTTTCCTTCTAATTATGTCGGCGTCATGTTTGGAATCTGGGGCCAATACTTTGGGTAAATTGATATATTTGCTTACCGTTTTGCACTGCCGCGCCAACAATCTCAAACTGTGTTCTTCCCAGAATAATAATAATTACTTCAGTTTCCTGCATAGTAGTTTTCAGGCCCACAATTTTACTCTGCTTGTCTAGTGTAGCAATAAACTTTTGCAATTCCTCCCCGAGCTCACGTACCCTGGGTAACTTCTACCACAGCATAATATTCCTTAAAATGAGCTTGGTTCTCGATTGTGCCAGCGTTTACACGTATAATGCACAGGGCAATGAGACAGTGAGTCTGCCTCCCTCTGGTGGAGTTAGTTTATGGCAACAGTTTTATTCCGCAATAGTGTCTGTTTCCGCTTTCACAAGGGGAAGGGGATATTCCATTAAACTATTAAGCTTACCAAGAAAGTGCACGGTCTTATCAGTATGAAGACCAAACCCAACAGCACTAATGTTGTTTGCTGGGACCAGGTGGTTGCTTGCTACGAGGTCAATCTAGGAGCGGCCGCATTGAACCAAGAGTGTGTGTGGCCGCGGCTCTGATTGGTCCCGGCCAGTAAGGGATTTTACGTGCTCAGCCAACTATCTGGCGCTGTCATACGTTCGAGAACACCTTAAAACTGGTTCCTTGTATGCGGTCGTTTCGTTGTGGCACACGGTTCATAAGTGCATATAATCGAGCGGACAAGCATGAATGGTTACCGCACAGCAGAGCAGCACACCATTAGGAAATGTAAGCTCCTCCTTAGCTTATAAATTAGTGTCCAAGTTGCCACAAGCAATAGCAATAGGGCGCCAATGAAATATTTTATTTATAGCACCCCAAACACATTGGCAGCCTTGCCCACGTAACTGGCCAATGCTCTAAGTAACCTCTAAGAGCATACATTTATTGATTACGCGTCGCTCCTAGCCACAACCTTGTAATAGAGACTAAACGTAGATTCAACCAACCTTTTTTGTGCCTAGGAGATTTGTTGGACAAACTTACCTATAGGTCATTTCATACGCATGGCTGCAGTATCCTGTAACATTCTGTAAACACCTTTAAAATTGCCATGTCAGGTAGAGACCCGAATATTTTCGCGTGATTAAGACGAAATATTGGTAGATGCCGCAAGAAGAAATAAATGTAATTTTCAAGCCAGAGGTACCTCTCCTTAACATCTGCGGCGTGGGCTGCTTAAACATAAAGGAAATTGCAATGATGTAACGCTTTTTGTTGGTCGCCTCGCTTGGGGTCGCCTTAGGAATTCAGGAATCCAGCAGCAGTTGGATCGCTGCCGCAGGATTGCGTGCGGAGTTCGCTTTTTGGCTGGCCTAGTAGTGGTTTATACAGTTAAAAATTGCCACGTTCTCCATGCTCTTCTTTATAGTGTTGCTCAACCCCTACTACTTTCATGTTCTCGCTAAACGCGTACTTGCTCATTTGAGGTATAAGGTACAAGGGTGGCTTCAGTTAACTGACGTTTTTATTGTTGATGTTGCAACGTCGATTCTTTGAAAGGAAACCGCAGCTTAATTTAATTTTTAAGCAAAATATTAAATTTTTTATCCGTGTTTATACTGCACTGAAAGTGTTTCGTTTGCTCTTACTTGCGGAATTTATATTAGCAATCTGTTTGTACGTTTTTGCGTACTGGCTTGCAAAACCAAATCTGAGTTGGTCGAACGCAATGACGCGTTTGCGTAGGGTTCCATAATTTATCAACAGAAGAAAAACACAGCTTATTCTTAGTAGAAAACTTGCACTTCATTTAGAATTATCGAACGTGGATGATGCTATACTTATTCCGATTATCACACAATCTCTTCAAAAAGGCAATCACGAGTTTTAGGTTTTTGATTACAAAAAAATGCTACAACTATAAAAAACTGATCACATCGTTGAATTTTAAACTATGCTGAAGGTATGAATCAGTTAACAAATGAAACTCTTCAAATACCGTGTTTAACATGCTGGTGATTCGGAGTCCTCTACTAGAATTTATTAGTAGCAGAATGTGGGAATGAAAGCAAAACAAACTGAGGTAGTTATATAGAAAAAGTAAAGTATCTATAATAGAAATGCCAATATACACCTGAAAACGTTTTCAAAATGTACAAACAGTAACTTACGTAAATGTGCTGCAGAAAACACGAACGCCATGTATTAGCAGGTCTGTAACAAACACCATGTGCCCAGTCACCAGGAAAAAGTGTTGATAGCACAGTATGTATAAAGCGTTCCTGAAGAGAGTCTTTATTGCCTTTCTAACGCCGCTGTACTTCAATACAGCAAAGCGGATTTCCTCTGCCGATGTTTATGAATGATCATGGCTGAAGTGATAGAAAACGAACAATTCCCGTGAGAGGAATGAAACCTGGGTCCTTCGCGTTACTAAGTCGTCTTGTATCCAAAAGCTTCATTTATACATAATACAACGTCAAGCAGTAGATACCAAATGGCGCCTTAAATCTCAATCCCAAACGTTAAGCCCGCGGAGTGCACAACCGACATTTGCTCTGGTTATTCTAGAAAAGTGTTGCGTACATCCGGAAGAGCACATACTCGCAGTATTGGACGGGCTAACTGAAACATTCATTACGAGAAATCTTTGCGTTCATCCATCATCGTTGTAAGATGGAGGTGTGGCTATTTTTCATCCCCATGTTCTCTGTTCAGTCTTAGCAAAGGAAGTGGGATTACGCGCGTCCAGCATACGCCAGAAACACAGCACACGACAGGACGAAACCGTGAAACCAAAAGTTAGAAAAAAGAAGAAAAGAGGAGGCATCGGCATTATCACGCTGGCCTGACGCTCGCGCGCCAAAGGGAGGGGCCAGCTCTTCAAGCGGTAGCAGACAGAAAACCGAGAGAACGCGCCGTGGTCAGTGCCAGGACGTCCTCGGATTGGGCTAGTTTGAAATCCGTTTGCTCTTCACGGTGCTTTCCCGGAGGACACGCTTCTGTATTCCGAGTGGGTGCTCCTTGGAGCCTTTTTGCCGAAACGAGGACTAGACCTGGGCTTCTCCGAGCTGTCTTCCCAAATCCTGTGCTTTCACATCTGCTTTCTCTTGTCGTGTCACTGTGGCAGTCACGGCGGCAGTCACGGCGCAGATATCACTGAATGGTACGAAAGCATCGGTGTCACATTTGTAAAGCAGCAAGCCGAAGGTCCTATGAGATAGCTGTTACAAATTTGCATGTGTAGATATGTCGTGTGTTCTAAGTTTCTTTCCATTTCCATTGACATCTGCGCCCGCTTTGGAAAGTCCAGAGTTCTAATTGCGGAGCACTTTAGTGGCCCGGACGGTGTTCGTAGGTCGTTGACATTCACGGTATCTGGCCCCCGCGCGCGTGCAGGGTCACGCACCCAAACGCAGTCACGCGGTGCTACCCACACAAATAGAGGATTACAAAACACCGGTTGTCGGCTGATAAATCGATCCACGCCAAACTAAAGGTATAATTTAACAGGTTTATGCAGACAGAATGGTAAAAAAACTCCGGGAAGTGCTGGATGCAGTAATACTTGTTTTAATTATTTATCATCAAGAAAACGGCACGTACATTTGAAGAAAATGCGTGTGCTCATCTGGAAGTCCCCCCATTCACATAGTGAGCAGTGCTCGCTAGGATAATTTTTGAAAGCAAGGAATAAAAGTTGCCCCTGATGAAAATACTACACAACGAAATTCCCAAAGAAAACGTCCAGCAAGTGCCAGATAAAAGCAAGCAGAAAATAGGAGTACAAGCTCTTGTGCTGTTGAAGATAGAGCAAGAAAAAAGAGGCAAATAATAGAATGCGATTTGTTCGCATCCTCTCCCAGCTAGAGAACCAGCCAGTGGTCTGCTAGCGTGCTACTGGCTTGCACAGTGCCCGCTAACGCGCGAACACTGCGCTAGAAGAAAAATTAAATTGCATTGAACCAGTGTTCATTTTGCATTGGCAGTGTTCATTTTTCCAAGAGATGATTGCGACATGGATGAAAAGAGCGGGAAGGAGTGTAGCAAATTGCGGAGTACGGCGCCCCAGACCTTCAGGCCAGTCAAGGGTCCACACTTCGTAGTTATAACGTTGATTTGCACTGCCTAAATTTTCTTTAATCGTTCGGGTTCATTGCGTCACGTTGTTTCGTGCTTCTACGTGGGTAATAACCCCAACCACTCAATACCTGTCTTGACGGGCGCTCTTCACAATCGTTTTATATGGCGGCTAACCATGGATTGGGTTCGCTTTTTTGTATTTTGCTTTTTCCTACCGGAGGCGGCTGTGTGTTTTATCGGTGTTGTCCGTGCTCAGAGGGAGGGGCGCGTTCACTTCGTTCTTCTATGGACGCATGTGTTGTCTCTTCTGATAGGGAGAGGGTTCCTAACTAACGCGAACAGCCTTAAATAATCTTCGTTTATCTACAGTGTTCTGGATGCAATTCGACTTTTGGAGAAACCCTCGGGCATAGTGATAAATTCCCGCTGAGCGGATGCCGCGGCATTCGAATCGACGCCGCTCGCCTTCGCACGTCACTTCGTTTACTGCTGCATCACCGCCTGTATTCTTTGAGTTGTTAGGGGAGCACAACTTCAGGGTAATGAAGTTTTTTTCCTTGAAGACAACTGCGTCATCTTTGGCTTCGTGACAGTATGTATGCAAATGTCTTAAAACCAGCTATTTGTGCTGAATTTTCAGAAAGCTCCGCTTTTTATACGTACTCTTCAAGAGCATAGAGCGCTTGTTTGAGACTTTGCAAAACAGCTCTTACATAAAATGTAATATAGTGTGATGAGATGGAGGACAACGGTAGGGAGTGTTTTTAGACAGTGCTGTGAAGAAGAGGAAGTTCATTGAGAGGATAAGACGACGAACTCAGGTCAGTGTCGAATAGCGGGCAGGCATCAGAAGAAGAGGGTGGTCGTGGTTGGGACGGAGGAGCATGTAAATAGGGAGGGCAAGGATTTAATAGGCTCAAGCAAGTTGCGATAGCCGTGGTCTGCAAAAACCGTCGTCAAGTACGCACGGAGACCCAACCTGGCTGCTGTGTCAGCCGTGCGTTGCTTCGACGACCACGCATTCAATAAGCGCAATCGGCTGTACAAAGAGCTGGATTCCGGGAGAAACACCAAGAGGGCTCCAAGAATCACGGGTTTTCATCTCCACTGCATCGAGTGGGCCAGAAAACGTGAGACGTTTACCTATCAAGGGTGTGTCTTCAAACAGAAGTAGGAACTGTTATTTCTTGTCATTCCTATGAAGCTTTGTGTCTTGAGGATCAGCTTTAGTGTGGCATTCAGCTTGCTAAAGTCTGTCTTGTTAGTTGCCTCGTCTACATAAATGTTCGTCCCCGTCTTAAAGCCCACCTTATCCACCTCTCTGTATTCTTTGAGGCGACACTGGAAGACTAGCCATCACAAATAACACTCCAACTGGCGTCCGCGACAGAATGTCTCGTTTAACATCTCGAAGGAGGAAAACTAGAACTCAATATCAACTGAGTATACTCTAGGCATAGAGCTCGAGAAAGTATTGACAGTCGAAACGCAGCTCGTATTAAGAAACCAAGAGCTACGGTAGCGTGTTAGTTATGAATGGAATCATTTGAAAGAGGAAAGTGAAGCTGAGCGCAAGGAAGCCAAGGCGAGTCAGGAACGGAAAAACGCAAAACGTCTAGTAAAATTGAGACTTCAGGAAGAGGCTAGTAGTGATCCCCAAGGGGCAGGATGCGCGTAGACATCACAAGCAGCTTGATATTTCATGAGGCCGATAAGTCTGCACATGTTTATCCCTATATTTGATGATCACAGAGACGATCTCGATGCCTATCTACTGCGATTTCAATAGGTTGTAGTTGCGCAAGGCTGGCCTGAAAAGAAATGGGCAGTTGGACTGAGCATGTGCTTGACTGGCGAAGCGCAAACTGTGATCGGTGGGAGGATTCCTGTGGCCTCCCTCGACTATCAGAAAAAATTACCCCATCTTCTCGTTGGGGAACCCTGAGTAGTATGTGCAGCAGTCATGGGGTCGACTGAAGTTCCCATTAGTTTGCAAGTCGTTACTTCCGTTGACGTTCATCTTCGCGTGCCTTGGTTGTATCAGTAGTATCTTGAAGTAGCTGGAATTTGTGAAGGACATAAGATAAGATAAGATCTTGGTTTTTCCAGAAGAAACTGGAAGCTCATCCGGGCTAAAAGCTGCTAAAAGACAGCTTGACAGTGGCCCGGAACCCTCACTTGGCAGGGTTCAAGAAAGGAAAAAAAATCACTCATAACGAAAGCAATTGAAAGAGTACATCCTTCGTACGTAGTTCACAATAAGCTGAATTTGAAAAGTTATACAAGAAATATGGTTTCAAAATTCTCAATTCATACAAATTAACACAAAAAGACAGTTCCATACACAGGAAGACTCAAAACAACAGCAATAGCACATAAATACAAAACACCAGCAGTGATTGTAACAGTGATGGAAACTACAAGTTTACGAAGTATTGCCGCAACTGTTTGCGGGAAAAGCAATGCGTATGACTATGTTCATTTAGAATGGTGGGAATGTTGAAGTGCAGAGCCTGATATCTATAATTAGTGCGGAACCGCGGCACAACCCATTGTTCTGTGCTGCGCGTGCGTGAATCGGCATCCCTTGCTGTAAGGGATGAGAGTGATATTAAAACACTTTTTAGTGCGTTTGATGCAGAAACAAATGCACTTAAAATACGAAACCTGTACAAGTGGTTTACTTTGATAATGTAGTATTTTGGGAAAGCATTTTGTGTTGATGCCAAATACGGAATACTGGCGATATTTCGAATCATTCTCTTTTGCAACCTCAGAATTTTTATTTCATTTGTTTTATTTGTCGTAGCCCACTCAAGACTACAATAGTTAACATGCGATGCAAATAATGCGTTGTAAATTTGCAGTTCGACCTGTGCAGGAAGGAAATTCCGGCATCGCGATAATACTCTGGTGACTGAGGACAGTTTATTACAAAGGTTAACTACGTGTGTGTCCCAACCTAGGTGTGCAGAAAATGTAACGCCTAGAATCTTGTGTTCGTGTACTATGTCAATAACTTTATCCTCATAAATTATGTTACTTTCCAGGTTAAGTGCTTTATTTTTAGACCTGAAGATAACTACTTTGGTCTTATTGGAATAATGCTAATTTGATTCGACTGCGACCAAACGGATAGCTTCCGAAGCACATCGTTACACTTTGCAATTAAATCGTTGACATCAGTACCGGAAATAAGTATAGTGCTGTCGTCTACGTACATAATAAATTTTGCAATAAGGCGCCTTCGTAGCACATGCTCCCGTCTCGGTTTGTATCGCAGTGGGAAGCACGCCACGTACCTACCGTTGCTTCCACAAAGTCCTGGGATCAAAACAAGGGGCCGCATAAATATTTCTTTTTATATTGGACTCCGCTCACGTCAGCCCACTTGCTGACGGTGCTGGAGAGAGCGCATGCACGGTAGAGTGCGGACGAGTGGCAGCGACAACGACAACGAGGGAAGAAGGAAACACAGACACGAGCATGAGACGCTTAGAGAAAGTTAGCCCTTCCGTGCCGGTTCAGGTCAGGTGTACAAGGATATAGCGAAAAGTTCAGAAATGCCAAAGCCGAAGACAGAGAAACAAAAAAGCAGTTGATCTCCCGCTTTTTAGGTTACTTTGATTTGTGACTAGAAATATCAGGGGTAACAAAGACTTTTTAGGGTCTTCATTACAAAAGGATCGCAGAACTGTTTTTGAAATGCCATCCCTCAAATTTTCTGGTATTTCTCAAGGAACAGGACACCAATACCACAAGGGTTGGCAGATGTATGCGATCGTTCCGTGGAAGCTCAGTCGGTGGACAACTGGAGTCTAGCTATACGGAAGACAGCAAAAAACATCCTGAGCTGAGCGACGACTCGGTGCCCACTAGAAAAGCTCCGACGTGTTTCCTTTGTAACAGGATTGGGCACCGGGCAGCTGACTCCCGGGGGTTGGCCACACAAGTTGAATGTTATGTGTTTTTGGGAGGCCGGCCATCCAGCTGAAACCTGCCGATCGAAGGAACCCGTAGATCAAGTCACCGCGTGTACAGTCGATGTGAACCGTTCGCGAAGAATCCGGGTTCCTTACCCTAGTACAAGTTTTGGCTTATACCGAATGAGCGGAAAACCTGAGCCCCCTCAGAAATAAACTAGAACCAGTTTCTTGGCAAATCTTTTTTATTTTTAGTCGGAGAACTTCCGGGAAGATTGATATACGTTCTGTCAGATTCTATCAGCAACACGGGTATTCTAGAAAGAGCTTGAAACTGGAACAGTGTCTCACGGGTGAAGTAATGGGTGTCAATTTCCCGTACAAAACTAAACGTCTTCAAGCGGCATATATTACATTAGGAATGCCCTACCTCTCGTGAACAGTGTTTTACAACTCTATGCCAGACCCCCTTTGCGACCTGGTGTTAGGTAATTTACAAGGCGTCAGAGATGCGATAGATCCTGAACCTAACCGGCAGCATAATTCAACTCAACCTGAAGACACTTCTGAAACACCAGATGAAACTCCTCCACACAATAAACGACCCAAGATGATTTCTGTGAAGAAGAGTGAAAAGGTCGGTGCAAGTCACGTTGCAATAACTGAAGTGATGACAGAAGAACTAAAAACTCAGCAAGAAAAAGATACCACGCTGAAAGAGGTGCTTTCGGAAAGCGGGTATTAAGTTTAATTCACGGGTCGGGAAACGTTACACCTTTTTCCATGAAAAGCGCTTCATATAACACAAATTGTAGCTTCCTTCTGGCACAGCAGCTAATGGTTTCATATTCCCTGGGAGAACCAGTTCTTTACTCGGCATACGTGCATACGGCAGCTAAATAACAACGTGTTCGGAAAGCAACAACCCGGATTGTGCGAAAATTTTATTCGCCGCACATATATGCCGACGTGGAGAGATACGTCAAATCCCGTGCCATCTCTGAATTACCCGCTGTAATGGCCTCCCAAGTATGAAGAGACTTGAAGAATATAGAAAGAGATGTTGGCTTCTGTTCCAGTTTTACAATAGCCAGACATTAGCTTCGCCTTCACTTCCAAGAAACCCGACTGGTTTTCGAAGAATACTCCTTTCTGGTGTACCGCATTAAGGGTAGTGAAAATATTGGTGCTGACTTCCTAAGCAGAGTATAGTGACAACAGGTAGGCCCTATGATCCCAAAATGTGTGAATTTGTGAGATCTTTCCTGGCATGCTGTAAACGATTTGAAATTTTGTTGTATGCCAAAGAACTTTCTTGAGTGTGGATCATTATGATTAGGAAACATTCTGAGCATAGTTTGTGTGTCAGAACTCGCTTCGTCGACGATAAAGTTGATGATCACACGAAGGACTATGGAGATTGCCTTTTTGCGGATATGGGCCGGATCGGTTTCACCGCAAGGACGCCACCAAGGAAGCCAGACACTGGGGGGGGCGAAAAGGAAGAAGAGGAGAGCGTGTCTGGTCTGCTTAGCATAGGATTCGAAGGAGCCATAGTTCGGAGACTGCCTGCAAGAGGCGGTAGTCATGATCCCCCGAGGCCGTCGTCAGGACGCCCCAAGCTTCAGCAAGGCTGCAGTGACTGCACTGCCCTGCGTCATCAGATGTGTTTATATCGCCGACTTCAACTGTTTGACGTGATGTCACCCTGTACTAATATACTGTCAGCCGCAGAGAACCGGGACTGGTCGAAGACTCAGCCGTGAGTGTGCCCAACAACATGCGATGCTTAGCCTATCACGGGCAGGTGTCTAGACTAAAGTGCTGACTGTCTTTCTTTGTTTGTCGCCCTTGTAGGCCTTTGCATCTTTTGCAGATTGTATCTTATGCTGTTAGTCGACGCACTGTCTGTTGCGTTAGTTGCCTCGTCTACCTAAACATCCGTCTCTGTCTACGCCCTTCTCAAGCGCCTGTGTCGATTGGGTGACACAAGACTGAAGTTCTAGTCACTAATACCGCTACAACTGATGTCCGCGGCAGGACCTCTTCTTACCATCCCGAAGACGGAAAACGCTAGATTTCAGGATAAACAGAGCTGATTCAAGGCATAGACACTGAGAAGCCAATGACAGTGTAATGGCAGATGTGACTCTGCTAATACATTGGAGACTTACTTTACCGAGCGGTATAGAGTCGCTAGTTTGGAGTTTTCGATATAAAAATTGCAGAATTGGAAAGGCTTGTTTCTGAAGGAAATAAATCAGGATTGAAGGGAGCCGATCTGAGGACGTGGGTAGACGGCAGGCGGGTTAAATTGTAAGCAGAGCGCGAAGCGGAGTGTGAAGTCGAAAAGGAAGCACAGGAAAAGGTGAAGAAAACTCTAAAGCAGCACTCAGCAGCGCCAGAAGAGTTGAAACAGAGAAGAGTAGTGGAACCCCTTTTGGTTACACAAGCAACGGCACCTCATTTTAACGTGGAGGAAACTTCCGCCTCAAGAAAGTCCACCTTTCTTCCCTTCAGAAGATCTTCTCGTAAATGCATCTCGGGGAGGCTTCAGGAATCGTCTGAAAATTGAAATTTAAGAATTGATTAACGACAAAGGCGAATCTCGTTCTTAGGAACAAACAGTCATACCTCAATCAAGCAGAACATCACCCCTACCCGTTCAAGGCAACTTTCAGCAAAGCAGCTTGCTGCTCGCTGGCATAACTGTACCACCCAAGATAAAATTGAGAGAAACAACAGCAGAGACGGCCGCCGCTATCACCCAGACCGATACTTCGATTTTTAGTGTTGCCAAGAAAAATGGAGCTTCACCGACTGCGTTCTCTCATTTGCAATCCAAGCCTCCATATAGAAAGCCCAACTTCTGGTACAGGCGAGCAAAAAGCATCAACTTGAAGTTAAGTTTAACAAGACGCCTTTTTTACTATGGCTACGGAAAACCTAAAGCCCTTAAGACGAATAGGAGCCACAGAATTCATAGAAGGAAGATTACGTTACCTTACTTATCGTATGATGGGCGGCTGAAGTTTAAAGCAAGTATCAAGATGACTCGCAAGATTCGCTCCGCACGGCACAGTCACTGAAGTGGCCAAGACAGATCAGCTTCCACACTGGACAACCAATCTTCCTCATGCATACGACCAGAAATTCCTACTCATGTATCCATATGGCGAGACCGGGTCAGAAAGACTCCAAAAACTGGGCTGTGTTACACCGATTTCTTGATGCACAGAAAGATACCAGAGGACACTGCATGAGAAAGATGACCGATTAGTTTGCGATGAGGCCGCACCGTATCTTGCTTCACGGCCAGCCCTAATTGAACTACAAAATAAAAGCGAAATACCAGAATCGATCGGCTTCTCACGCCAACAAAAGACCAAGGAGGTTATGCCGCCGGGCAAGCGTGTGCAAAATTACGAGTTTGCAAATTACAACAATCGAAAGCGTCGATTATACACCGACCGATTATGCGAGTCATCCGCAACTGCGTAATCTGATATTAGTGCGATGTGTGAACTAGTGAGATTTCTCATTTTATGGTGTGTGTTTTTAAATTGTGCGGTCCCCAACAACTTTCTTAGGAGGGGCTCATTGTGATGAGAAGGACAACGGTGGGGAGTGTTTCTGACAAGGCAGCGAAGAGGGAGTTCATTAAGATAAGACGACGCACCAGTTGGCAATATCTATCAGCGGATATGCATCAGAAGTAGAAGAGGAGATTGTGGCTGGGACGGAGGAGCATGGAATTCGAGAGGGCAAGGCTTTATAGGATCACGCAAGGTGCAGTAGCTGTGGTCTGATGAGACCGTCGTCGACGACGTCAGGAGGCCCAACCTGGCTGCATTGTCAGCAGTGCCTAGCGTCGACGAACGCTCATTCTATCGCCGGCACCGGCATTCCGAAGTGGTGCATTCTGGGAGAAATACCAAGGGTGCGCCAACAACCAAGGGTTCTTAACTCCACTGCATCTAGTGCGCCAGACAACTTGAGACGTTTCACCTATCAAGGTGTGTCTTGAAACAAATGTGGGAACAGTTATTTCTCATCAGCCTTACAGAGCTCTGTATCTTGCAAATTGCAAATGTAACGTCCGTCTTGTTAGTCGTGTCGTGTACATAAATGTTCGTGTCCGTCTTATAAGCTTATCTCGACCACCTGTCTCTTTTCTGTGAAGAGACTCTCGCAGAGCAACCATCACAAACTACACAAATGCGTCCGCGAAGGGACCACTTCTTTAACAGCTTGAACAGATAAACCAGAACACGAGATAAAAGGAGCACAGTCTAGTTATAGCGCTTAAGAAAAAGCAGACAGTAAGAACGCAGCTCCGATTAAAAGACAGAGAATTCGGGAGTTTGTTCGATCTGAACAAAATCGTTTTATAAAGGATAGGGAGGCTGAGCGCGAGGCAACCAAGGCGAGTGAGGTATGCGAACACCCGAAACTTCTACTAAAACAAAGACTTCAGGAAGAGGCCATGTGTCATCCGCAAGGGGTAGGATACGCGTCGACATCGCACGCAGCCTAGAATCCCTGACGCTGATAAGTTCGCACATGTTGGTCCCTTGGTTTGATTATCACAGAAACGGTCTAGAAGCCTGTATGCTGCGATTTGAACGGGTTTCACTTGCGCAAGGCTGGCCTAAGACAAATGGGCAGTTGTCCTGAGCATGTGCTTGACTGGCAAAGCGCTAACTGTGATCGGTGAAATGACTCCTGACGCCTGCCTCGAAAATCAGAAAATAAAGTTACCCCTTCTTTGCATTTCAGCTTAATTACACAAGTATAAGGATACAACGAGAAGTTTAGATATGCCAAATCCGAATACAGAGAAACAGGACAGCAGTTCATGTCGCGAGTTTTATGTTATTTCCTTTGGTGGCTGGAAACATCTGGGGTACCAAATACTTTTTAGGGGCTCCATGACAAAAGATCGAAGAACTGTTCTTGAAATGCAACACTAAAAGTTTGTGGTATTTCTCAATGAAGGCGACACTAATACCACCGGGGAGTTAGCAGATATATGCGATCGTTCCCTGGAAGCTCAGTCGATGGAGAACGTGAGTCGAGCTGTGAAACACAGCAAAAAAGAACCAGAGCTGAGCGACGACTAGCTGCCCGCCATAAAAGCTCCGACGTATTTCCTTTCTAACAAGATTGGGCACCGAGCCACTGATTCTTGGGTGTCTGGCCACAATTTCGTTGTTTTGTATGTCGACATGCAGCTGAAAACTGCCTATCGAAGAAACTCGTAGATCAAGTCAGCTCGTTACAACTTCATGTGCACCTGCGCAGAGAATCCAGGTTCCTCATTCTAGTACAAGTTGCGACACAAAACGGGTGAGCGGACAACTCAAGACTACTCAGAAATCATAAAAAAAACGTTTCTCAGCGAGGACCTCCCAGTTGTAGTCGGATAACTTTCCAGAAGATCGTTTTCTGTTCAGCGGGATTCCGGCAGCAACACTATTATTCTCAGGAGAGGTTTGGTAGCGGAAGATTGTCTCACAGTGCTAACAACAAGTGTTATTTTGCTGGACAAGGCAACTCACAGTCTACAAGATTCATATATTGCAGTGCGAACTCCCTACTTCTCCGGATGGGCCTTTGCCAACTGTATGCAGACCCTTTTTAGTTCCTGGTGTTAATTATAGCACCAGGTGCCAGAGATGCGAATGATTTCCATTAACTACCGCTTCTTTCAAATGAACCTGAAGGCACTTCTGCAATCCCAGATTAACTCATCCACACCTCAGCAACACCGGGATGACTAAAGGCCCCTCGGTGATTTCTGTGACGAAGAGCGAAAAGGCCGGGACAAGTCACGTTGCAATAAAATAAATTTTGACAAAAGAACTAAAGACACAGCAAGAAGAAGATCTCACGCTCAAGAAGTGCTTGCAGGAAGCGGGTATTGAGTTCACCTCACGGAGCGGGAACCTTTACAAGTTGTTCAGGTAATGGGCTTCCCTACTGAAAATATCAGCGTCCTTCCCGCCGACATTACCAGCAGCCAGTGGTCCCATATTTCTCTGAAAGAACCGGTTCTTTATTCGGCACCCGTGCATGCATGAGATGGACATCTACGTGTTCGGAAAAAAAGTGGGGATCGTTGTGATGAGAGGACAATGGTGGGGAGTGTTTCTGACAAGGCAGCGAAGAGTAAGTTCATTAGGATAAGACGACGCACCATTGGCCAACATCTATTGATGGATATGCCTGACAAGTAGAAGATGACATCGTGGCTGGAACGAAGGAGAATGGAATTCGAGAGGGCAAGGCTTTATAGGATCCCGCAAGTTGCGGTAGCCTTGGTCTGGTGAAACCGTCGTCGCGGACGTCAGGAGGCCCAACATGGCTCCAGTGTAAGCAGTGCCTGGCGTCGACGAACGCTCATTCAATCGCAGGCACCGTCAGTCCGAAGTGGTGCATTCCGGAAGAAATACCAAGGGTGCGCCAACAACCACGGGTTCTCAACGCCGCTGCATCGAGTGCGCACGAAAACGTTACAATTTTTACCTATCCAAGGTGTGTCTTCATACACAACTGCGAACTGTTATTTCTTGTAATCCTTACAGAGTTTGCGTCGTGAGGATCAGCCTAAGTGTCGCATTGAGTATTCAGTTGTAGCATCCGTCTGGTTAGTCGTCTCGTCTATATAAATGTTCCCTTCCCTCTTATAAGGCCATCTTAACCGTCTGTGATGCGACTCTCGAAAACTAGCCATCACCAGTACCAACCGGCATATCCTCCCCATTTTGCATAAATACATCATACATCTAAGACGGCAGCGAATTGGGACCAAACAACTTCTTGTATGTTAAAAAATCCACCACAAGCATCGGATGAAGAAGAATGAAATGTCCAATCGAATCGTTTTGCATTTAGGGCCATTGTGATGTTTATTAACGTTACGCCTAAGGTCACAACTTCAGGTTCAACACCGCACACCGGCACGCATTCGAAAAAGTTTTGGGAGCAATTTGGGGATAGGAATAATTAGTTCGCTTAACCAAGTCTGGCAATCGCCAGCGCCCTTTTACTTTTTAAAAAAGAACCTAATACTGGTGTGCAGAGTTGGTTTGATTAGTAGACTATGTGCATTCAGGACGTTTGTTCTTCCTAAAGATGTCGACGACGCTTTATTCGACGACTTATTCAATGAAAACAAGCTTACATACAATAATATACGGCACAACACTCATTCGCACCTCGACATGGTTATTGGATATGCAGTACTCTTTGCATCTCTTGAACGGGATGTTGGCACTACCCCATATGGTAGTGACCACTTCCCAACCACATTAACAAACATAGGTAAAGGCCCGAACACTTCACCATCCCATACAGGTTCACTGAAGCTAGAGCGAACTGGAGTACATTTACAGAAACATCCAAACTACAGCACGCATCCATAACGCACCTACACATTGCAGAAGCCTCCCAACTCCTCACGGCGCACATCCTCGCCGCCGCCATAAAGTCCATTCCCCAGGCCTCCCGTGCTCCTCACAACCCAAGCCGGCCCTGGTTGAATGAGGACTGTAGGCGTGCGCGAGAGGCCCAGAACAAGGCGTGGGGTATGCTTCGCCGGTATCCCACGTCAGATAATATCATTTCTTTTAAACGGACCAATGCTTTTGGGAGGCGACTGCGTCGTGAGGCGAAAAGGGACAGTTGGCGCACCTTCCTCGCTTCCGTCAATTCATACACAGACACACACAAAGTCTGGGCACGAATACGAAAACTAAAACGACGACAAACACACAGCCTACCACTGGTTAGTAGAACAGGGGACGAACTGGAAGACCAGGCTAACACACTCGCACAACACTTCCAACACGTGTCGAGCTCAGCACAGTACACTAATCATGCACTGGAATCATACATAAAAGGTGCATTTGTCTATTACTAGTTTGCCTTACTGTATTTTTCGATATTGAAAAAGGTTATGATACAGCCTCGCGCTGCGGCATCCTCAGGGACCTGAAGTCATTTGGTGTCTCAGGCAACATGATTAAAACTCTTTGTAGTTATTTGGCAGAACGAACATTTCGAGTGAGGGTTGGCAGTGCACTTTCCAATGTATATTTGCAGGAATACGGTGTGCCGCAAGGTGGAGTTCTAAGCTGTACATTGTTTATAGTTAAGATAAACTCCCTCCGAAAGGCATTGCCGCCAACAATTTCCTGTTCCATCTGTGTAGACGATGTGCAAATATCTTTTAAATACCGTAACCTGTCAATTTCGGAACGTCAAGTACAGCTCGGTGTTAAGAAACTTGTTGGCTGGGCAAACCTTAACGGGTTTAAACTAAAGCCGGGATAAAGTACTCGTGTTGTGTTGTCTCGCAAGCGCGGGAATAATGCTGACCCTGAAATTACGCGCAACCGTGCATCTATTCCTGTGAGAAGGGAGCAGAAGTTTTTAGGTATCATATTTGATGAAAATCTCACGTTCATCCCATGCATAAAATCACTTAAACATAAATACCTCAAAACACTAAACATTCTCAAGATCCTATCCCAACAATCATATGGAGCAGACAAGAACTGGTTCTCTGGGCCTTCACAGCCATGGTCGGGTCTTGGTTAGACTTCGGAGGTATGGTGTATGGGTCGGCATTAAAAATGACACTAAAGATTCCTGATCCACTAATCCACTTGGGCCTCCGCCTTGCGTCGGGTGAGTTGCGCACGAGCCCTGCCCAGAGTCTATATGTTGAATGTAATAAGTGGTGCCTTGAGGACTAACGAATGTACATGGGCTTGCTCTAGGCTTTTAAAATTTCTTCGTTGAATGACCATCCCTTAAACCTGTTTTAATGATAAATCCGCATCACGGCTTTGTAAATCGCCCGTCCGTTCCTTTGCCGTTCTCACTTAAAGTGAGGCAGGAAGCTTCCAATTTCGACATCTCCCTTTTAGACATTTACACATCTTTTACTGAAGTTTTGCAACCCTGGCAGCTTCAACCTGGGTGTTGTGACTTGTCCTTCGTGAATACTGATAAAACGAGGGCACCAAAAACTGCTATTTTGCAGCACTTCTTGTCCCTGAAGTTTAAGTATCAATGTGCAGAGTTTTACAGCGACGCATCAAAAACTGCCCGTACTCTGTCGTGTGCAGCGCACGGACCCAATTCTAGAGTCTCTAAGACCCGGAACTCGAAAACTAGCATTTTTACGGCGGAAGCCTATTGAGTTTTACTTGTTTTAAATCACATAGTCATACAAAAAATACCCAAGTCTATCATTTTCGCAGATTCGCTGAGTGTTGTCCCTGCATTATCATCCAACAAGTTCTCTAAAAACCATGTTCTTAATCTGGTGTATAAAACCATTATTTCAGCGTATGCTCTAAATCTCGATGTGATCATGTGCTGGGTTCAAGGCCAGCCTGGGATTGCGGGAGATGACACCGCGGATCAGATGGCCGCTGCTGCTGCACTCACAAATACATTGGACATAGCAACAGTACCCTACACGGACCTCTAGCCACACGTAAGACAACACCTTCGCGAAACTTCGCAAGTACTCTGGAATCAACAGACAGACAACAAACTACACTTAGTAAAGCCACTCCTGGGACCATACATCACTGACACACACAACGGTCACACAGAAGTTGCCCTTCCTAGGTTACGGAAATGCCACACTCACGTAACACACTCCCACCTGCTCACTGGATCTCCAAGACCCCTGTGTAGCGGGTGTGGAGAGGCCCTATCCGTAATCCACGTACTACTTCAATGCAAAGCACTCGACACAATACGACACAAACACTTCACCCAGGTTTACAGACCACACATCCCGTTACATTCAGCGTTTTCCCTCGCTGTTGATCCTTCATTTTCTATCAAGCCCCTTTTTAAATATTTAAAAGAAGTTAAATTCTTAGACTGAATTTCATACCACGCATGATCACAACCACGCCTTATACACTAGCTATTGTCACTGTCTGTTAATTATTCTACTTTTAATTTTGCTTACTGATTTTAGTGTTTACGTTCTCACCTATCATATTTCACCACCGTTTTGGTGCTCTTTGCCCCAGTTGGTCTTGCGCCATTAACATCCAAGCATCATCATCCTGGATTGCATTCCGAAGTACTTCCCAGGGAATTTCACTCACCTCAGTTTTAACGGTGCACCACATTGAAATTTCTGCACTACCCGTCGACCATTCTCTACCGCCTTCCTCGCGTGACCTAATATCTACCATAAACTTAGCGGAGAAATTGACACAATGATCACCGCCGAACTATATGAACCACAAGCCTAAGCACTAGGCGAACTTCTTCTATTGTATCGTGACATTTTTTACTTTCACAGTCGCTCTTGGGTAAAACACATGCAGTAAAGTACCAGATTGACACAGGCGATGCCAGGTCAATTTACAGGCGACATTATCGAGTGTCACATACGGAATGCAATCCTACGCATCCTAAAGGAAGTAGAACGAATGCCTAATGACGACATCATAGAACCCTCCAGCACTCCCTGGGTTTCCCAGTAGATCTGGTAAATGAGATAGAAAGCATATAGCGCTTGGTCGTCGATTACCGCCACCTCAATAAAATGACCAAGAAGTACGTATACCCACTGCCAATAATAGACAACGCTGGACTGCCTTCATGGGGCTAAGTTCTTTTCCTCAATTGACCTCCGGTCGGGGTATTGGCATATCTCTGTCGGCGAGATGGACAGGGAAAAAGCCGCCTTTGTCACATACGGTGGTCTCTACCAATTCAAGGTCATGCCGTTTGGGTTGTGCAATGCGCTAGCGACCTTCGAAAGAACGAGGAATTCTCTACTTCGCAGGTTCAAATGGTCGATGTGCTTGTGTTACTTGGATGACGTGATCGAGCTTTTACCATCATTCGAAACTCACCTTTCTCACCTTTCGGACAACCTTTCCCATTTCTGACATATTGGCCTACAACTAAACTATTCTAAATGTCGAATGGCTCGCCACAACATTACGATCCTCGGCCATCTCGTCGGCGCTGAAGCAGTTCAGCCTTACCCAGACAAAGTCAACGCCGTGAAAAACTGCCTGGTTCCGTGTTCTACAGACACCGTGCGTAGGTTTTTTGGACTTTATTCTTATTTTTGACGTTTTGTTAAAAGCTTCGCTGATATCGGCCGTCCTCTCACTGACCTTCTGAAGAAAGACGTTAAGTTCTACTGGGGTATCGACAAAGATGAGGCATTTCACACCCTAACATCCGTCCTTGTGCCCTCCCCAATTTTAGCCCACTTCAACGCGGCCGCCCCTACCGAAGTGCGAAACCGATGGCAGCAAGCATGGGGTCGGCGCCGTACTGGCTCAACGGCAGGATGGCCACGACTGCGTTATCGCGTATGCCAGTCGCCTCCTTTCGCCCGCCGAACGCAACTATTCTATCACCAAGCGGGAATGCCTTGCACTTGCGTGGGCCATTGAAAAGTTTCGAACCGTACCTGTACTGACGGCCCTTCGCTGTCGGCACAGATCATTATGCGTCATGTTGGATCTCTTCAATGAAAGATCCGACCCGACACTTGGGTAGCTGGGCACTCTGCCTTCAAGACTATTTTTTCTCCGTCGTCTACAAGTCTGGTCGCTTTCATCACGACTCTGACTGGCTATCTGTTTATTCGGGTAACCCTCCCGACCCTCTGCTTCAGTCCTGCTTGTTATCCATATCGGGATTACTCTACATCGGTGATGAGCAGCGTCGCAATCCCTCTTTGAAATTCATCATGGACAGTCTCCCCATCGGCTTCCCAGCACCTACCACGCATCTGTTTTGACTCCAGCACGATATCCTTTATCCCCAGAATCTTCGTCCAGACAACCCTGAGCTCCTGCTTGTTGTCCCGAACCACCTTCGTTAAGATATCCTCTATCAATTTCACGACGTACCTACGGCTGGTCAGCTGGGTGTTACTCGCACGCAGGACTGTGTGCGTAGTCGGTTTCTTTGGCCGGGTCTTTACCGTTCTAGCCTACGCTATGGGGCCACGTGTGACCTATGCCAACGCCGAAAGAAGCCCACCGCGTCACCGCCCGGTCTCCTACAACCGTTAGACATCCACACTGAGCCCTTTTATTGTGTTGGTGTCGATCTCATCGGTCCCTTTTCGGTGTCTACCTCGGGAAAAAGGGAATAGCAGTCGCCACCGATTACGCGACGCGCTACGCCATTGCCGGTGCTCTTCCGACCAGCTCCGCATGCGACGTTGCCGCCTTCCTTCTACGTGATGTAATGCTTCATCATGGAGTACCTCACCCGCTTCTTACTGAAGGACGAGGCTATTTCTTGTCCCTGGTTGTTGAGGACCTTCTTCGTAATTGCGCCACACAACCCAAAGTCACAACTGCTTACCCTTCGAAGACCGAAGGCCTCACAGGGAGGCTTAACCGGACGCTTACAGACGTGTTGTCTATGTACGTTTCCACCGACCATCGCGACTGCGACGTGGCGTTGCCTTATGTCACGTTCGCTTACTATTCGTCCCGTCACGAGACTGCAGGCTCGTTCCCATTCTACTTGCTCTACGCCGCGAGCCATCTTTGCCGCTTGACACCATTTTACCGCCATCTCAGCCCACAACTGAGTATGACGAAACAGCTATCGCTGGGGCCGACCATGCTCGCCATTTTGCCCGCTCTAACCTCATCTCATCACAAGTGTCCCAAGAGGAGCGCTACGACTTGTCCTGGTGTCGTCGACGTCGAGCTGCGTGGGACTTTCTGAAAAACGTCTCTTTCCCTATTCTGGTCCTTACCGTGTCATCCCAAATGTCACCGAAGTCACGTACGAAATAAAACCGGCATGCCATCGCCAACTTCCCACCGTTCAACCACGGACGTTGTTCACGTAGCTCGCCCGAAAACGTACGACGGTGGGTGACCCGAAATCGCTATAATGAGCACCGAGACGGCACTTCCCGCAGGGGAGGTATTGCTACGGCGTCTTCACTGGAGAGGCTAACAGACGAAGGGCTCGTGCCTTGCCTATGCAACACTTTGGGACATGTACCTGGTACTAGCCGAAAAAAGAGGACGGTAGCGCACTCGCACTCAGAAAACGATCTAGATGTAGAAGAAGGAGAGGTTCTTGCGCCTTGCCTGCGAGGTGCTGTCGGGATTGCAAATACACTACGTGGATATTTTTTGTACCGTTTGGGTACACGTCTTCCTTCACGTCACCGTAACAATTTTTTTGACCTCTCTAATAATCCTTAAACTGTTAGTCCAGCAGTGTCCCTATCACGTTTTTGTTAACACTTTGTCCTTTGTTTTCAATGTTCATCTTATTTCTTCTAAATCTTATATGCACCAACTAGCCGACCTACAAACTCTCTTGTAGGGTGCTATAGGGAAATGTCAGGATTATTTGTTTCGTTCTTACCTCCATTCTCTTGCCACTCGTTGTTATACGTGTGACCGTCGTAACACCTTCCTTATGCAAAACATGGAGGACATCAGCATCACTTTCATGTAAAGTTTATTTTAGGGATAATTTGTTGCAGCCATGACGGTATGCCAAAGTGTCATAGCAATATTTAGTTCGCCAATGATTGCTTTATTAGGTTATTTGGCTGTGTGTGCTCTTACTTTTAATGAGCGTGTCCCCATGGCGCAGTTTTTTCTTCATCGTTTCCTACAATCGCACTTCGACAAACTTTAGGATCAGAAACAAATGATTGGTTGTAAATGTTTACTTTTGTGTCGACAAATTTCAAGAAAAAATGGAGAGAAAAGTTCTGAATTTACGAAAGCAAGGTTTGATACCGGCTTGAAAATGTTTTCGGTAAGGGTCCTTTGCGGGCCCAATTATGTTTAAGGAAAGGGTTGGAGAATACCATCTGCCATAGTACAAAGCAGGAAGCGGGGGTTCGGCAAAACAGGGTTCTTCAAGGAGGTCTACAATTTCTATGTACAAGTCTTTGGAGAACAATTTGGTATATGGTTTATAATAACTGTTTCAATACCTGGCTTGATAAACATCCAGAGAAGGTTTGGGTGAATGGTTTTTTGCGCTTCTGATAAGTATAATCTAGATAGGCACAGTTGCGTATACAAGCTCAAAACTAAATTTAAAATCAAAATTGCGCTGCGAGACCTTGAATCCTGAAGAGACCCGGTGAATCCTGAAAAATAGCTCTGTTAGAAATTGTATAGCAAACAACGCAAAAAAGAAGCACTGCGGAGGAGATTCCGCTAGAGTGAATGAGACTTAAATGACGTATTGGAACTGGGAGTGAAATGCTTGCTGGAGGCGGAATATCCGAATGGGGCCTCCGTCGTCGTCTGGGTGCTGATCGAGCGATCAGACTCCATACTCGTCGTTGCAGGCTTCCCTTGCCTTCTTTGGAATAATTCGCGCGATTTCCCTGCTCCTCCGCAAAAACGAATGTCTCCCTCCCTTCCGCATTATCTGCACTTGTCTGTCGGGTGCGTCTTGGGGTACAATCTGCGCGGAAGCAACAGCCTGAGGGGTGAGCCAGTCGCAGCTGTTTCACTGAAACGCCTCGCTGTCGACACAGCCGCTGAGCGAGAGGTTGGGAGAGTTCTGCCAGCCATGTGGAAACCTCGGTTATCTTCTAAATTCAGCGATTGCGTTCGTGGTGCCGAACTAGAGAGGCCGGTCAACCAAGGCGCGGTCACTTAGCTTAAAAGCCTTGGTGTGTGCGTCTTCTTGTGGCTGGCGTTGTGGTCGACGCCCTTCACGCACCCTTCAAGAACGACTTCATTCCGTCTTGCCTTTTGCAGCCGTTGTCGTTTTTGGATGAGAACAGTATTCGCATTGCTTCTCTCGCTATCCTGCTTTTGGCGTTATTTATTCCCGCCTGCCTCGAGTCTTACAGCACTATGCGGCAGTCACGGGCAGGGATGGCCAGGGCGCTGGCGGTATCCTCTGCATTCCCTGACTTGGTTTATTTCGTTCTGGTAGTCGTGAGAACGTGGCGGTCACGTCGAGGACGATCGTCGTGAAGCCGAGTAGCTTGGCTTGCACATCCCCGTCCACGTAGAGCAGGGTTCTTGGCTTGGATGCAGGTTGAGTAGCCGCTTCGCGTGCGCCGCTCTGCTCTGCCTGTTATACTGCGAGTCAGTACTTCCGAATCGGGTTGCGCCTGATCTCATGTTGCGGCTGATCTCATCGCGGAGAGAGAGCTGCGTCTCCTCCATGCCTTGTTTCACAATTCCCAGTTAGTGCATTTTCTGGTAGGCCTTGCTTTGAAGATTTTCTTTTGTCAAGTAATGTAAGGCTTTAAGTGCCACGATTGCGTGCGGCAAAATAGTTACTACTACTCATTCAGACAATGGAGATATAAGCGCAACCTGTGGAAACAAACTCACAAACTCGGACCAAAAATGCGGCGCTGTGTGGCGGAGAGGCACCCACTAGAAGAAAAACGTTTACTTTGTGTGTATTCTCCTCACGCCTGGCAAAGAGTTTGCAGTATGTAGCAAAGAAAACATCGTGCAGGTGTGATCACGCCAGTGGGTGCTCTTTTGTTGTTGTATGGTGATTCAAGATACTTGCACCTATGTCGGGCAGTAGAAATAGGCCGATTAAATATTATGTAAGACTGTTCCTTCGTTTTCTTCATCAGCGAGGTTTCTCCATCCAGCCATGAGCGAAACAATTCTACTGGCTTCTACTCCGGCTGGGTTCAGAACCTGAATTCAACATACGCCAATCGAAGTTTAAAAGCGGAACTGATTAAGCTCGAGCCCTCGCCATGCCTAATTTTAACAGGAGATTAGGCAGACAAAGTAGAGGGATGAATATTTAGCCCAAGAAGTGTGAGAAAAAGTGCCCACAATTTCATACCCCGCACAGCCTAGTGGCCCCAACCTGAATTTTAATCCAATTTTGACCCATTATTACTATGAATATTATATTATTCAGGAAGCATTTCTGCATTTGCCCGAGCTAATTCCCCTCATCAAGACCTTTAATTTAGGATGCCACACGCCAAAGCGCTAGAATTTCAATTTTATCCCAATCTAAAACTAGCCATGACTAGGTCATAATTTAACCACAAAGCATTCTTTGTCCCACGTGACTCCCCTCATCTAGACGTTGAATATAATCCCCCATACTTCCTCGTTGCATTCATTGGATTTTTAACCCAATCTATGACCTAATATGACTGTCTGATGACTATACACCGGACACATTTTTTCAATTTACCTCGCGTGATTTCATTATTCGAGACCTTTAAAAATAATACCTTACGTGCCTTAGACACACCTGTTTGGATTTTTTCATTATATATCTCATAATGCGGTGATTATTCTATATAAAATGGCGTCGCCCAGTCAGCTCAGTTGACAAATCCTTTGAAACAGCGGAGGAGAAAGCCGCCGCCTCTTGTCTTGGTGCTCACTTCTTCCTTTTTTGACCCTAGCAAATATTACGGTTAGCAGGAGCAGGCAAACAGCTACCAAGAAAGCACCGCAGTTTGGTTTCCCAGCACTCTCTCCGACCTTCTTAGAGGATCCATCAGGAGCAAAAGATGCGATAACCTTTTTTTATGACCTCACCAGTCGATTATTATTGACACGCCCAGCCTCTAAATCAGACACCCTTTCCTCCAACCACAGCCCCCATCTCTCCACCAACCGATCACGCACATCGCGAATGCTGCCGTACCCGCAGCTAAGCTGAATTGCGAGCCCAAAGCGGCAAAAGAAACAACCGCGAACCACATCTGCTTCCTAGGCTGCTCATAAGTACTCAGAACAAAAAATATAATAAAATTCAAAGAGTACTCAAAACTCAAAATTAACTCAGAACTCTAAATGTACTCAGTACTGAAAATGTACTCAAAACTCAAAATTGTCTCAAACTCAATGCACTCGAACTTAAAATGTTCTCAGTACTCAAAAAGTAGTCATGCTCAAAATGTACTCAAAACTCAACTTGTATTTAGTACTCAAAATGTACCCGAACACAAAATGTACTCAAGAATAAAACTGCACTCAAAGTAAAAATGTACTCAGTACTCAAAATGTACTAAACCTCAAAACAAACTCAGTACTCAAAATGTACTCAAACTCAAAATGCCTCAAATCGAAAATGTACTCAAATCTCAAAATGAACTCACAACTCACTCGGTCTCAGGCATACTCAAACTAGGTGGGACACAAACTCCGTCAAGCTCAAACTCACCATCCCATACTAGCCTCGCGCTCACTCAAACTCAAACTCACGTGTTAGTGTGAGTCCAAATGAGGCTGAGTAAGTGGACTCATGAGTGAGCCCGCCGCGCTCTGCTTTCAGCGGCATCGAGGATGTGTGCCGTAAGGAGTTGAGTGGCTTCATCTTCGTGTACGTGTCTTATGATTGTGTAGTTTAGTTTGGATGCCTCTGTAAATGTATTCCAGTTAGCTCTGGCTTCATTGAACCAATTCTGGGCAGATGGATTGCATGGGCCTTTACCTATACATGTTAGTGAGGTGGGGAAGTTGTCACTGCCATATGGGTCAGTTCCCAAACCCCAGTCGAGACAGGGAACGAGAACTGAGGAGCGAATAGCCAAGTTAAGGAATGAGTGTGTGTTGTGTGTTATGTCATGGTATGTAGGATGTCTCTTGTTGAAAAGGCATGCCCCCGAGGATGTTAAAAACTTCTGTATCGGGCAACCTGTCGCATCAATGCGAGTAGAGTCCCAAACAGAATTGTGTGCAGTAAGGTCGCTTCTGAGGATGTATGCCTCAAGCGCAGTGTTGACAGTAACCGGGTGGCACGCTAAGGATGTCCACCGATTATGGCCACACCGGCACAAGGGTGTGGAAGCCAGTTCTGTTGCTTCTCAATACGATGTAACTATTGAAGAAATTTGGGAGTGGAATTTAAAAGTATTTCCTGACCACACATCACACTTGGCTGATTAGCATGGGGTATTTCCTATACCTCGACATAATTTTTAACAAGGCCTCAGCAGTCCTATTGGGTTGTTTCCTCCTCCCATTATGAAGTGTTTGGAGCTACTGGAGTGTGTTGTTTCTGTTTCGTCTTTCGTAGCTTGGACTCTGAGAAGGGGCTTTTTCAGCCTCTCTAGAGGTTTGGACGCAGGAACCCGCTCCTTCCGCTGCAACGGAAACAGGAAGGGTCAGAGGTGCATCTCATCCTCGGATGTCCTAGGTGTGCTCAATAGACCAGGCATCCCTGGACTTGGTACGCATTGGGGAGCTTTGTTTCTTGACCCGCTACGCCGAAGGTATTGGAAGCGCCACAGGTGGCACATGCGGTGCAGCAAGGGGGGGAGCCGTTGCGGGACCCGTGGTGTCCATAGCCTCCGAGCCCCCAGTTGAAGCAGGGAGGGTTTGGAAGGAGGGACAGAAGGGGAATCCGTACCGACAGTGAGTGTTGCCACCACAGCCGCTGCTGCCTCAGCAAGCGCAGGGGGGTCAGGTTGGCCTGCCTGAGGCAAACCAGTGGGCCCATGGGTGGGACCATGTCACGCTCGCTGAACTGGGTCCCCGTGGAAACCATACGCCGCTCCGCCCCCCAGTAAGCTGCATCGGCATACTTCCCAGGGGGAAAGAGGCGAGCCCCTTTCGCGCCTCAATGAAAGTGATGTTTTCCGCGATCTTGATGTGGATGATTAGCTTCTCAAGTTTGGAGCTCTCGCATGTTCTTGAATATGCAGCGTACAGCGTTTGGTAATTTTCACTGGCGAGGTTTCGCGATTGTCAGATGAATGGGCGTGCTGGGCACACAATCCACACGTAATTCGGCTACGGCAGGAGTTGTACTATGCCCAAACCTCTGACACTTAGAACGGTTCGACGTATTGGAAATTTATTTCCGAACTGATCATGGAATGTATCCTGCATTGATGAATTCTCGACATGTTGACCTGTTAAAGGTTAAGATAAGGTGTTTGGTATAAATTTTTTTGTCGTCTCTGCGTGTCGTTATGCGCCTCACTGCTGCTGCGGCCACACTTTTCAAGGCATCCAGCAGATCGGTTTCGGTTTCATTCATGAGGTAAGGATATGAGATCACTCCCAGTGAGCTGTTAAGGCATCGGTTGGGAGTAACCGTTATGTCAAGATCTGCGATGCCTGTCTGGTTCAGGAGGTTTGTTGTCTGCTGCATGGGTATTGACTTCGATCAACAGTACTCCGGTTCTCTCTTTCTTTGCTTTGTAGGATTCTCCGATTACACCTTCTACGAACTTTCTGACAAGCAACACGGACAGAGAGGCAACACGCTTTTTTTTTTCAACAGACCTAATGGTCAGGAAGCGGAGATAGTCGGCTTGCCTTTGCGGAGTGATTGTAAGTAAGGGCGGAAATGATACATCGGTGCGTCCCCTTTTCAGGGACCGATTACGTTTGGAGTGGGGTTGAAAATAGCATACGGCATAGTATATAGGGAGGAGAGGGGGGTGCTTTCTTTGCTCGCTTTACCCTCATACAGAGAGAGGTCCCGGAGCTCCCTGCCTGGTAAACTGACAGGGAGCCCGTCCGCCGGAGTTTGACCTGTGCACCGACAGCCACCATTTGAGGTTTCTTCCCTTCACCATTATACTGATTACTACGGTTGGTTACAGCGTGAGTAAGGGGGTTCGGGGTCCGTGGTGTCGTCAATACCGTCACCAAGATTACTGAACGTGCCCCATGCGGGGTGGTAGGTTCAGTTGATACGATCATACAAATATAAAACTTTACTGCTGAGTGTGCCGTTTCAGTCGAAGCAACCTTAGCTCAAAGTTCGAAAGGAGCCTACAGAGAACAAATGTTTTCCAGGGTAAGAACGAGGCAGCTACAGTCTTAGATGCCAGAAAAAGTTATCCGCTTGCTCCAGATGACACCAGGAAAAATGTTTGCAGTTTTTGTTATGCCTGAAACACATAGCGAATCAGTTAACAAGTTAACCTTCCCAGAATTTTCTGAGCAGTAGCCCGTCAGACTGCTGTGACAATATAGTGGTTCTTCACTCCAAAGCTACAACTGCGCATTGAAGAGTGCTGTTTTGAACGTCTCCTGAATGTTTAGCCAGTTAAGTGATTGAATACTTGGCTAAATGAAGGAATTTTTATAACGGCCAAACTGCCTACGGAACAAAGCACTCGAGGCGTCAAGCCTTCAGATAAGAAAAAAAGCATGGTTGGAATATGTAACAGACTCAAGCTGAGGATATTTAGTGTATAAATTGAGTGTAGGTGGAGCACGCCTTTCATAGTTGGAACAAATGGTGGGCCATCTGTTTAACGGTGTTCCTGACATGAAATCATAAACGCAAAAAATTATCAAAGCATAACCGCAATAGCGATTCGAACGAGGAATGAACTAGGAGAATGCAACCGCTAATCGTGGTCTCAGCCAGCACTTGAAAAACGTTGGTAAAGGTCATTGGGAGATGTCTCCTACCGCGAGTGTACACAACCAGAGCGGTGATGACGAATAAAATAAAGGGGTTTTAGCGTGCGCTGTAATGTACACACAATGACACTTATTTTCATTTTTAACATGGGCCTCCATGGCCAGGAATCAAGCCCGGGTGATTGGGCTCTGCTGCACAACACCTTTGCTGCCCAGCGCTTGTGGGGGGTACCCCTTACAAGTGTAAAGCGGATGCACTTAGGTATTCATTACAAAAGATATATGCCCAGTGCGGCAGTTTGGTAGAGTTATACATATCGCCCGTTTTTACACCAGCCAACTCTATATATCCAACAAAAGAAATGTAGAGCACATGACAAGGCCGCAAAGGTTGAAAAATCACTTCTGGCAAAACCACAGCAAAATATTACTGTAAGTGCTTCGGGTAACTCGTGAGGAAAGATATTTTTTTCGTGGTATACCCGCGTCCGAATCTTGAATTCGGAACCAAATTGATGGTCACCCCAGCAAAAAGAAAAATTGTTGATTGACGTGTTTAATGTTGCTGATGAGAAAGGGAAATGAATTAATTTGCATGCTTCGGAGGTCCTCGCTCACACTAACTTCCCCCGCAGGTAAAGGCGGTCTCTTGGCCGCAGTAGCAGGGAAGAACTACGATAGAACGGTTTTATCCAAGACACATGCACAGTCTTGACGCCTCGGCATCGGTCAAACAAAATGGTGGAGGAAAACGGTTGAAGAACCAAGACCGGAGGCACTGACTAACCTTCACCGCCGGTCGGAAATTAACAACACGGAGTTATACATCGTAACGCGTTGTTCTGTATTACTGGCACTCGGTAGCATGCTTACGGGCAAGCTGAATAGTAGTTGAAACGAGAACAGAACTGTTAAGTCTAAGAAGCAGAACGCGACAACGGGGCGGTGAAGCAACGGGTGTCGACAGGAGAATGTCGTTGTCCGCTGTATACAAGCCACAATGAAGAATATCCAGTAGTGTGTCTGGTAAACTTTTGTAAGTTAACGTACACTGAGAAATATATAATCCCCAATGCTGTTTTCGGTCACGGTGTACATTTATATAGTATCAGAAAGCGTGCGGTGAAATCTCGCAATAATTTCGTAAGTCTGACGGCAATACACTGTGGTCAATTTGTCGACAGTTTGTGAGGCATTCACCACAATTACAAGAATATTTTAGAGAGAGATTCTTCCACGATCAATCGCTATGTGTGCTGTTCACCAACACGTTGATATAAAAGACACTGACTTCCGTTTGAGCATACCCAGTACGGCGGGGACCCTTTTCATATAATCGTGTCTCGCTGTCCACATCTGCCAGAATCCAGAGGTAACCGTTGGTCGTCCTAGTTAGCGGACCATAAAAATCAATAACGACAACCTAAAACGCTCCATGGGGCACGCTTTTGGCTGAAGGTATTCAGTGGGATGTGATGTATGCCGCTTTCGATGCTGGCACGAGGTACAGGACTCGACCTACTTGAGTAAACTTGTAAACATACCAAGCCGCAAAAGAACGGGCCCATATGCGGACATACGTTTCCTAATTTCTGAGGTGGCCTGTGGTCACATCTTTATAAAGGCTTTAAAAACATTTGCTGTGTTGACAGAGGTGCAAAGGAAACCCGTTTTTCTTCCGTAGGATGATGTGTCATGATGCAGCACACCATCAACAAAAAGAACCTTGGTTTGCTGGTGAAATAAGCGACTGTTTTGAGGCTGTGGTATACCACGCAGTTTGTCGACTATGTTTTTGCAAAACTGACCATCGGGTTGTAGCTTCCCCAGGTCAGAGCGTTCGGCGACCACTATGTGGCCGACCTGTGCGAGCGGCAGAGCTTTAACCGCTGGCTTTCCGCAAGCGCCATGCGAAGGTGATAGCCGGTAACGCAATAGAGCGTGTGCATCAAGATGGTTCTTGCCACACATGTATGGAACGGAAAAGGCGTATTCTTGCAAATGAAGACTCAATCCGCCAAGGCACCTAGTAAAGTTCTTTAAGAGCGACAACCACAAGAGTCTGAGGGGGCCGGTGAGAATCGTGAAGGGGTGGCCGTAGAGCTCTTGGGGAAATTTCTAGACAACCCAAGAAAGTGCAAGCCGCTTCTTTCTTTGATGCTGTAGTTTCCTTTCGGAGAAGTGGTCATCGACGGTCGTAGGCCGCTCTCTTGGCTGATGATGAAGCTGTAGCAGTTAAGGCTGAAAGGTGGCCTGAGGTATCAAGTATGTATGAAGTTGGTGGAGCATAGCTCCTTGCAGTCCCGCTAACGTCGATATAAAGAATCACCGATCATGTTTTATCAAATTGGTAGAACACTGGGCGAGAACATCTTAAAAAATGTTTCCGCATTTCCCCGAGGGGAAGAATGTGAAAGTGCGAATGCACGAGTTGAATTTGCGCGGTTCGGTAATGTTCGCGAAAGAGAGATCACACACACACACACAACTACAAAGAAAGAAAGATGCATTTATTCACAGACACCTATTTGTGTTGTCGTTGTACTTGATTGCTAGAGCGGATCTCAGCTTTGAAATTTCGTGTCAGTGCTCCTTTGGGCCGGTGCATTAGCCCTTCTCACATCCGATTCCTGGCCAATCCCCCACGTGGGTATGTGCCATGCACAGACACCTATTTGTGTTGTCGTTGTACTTCATTGCTAGAGCGGATCTCAGCTTTGAAATTTCGTGTCAGTACTCCTTTAAGCGGGTGCATTAGCCCTTCTCACGCCCGATTCCTGGTCAATCCCCCACGTGGGTATGTGCCATGTCAGCGGCCAGGCAGCGCGCGCCCATCTCCCCCCGTTGCCAAGGAAGACGAGGAGATTCCTGGCCGATCCCCCACGTGGGTATGTGCCATGTCAGCGGCCAGGCAGCGCGCGCCCATCTCCCCCTGTTGCCAAGGAAGAAGAGCAGCGCGCGCACCCGCAGCTGTTGCTATGTGGACGGACGGTGGTCGCCGGAATTCAGGGTCTCTTATAAAGTGCATTCGCACTTAAAAGCACAAAAAGTTGTTTACAATTGGCGGATCAGACGTACAGGGCATCCGATTGCAGAAGTCTCTTTAGAGGTGAGGAGGAAAGAGTATAAAAAACAGCAATAAATAGATGGAATTCAGGTGGGATTACATGGAACCTGAGGCAAGCTTTTTGTTGTAGCCGTCGAGGAAATTGGGCGCAGCTGGTATTTTGTTGGGGTCTGGTTGTATGCCTTGTTAGTCTGGTTGTATGCCTTATTAGTTGTATGCCTTGTTAACTTTACTCGCTTTGCCGCAAAATAGAATTTGTTTTAAGCTGATGATCAGTGCCTTTTAAACACGCGAGACCTTTCGTTCAAACTCTCAAAATGTTGATGCACAACAGAATATTACGTTGTCAGTCAGATAAAATCATGTGTATGTCATTTTAATCCGAGCTGCCGTGTATGTAGTCGCACAGGTATAACTACTTTCTTGAGCACCGATCACGCGAGACAGACGGCACCAGACCTCTTGCCGAAACAGGAATCTGGTTTTTATTCTCTGCGCCTGGCTCGGACTTCTCATGCAAGCACACGCAGTAGATTATGATTATGATGATGATAATTATATAATGATGGAGTGCAGGCAATAGTGAGGATGGACGCTGCTGTGGTTATGATGATGATGCCGCAAGCGGGGTTCCCCCTAGCGCGGAGCCCGGTGAGGAATACGAAACATAGTAGAGCAGAGCGGCTGAAGGTCGTTGAGTACGTGCGAGGGTCCGCCGCAATTATTTGTCTGTGGTGGTCTTTTACGGGCACCGCACGCCAATAAAAGTGGTAGGCTGCGAAGTGCACATTAGACGCTTGAGGCGCGCAATGATATCGTTATGATGAATGCCTCTACAACTTTATCAAGCTCCTCCACGTGGAAAACGCCGGTTTTTGTCATAGTCATGCACCAAAGCCTGCCAAAAACCAAATCAGATTTTAATGTTCCAGATACCTCCACTCCTTGCAAGCAGTACAACATATCAATCTAATTGGGGCAATACGTATGCATCTTTCTGGGTGATGGTGCTGAGTGCACGAAAATAAACGCTCAATGCACCGATACGTGTTTTTTACTGTGAAAACCTACGGGCGGTAACTCCGGGCTACAGAGTAGTGTAAGATCTTGCTTTCAGCATGTGCGAACCATGGTCTGCGATGGTTGTTCGTTGACACGGCTATCTGCAATAACGCCAGCGGCGCATGATACGAGCCCCACCCATTTTAATGTGGTGCGATGTTGCTTATATCCGCCGCAGCTTCGTCCGGCATGTGCCTTGAACGTGGAACGTTCAAGGAAATGGAACGTTGACATGTTGAGTATGATCGGTGGAGCTATGAAGGCTTGGTGTGGACTGGTCAAGCGGTGCTAATGGTGGCTATGAGCGACGGGGCCGTTATTCGTAGGGGCCATGTTGGGAACCGCCACAAAAGCGGATGTCATGTTCAAACGCTGAAGGCGAGTGGACAGATTCCTGACAACTGCTGTCCACAGCGAGTGGACAGCAGTTGGCATTCTCAGTATTAGGCGCAGCTTCTTGCAACACCTGGCCCAGTCAGCAATGATGGGTTCCTGGTTAAATATTCACTTTTTGCCACGTTGCGCAAGTTAAATCCTAATGTTCTTCAGATTGTAGACGTCATTCCAGCAAGGAAGCCCATTGACCAAAGAATACTGATCCAACCAGACATCGACTTGTTCCACGCCGAACCCGGTAAAATGCGAGGTTTTGCGGTGGCCGCTGGTCACATGGAATGCCAGAGACGCCGCCGGGGAGAGGCTATCAGTGTTTTTTTCTGGCCACACGATGCATTCCTGGTGAAGGCAAACGCCGACCGGAGTTACGACGGCAGAGGCGTACATGGAACGGTATGAAGACGGATCCTGGGGGACCTCAACCAATTGTAAGGCCCGCGAAAACTCGTGAAACAGGGAGCTTATTCTGTGTTACAGGCGTCTCTCAACACCTACCTCAGAAGCAATCATGGTCATCAGTCTAGGAATTTACGAATTTTTTGTTGAAGTGTCGAATAATCAGGGTAATAAAAAAGTGGACTAGATAAGTGTTTAAGCTCTCGAGCATTTCGCACACAATCTAACGAGCCATGCATGAAAAACACTTCCATCACTAGGTCTATAAATGCAAGAGGGACTCATGTCATGTGCACCACGAAAACTTCATTACGAGAGTGGATAAGCCTTCTGAGCATTACGCAAAAATTCAGGTCAAAATCAATACTACAACTGAACCATAATTTCCCACCGTGGATTCTGCCTGCAGTAAAGCGCACGCGGTCAGGTTTCTTAATAAATTGTTGTCAGTAGCAGTGTTTTGAGAACACAACCCCATACATGTTTTGAGAACAGCACCCATACAAACCGTTACAAACTGCCCTTACAAACGTAGAAACTCGTGATTCCTTTTTTATACTGGTAGCGAGCGTTCGCCCGAGACCTGTATCACCAGCGTTCGTCCACGCCCTGCTGTGTTCTGTGTTTTTGTTGCACTTTGTCTTTTACGATTGGTAGGGTCTGCTCTGTGGGCATGTTATCAGTTCATTAGCCGTTTCTTTCATCGCGTGTCCTCAGTGTATTCCAGGGTTGTAGAAATGGTAACATGGACAGGTGTTTGCTCACAGGGTTAACGCCGCGGCAATCACAGAGCCGAAACTATACTGTAGGAGTCACCTTGTTCTCCGGCGCGTGGCCACTTTGTTTTTTTGTTGCTTCCGACGCAGCATACATTACATAAAGAGTCTTGTTTATGGGAAGGAGTCTGAACAGTTTAGGTTACGTGAGCACCGCTGGAGGTGCTGGCAAGTCCCCCTAATACTGCATGTCGCTAATTAAGCATTACTCATTGGAGCCATCGACAGCAAGGTCCCTCGGCCGACTTTAGACCACTGGAGGAAAAAAAATTGTCACCGCTTGCTGAAGTAGTGCAGAACTAGAAAAACAGCAGATGTGCGGCCCCATTAGGCTTATTCCTATTTTCTAATCGTTATTCCTTTGTGTGTTTTAACACTATGCCAAGTGTTGTGCGTGGTTATGCTTCCAGGGGCGGTAAAGTTATCGTAGGGCCATCGATAGCCCCCTTATGTGCAATGATGTCTAGGTCACTACAGTATATAAATTAAACTTGAAATATCAAATCCGGATCTCTTGCATCTCGATCACGTCTCACCGCCTCTCCCCTGGCGAGATATACGAGACTGGACCAAAGTCGTCTCATCCGCTGTAGACTACTGTAGTGGCACCACTTCCGCCGCAGTTACTCTTCACTGTGAGTGACTCTCTTGGGTCAACCCATTTCTCGCCTTCTCTGAAATCCGGCTGTTGTGGACCAACGAGATCTGGTGAGGAGCATATCTTGCGAGAAGTCAGGCCAGCAACGTTGAGTGGAGGCTTCTCGGACGTCAAGTGGTTGTGTTGCACGCGAGCACGTCGTAGCTAAATGAGTCCTCTCTCCACCCCAAAATCTAGATGAACGTCGTGCCGGCGCATCACCCTCCAGAAGTTTTTTATGCCTTCGTTTTGCTGAAGCGAGCAGGAAAAGCTCATGCCCTCCCCCTTTTACTGTTAAAGACATTGTTGCCGGTGCTATGAACAACCCAGGAAACTTAACCAACGATGTCAGCACTCTTGTTGTTCTGCAGCGATGCCGTGAGCCACCATCATTCCACACATCACAATGTATGCTTGGAACATTTTGTGGGGGTCAAAACGGGACTTTGTGCAATATGGCAAAACCGTGTTCACTTTTGATTTAAAACAAATAGTGCACTCTGGCTCTGTGGACATAAAGAAAGCCGTTTTGAAAAAGTTCTCAACTGTTACCCGCAAGGACCAGGCCCCGCAGTTGCTAACAAAGCGCGTGTAGCATTGCAATAACAGTGGGCTCGCGTTAATTAAGGGGAGGACGTGACTGCGTTGCCGAGATGACCCAGAGATAACGAACACATATAGAAATGTCGATTTGAAATCTTGAAAGTCGCCTAAAGACACTCAAAATTCGCAAAAAAGTTGCCTAAAGTCAGATACAAAAAACGGCCCCATTGTAAGCACAGCAGGGGACGCATTCTTGGACCTCACTAAATGAATTGCACAACACTTCTAGGACGCATACAATTCTGCAGACTATACAAACACTTTCATTAAACACAAACTGTAGGCCGACAATACGCCATTACGGGATAAAAACAGGGTCGGCCACTTCACATAACTCTGAGTTTTCGCTGCTCGATCTCAGGGTTGCTGTGGGTGGCCGATGTCAAACTTCCTTTCCTGGACGTTCTCGCGTCTCCGAAGGTCGAGAGGATACGTTTCAGCGTGTACCGTCAGAAGACACACACAGGCCTCTACCTGAGCTTCACCTCACTACACCCCGCTTCCCACAAGACGACAGTGGTTAGTACATTAATGCAGCGTGCTAAAAGATTCTGCTCGAAGCCCCAGGATGCGTGCTTGGACACAGCAAATGTACGGGACAACCTGGCAGGCTGCGCTTCCTCAGGCACTTTATAAGGGCAACGGAACACAAATTGACCCGACGGGAACAATTTGACGCACCTCCTGCCCCTTTTAGGCGAGCTCCTGTACCATACATTCAAGGAGCAAGTCAAAGTATGGCCCGTGTTGTAGGGTAATATGACGCGCAGGTGGCCCAGGTTTTAGCAAAAAAAATCGGTCATAGGCTCGTGAGAGTCAAGAACCGCTTGCCCAAGAAATGTTTCCCTGGTGTGATTTGCGAGATTCCTTGCGCAGACTGCAGAGGTGTTTATATCGGGGAATTCGGGAATTATAAAAATTGTATGCGGCAGCATGCTCTGACGTAAAGAATAATAGCGTTCGTAACAATGCTTTAGCCGAACACGCCGTCACGAATGAGCACAAGATGGATTGGGACAATGCAAGAATCGTCGCAACACAAAAAATGACAGCACCACGGCTATACCTTGAATTAATAATCATTGAAACCACAACTAACACACTGAATCGTAAGGACGGAAATATAAACCCCATATACGTACGGTCTTTGCAGCTGTTACTCAAGCGCACTAAAACAGCCCACTTCAGGTGATGCATTCAATGTGAACAAGGCATCCCTGCTGGAAGCCGAAACGTCAGTACGTTTTGTTTGGACTGGTCGGCGTCTCTTTTTTCTTCTGAATTTACCCTCCTAGCCAGACGTGATTCCGCCATGCTCTCAACTGCAGTGCTGCGCCGAACACGTGTAAACCATCAGCACATGACATGATAGCATCACATATACAGTTGAACCGCGATAATACGACTTTCAAGGGACCGAAAGAAAGTGTCGTATGGCAGGGGAGTCTGTCATGTGGTACGAAGAGCCCATGCCCGAAGGGGAATTTGGCCCGAGCCGAAGGTGATGGAAGAAAAGACGAAGAGAAAGACGTATCAGAGTACGGGATGGCGAGAAGGATTTGGAAGGGAGCAATGAAGAACATACACAGAGTTATTAAGAGGACAAAGAGGTTAGATGGACCAGCAAATGGGAGCCTCACACAATAGAATGCGAGGTGAATAGGAGGACGACAAATATGGAATAATAGGAGTTCTTTTTCTTTCAATTTCCGTAACATTTTCCCCAAAAATGCTAAACTTTTATCAGCCCGACTGCTCAATCGTCTTCTCGAAGATAATTTGGCCTCCATGCAGCCAGGTACTATCATGTATACCGATGCCTCTCAACGAAAAGTAAAATCTGGCATGGGAATTCTTTCCGTTTCTCTCACATGAACCTTTTCTGTTCGTCTGGTTGATTTTACCCCCCTAATCTTCGCGGAATTCCTAGCAATAGTCCTGGCGCTACGAAAGCTGGATGTATCAATTACATCTCCAATCATAATTTCAGGTTCTTTTTCTGTACGCTTAGCCCTTTCTCCCCCTAAAGACACTCCCCTTCTGCGGACGTTTCGGTCACTCCTGCGACCTCAAATCACTCAAATTAACCTTCTTTGGGTTCCTGGTCATTCGGGGATCACATTCAACGAGACTGCCGACTCCCTTTCAAGGATAGCCCTTTCTGGGTCTGTAGTAGACGTTGTAGAGCCGACAACTTTAATAACAGCGGCTAGGTACCGTAGGATGCAGAAACTCCAATAACAGTAAGAATTGGTTTTACTATCATTAAGAGATTTTAATCATCTTAACTTCTCATGGAAACCTGAGTGGTGCCCTTCACGCAACTTAGGGGTGGTTATTACCGACTTACTTTGTCGAGTAACCCAGTTAAATGGGTACTTACACAGGTTTCATCTGGCGCCAACAGCTCTGTGCAGCTATTGCAACGAAGACGAGTCTGTCGAACACCACCTTTTGACATGCCGACGTTTTTCACGACTGAGACGTCAGTCCCTGGAGGTGCCGTTTTACAGTTTGGGGACATCTCTAACAGTGCCGGCTATACCATCGTTCGGGGCATCCGAAACGGGGTTCTGCGGCGGGGTGTATGCTCTGCTCTCCTGCACTACATCGAAAATTCCAAACGATTCTCTTCATAATTGCGATTGGCCACCCTCGCTTTGATTTTCCAGATGTTTTCTCTTTTTTTCTTTTTTCAAACCTCTTTCCAACCAGTCTAAATTATATTTCCTAAGCGTCTCGTGATTAGACAAATTGCGCCCACCTCCCCTCGCGGGAACCCTGGTGTGATGCAACGCATCTCGGGGGGTTCCATTGGCGTTTCCGTCGTGTTGATTACGCTTATAGCTGGGATGCGGCCTGCCACTCACTCAAGGAACAGTCGCATCAAGCAATCGTCACGTACTGCGAGAGAGTGCAAGCGTAGAAAAGACGACCGTTGAAAAAGACCGCCAGAGCGCGGCATGCCGCTTATTCACAGCGCCCCAAGGAGAGGATAGCACGGAGAGAAAGAGTACTGCACATGCGCTCCGCGTGCACAGCGCCGCCCAAATTAAGAGCACATCACGCCACGCGCTGCGCCGCGCGCCCACTACCAGGTGTTTGGCGAGAGCGTTCGCTATCGGAGATAGGAGAGGATGAAAGTGGAGGAGAGGCGCAGCTGTGCGGACAACTACAACGACGGACAGACGCACGGGTGACATAGCCTAGAGCATGAGATGCGTTGCATCTAAAAAATTTCATTCATTTTAACCATCCTCTGTTTATTTGTCCGATCCCTGATTGGGTATGTGCCATTCATAAAGGCGCAACAACAACAACAACAACAGTGTGGACCGCGGTATTGGGAGCAATGGTGGCAAGTTCGGGCCGTGCTTCACAACGCACCAGCGGCATCGCAATGTTTGGCAGCGGGCAGCTAGGTAACACCTATTACCGGCGGCTTCGCACTGCTAGCCTAGTGCTGACCGGCCGCATCGCACCGCCGGGGACGCATCGTGCCGCGCCCCATGACGCACCAGCGGCATCGCATGTTTGGCAGCGGGCAGCTCTAAACCACCTAGTACCAGCAGCTTCGAAATTTTGCCCCCCTCCCCCTGAGCCGTGTGGCTCACGGTACCCGTGGCATTGCACCATGGTCATCCGGACACTGAAGATCACCACGCGTCATCGCGACGTGCAACTACGTGCGTCACCGCGTAAGCCAGCGGAGCCGACCCACTGGGCCACGTCATCGGCACCGCAGCGGGTTCGCCAGGATACAGGCGGTAGGACATGTTTCTTTTTGCTATAGACAGTCATTGTCTTGTAGTGACTCTATATACTAGATTTTTGGTAGTGTGAGGTTGTGCTTGCTTTTTTGGCGTACTGTGATACCCTTGTTTGTTTGCTATGATCGCGTTGATTTCAGGTTTGGTTTTGTAAATAATATATTGTGTGGGAATCGAATGTCTCAACCCGAGCCTCATTTCTCTGCCGCGTTAAACGCGTGAAAACATTTGGGGAGCCTGCCAGAATCTATCCTTGGCCCAACCACGCATCTCACCGGGTGGAGAGATGAATCTCGAGTAGATTTTAACCAGGGCTAGTACACCAGGTTTGAACAAAGAGCAGTTTTTTGAATATTTAAATGAAGAGTGGCGCAGAGTGCGCGAGAGGTTGTCTGACCAGTTAGAAGAGTTGGACCAAGAAAAGGCAGAGTTAACGCGGTGCCTCGAGGAAAGAGAACGCATAAAGAATGGTGATGGCGCCGCACTTGATCCTGAAGGCACGCGGGTCGCCGACCTCCACGAGGCACCTGAGAAAGAAAGTACGCAGGTAGCCGGTAGCGAAAAAGCACGTGCGGTTAGGAAGAACGCGGTTTGCGCACCGCTATGATGGCAATAAATAATGAAAAGAAAAGGGTTCTTGCAAAATAATACTGAGGAGGAAGGCGGGTTTGAAGGCCGAGGTGGTGAACTGGCCTTATGTGGTAGAATCAGAAACCAGGTTCTTTATGATGAGTCACTGGGAACATCCCAGGCGAGGACAGCTTGCGGCAGCCTAGTACTTCTGATGACTCAATCGATTTGGTGATCTCCGAAAGTGTAATAATTGAGACCACGATACAGGCCACTCCGTGCTCTGCAAGTAATAGTATCCGGACAGAAATCTTTATTGCCGGTCGGGTAGAAATGCGTATGACACTAAGAGTACACTTGTCCCAACAAAGTTGGTTCCGAAATTCTCTTTCCTATGTCGAGTTCGGCGTGGGCTCTGAACCATATGGTAGTGACCACTTCACTAACATATATCGGTAGAGACCCAGGCATTCCATCTTCCCATATCACGTTTAATGAATCAGATCACATCACTTTAATACCTTAAAGACCCCCATGTAGGTGGTATTACATAAGGGGTGGGTTACAGATAAGGGGTGGGTTACAGGTGGGTTACACAGGTCGTGAAATGGAAATGTGCGTGGTGACCTTCTCTTTAAATGTTGATGAACACGTGATGGCCGGAACGTCACAGGGAAGGCCATTCCAGTCCACTGCTGCACGGGGGAAAAAGAGGCAGAAAAAGTAGTAGTGCGGGCATGTGGACGGGCAATTTGATATGGGTGGGCAGTGCGGTGAGATTTGCGTGTCGGTGGGAAAATGTAGGGTGCTTGATTTTACAGGGCTGTAGAAAAACTTGTGTAGCAAACAAAGGCTGGTGATGCGGCAGCGCACTGAAAGATTTTAAACACAAGTTTTGCGTTAAAGGGATGATATGCTTACGTCATATGAATATGAGGAATGAATGAACCTAGTGGCGCGGTTTTGCACCGATTCTAATTCACTGATCACGTATACTTGGTGCGTACTCCATATCATCATCATCATCACCAGCCTATCCACGCCCACTGCAGGGCAAAGGCCTCTTCCATTATTCTCCAATTACCTCGGTCCTGTGCCAACTTTGACCAATTTATCCCCGCAAACTTCTTGATCTCATCTGCCCATCTAACTTTCTGCCACCCCCTGCAACGCTTGCCTTCTCTAGGGATCCACTCTGTTACCCTTAATGACCAGCGGTTATCTTGCCTTCGCATTACATGCCCTGCCCACGTCCATTTCTTCTTCTTAATTTCTACTAATTTGTCTTTAACACCAGTTTGCTCCCTGACCCACTCCGCTCAATTCTTGTCCCTTAATGTTACACCTATCATTTTCCGCTCCATTGCCCGTTGATTCGTTCTCAATTTAAGTTGAACCCTCTTAGTGAGCCTTCAAGTTTCTGCCCCATAGGTGAGTACCGGTAATATGCAGCTGTCATACACTTTCTTCTTAAGCGACAATGGTAGGCTTCATATGCGGCTCCATATGGTAGCCGCATATTCTAGTTTAGTTTGGATAAGAGATTTATAGGCGAGAAGTTTGACGTCCAGTGGGGCATGACGGAAATGGCGCTTTAAGAAACTCAAAGATTGGTTTGCTGATGATATGACGTTCGTGATATGCGTGCGCCATGAAAGGTCACTAGTTAAGGTGACGCCTAGGTATTTATAGGATCGAACTTGTTCAAGAGTCGAGTTAGCTATTACGTAAGAAAAATACAAGGGATTATGCTGGCGTTGGAAAGAAACGAGTTTGCATTAAGTGGGATTAAGCTCCATTAACCACAGGTCACACCATTGCTGTACACGGTTAAGGTGATTTTGAAGCGCAGTTTGATCAGAAGGGTTAGTAATATGGCGGTATAGAAAACACGCGTCGGCAAACATACGGATGTAAGAAGATACATGCATGGGTAGATCGTTAATATATATTAGAAACAGAAGGGGTCCGAGGACAGACCCTTGGGGGACGCCCGATGTTACCGACAGGGAGCTAGAATGTTCATTTTTAATATCGACAAACTTGGAAGGGTTAGCAAGAAATTCCAAAATCCATGTTAGAATTTTGGGGTGACGATTCAACTGGGCAAGTTTTAGTAAGAGGCGTTTGTGTGGTACTTTGTCATAAGCTTTAGCGAAGTCCAGAAAGATTGCACGTCTGGAGGTTACGGTCAAGATTAGCACGCAAATCATGATCGCTAGTTGTGTTTCACGAGATAAAGATTTACGAAATTCATGTTGGACAGAATGAAAGAAATTGTGAGCGTCCAGGAAGTGCATTATGTGAGTGTATATGACGTGCTCCATGATTTTGCATGAGCCGCTGGTTAGTTAAATGGGACGGTAATTTAGGGGTGACTGTTTGTTACCTGATTCGTGTACCGGAATGACCTTTCCCACATTCCAGTCGTCTGGTAACATTCCTGTTTCAAGCGACAATGAGAACAGCATCGAAAAATAGACTGCAATAATTTGTTCGGTGTTTTTTAACAGTTTGGAGTTATGTTCTCTACGGCAGCCGATGATGAAAGTTTAAGTCTGTCGATAAGGAACGAAATGCCAGCAACGGAAAATTCCACTGGAGCCATTATCGGTAATGTCGTAGCAGGTGGCGAGGGAAGTTGCGAATATGCTTCTTTAGTGAACACAGAGCAGAACGCGATGTTAAATACGTCGGCACAATAAGCGTCGCTAACTTCCTCTCCAGTGCGGTCAGTAAGCGGTATTTCGCGTGTCTTCCCAGAACAACTTCCCAGAACTTTCTAGGGTTATTTGTTAGAATTTTAGGTAAGTCAATGCGATAAAACGTCTGTTTTGCACTTCGAAATGCAGCATAATATGCGTCTTCTGCAGTATAGTACTTGTCCCATGCGCACGCAGTACCATTATGTTTCGCAGTACGAAAGAGACGTTTCTTTTTATTTTCTTGCCGTTTTAAACGTTTTAAAAACCATGGTTTATTTTGATTGGCGGGGAAGTTCATCTTGGGGATACATTTATTAGCTAACTCGATTACTTTGTCCCTAATGACTAACCAGTTACTGTTAAGAGATCGGCAATCGAAATTGGATTCAAACGCAGGCAGGAAATCTCGCAGTTCGTTATTAATTGCTTCATAATCACCCTTATTGTACATATAAATTGGTTTGCTGGAAATGTGACTTGTTTTAGTGATGAAGTTTAGTGTAGTATGAATAACTTTGTGATCACTGATTTCACGTAAGTACGAGATAGATTCTAAGCTTTCGGGGCTGTTTGTTAGTATCAGATCTAAAATATTCGAAGATTCACTAGTTACACGTGTTGGTTCGGATACCAGTTGCGTAAGGTTAAAGTACAGACAAACATCGACAAATTGTCTTGCTTCGGTATTTCCTGTAATTAGTTGTGCTTGGTTCAGCCAGTCAATATTCGGGAAAAAAGTCGCCATAATGGAGGATATGTGCGGTGGGGTGTTTATTAGAAAGCGTAGATAGCATTTATTTATGTCGCCGGCGAAATGTGGATCAGTACGAGGGGGCCTGTAGCATACGCCAAGTATTAGTGTTTCGTGTGGGGCACGGCACATTACCCATAATATTGCAAGTTGTGAGGCAATGTTGATAAGGAGCAAGATAGCTTTTTGCTAGTCGCGATGAGTACGCCCCCACAACGTGCGTTCTTACGGTCGTGACGAAAAAGGTTAAAGTGCGGCAAGTCAGCCAGAGCCTCTGTATCTGAAATGTCGTCGGTAAGCCACGTTTCGGTCAATATAAGTATACTACTGCCAGATGATTTTAATAGATTAGACAGGGGCACGCGCTTGTGTGGTGGCACAGCCGCGAAGCCCACAGTGCGCGCTGGATGGTGGTTGCGGCTTTATAGGCTGCGCAGGAGATGTTGTCGACGGCGATAGGGCGGCTGGATTGATCTTGACGATCCACGGAGGGAGGGGTGGCGCTGCCGAAGGTCCGGAAGCATGGGTGCCAGGGAGGGGGCAAACACAAGGTTCGCCTTCGTTGCTAGCAGGCAGGCAGCTTCCCGCGGGTGCCAGACGATACAGCCAGCAAGGCAGGCAGTAGTAGGTCGGCGATGATGCGGGAAAAAACCTGCATGATCAGGATGAACGGTTATCGGCCTGTGTGGTGGCACAGCCGCGAAGCCCACCATTAAAAGCAAACTGGAGTACATTTACAGAAACATCTAAACTACACCACACATCCATAAAACACCCACACGTGGAGGAAGCCACCCAACTCATCACGGCGCACATCCTCGGAGCCGCCGAAAAGTCCACTCCTCACGCCACCGGTGCTCTGCGCAACCAAGCGAGGCCGTGATGGAATGAGGACTGTAGGCGGGCGCGAGAGGCCCAGAACACGCGTGGGGTGTCCTTCGCCGGTAACCCACGTCAGATAATCTCATTTGTTTAAAACGGCGCCAAGTCATTTGGGACGCGAGTGCGTCGTTAAGCGAAAAGGGACAGTTGGCGCACCTTCCTCACTTTTATCAATTCATACACAGACACACAAAGTCTGGATACGAATACGAAAACTAAAAGGACAACAGACACACAGCCTGCCCCTTGTTACTACGACACGGGACACACTGGAAGACCAGGCTAACGCACTTGCACAACACTTCTAACACGTGTTAGGCTCAGCACACTACCCCAACACTGTCATAAAACATAAAACATCCTGTGAGACGAAGTCCTTCCGATATAGTAATAAGTCTAACTCATCTGATAACACCCCTTTCTCACTTCATGAGTGGCAGATCGCACTCAGTACTTGTAAACCTTCAGCTCCAGGCGCAACCAACATTGCATATACCTTGATACAACACTTACAAGCAAAGACACTTGAAACTCTCCTTCATCTCTGTAGCAAAATATTTATTTCAGGGCGCCTTCCAGGGTATTGGAGGGAGGCCATCGTTGTGCCCTTTCTGACAGAGGGGAAGGACTCTCCCTCTCCCTCAAGTTATCGTGCCATGGCCCTGACAAGTTGCCTGTGTAAACTTCTCGAGATGATCAATAGGAGACTCATGTAGTTCTTAGATTACAAAGAGTACCATGGTCTTCTCGACAACTGCCAGGCTTGCTCCAGGGCTGGGAGATCCACCAACGATCAACTGGTTGCGTTGAAATCATATGTAAATAATGCCTTCACCCATAATTAGTTTTGCATAACAGTCTTCTTTGACATGGAAACGACCTTCACACGGTCTCCCGGTATGGCATCTTGAGTGACCTCAAGTAGTCTGGTGTCTCCAGCAACATGCTGAACACCCTCGTTAGCTACACGTCGGAAAGAACATTTCGATTGAGGGTGGCAGTGCCCTTTAAATGTATATGTGCAGGAAAATTGCGTTCCCCAATGTGGTGTCGTGAGCTGCACACTATTCACCGCTAAGTAGAACTCGCTCTGGAAGGCATTGCCACCATTTCCGGTTCTCTATATGTAGATGACGTCCAAATATCCCTTAAGTCCTGTAAATTCTCAATTTGTGAATGCCAAGTCTAGCTTGGGGTGAACAAACTTGCTGGCTGGGCGGACACAAACGGTTTTAAACTGAACCCTGTAAAAATAAATTGTGTTGTGTTCTCCCGGAAGCGCGGGATTCATGCAGACCCGGATATCTTTATTAATGGTGTAGTAATCCCTGTCAGCGGGGAACAGAAGTTTTTGGGCTTAATATTCGATAGTAAACTAACATTTATCCCTCACTTCAAACACCTCAAACACAAATGCTAAAAACAATGAACATTCTTAATGTCCTGTCACACCAATCCTATGGTGCTGACAAGCAGCTCCTCCCGTGCCTTTATACTGCAGTGGTAGGATTTTGCTTGGAATATGACAGTGTTGTGTCATATTCCAAGTGATTCATATCCAAGTCATATTCATATTCCATATTCTTGACCCAGTGCTGCATTTGGGGCTTCATCTTGCCTGTGGCGCCTTTCGCTTTAGCCCCGTTGAAAGCCTCTATGCGGAGTGTCACAAATGGTCCCTGTATTACCAGAGGACATACACTAACTTGTTGTATGCCTCTAAAATGATGTCCGTGACGAATCACCCTTTTAATTCAACCATTCATGATGCATCCTCTGAGAAGATCTTGGCAAATCGTTCATCCATTTCCATGCCCTTCCCTCTCAGAGTGAGAGCAGAATCTTGTGAGCTAGCGGTGTCGTTTTCACACATTTACAAGACACTCATCACTGATTTTATTGCACCGTGACAACTCCGGGCTGTTTGCTGTGACTTGTCCTTCCTGCAATTACATAAAAAGGGTAGCCATTATGTAGCATTTTCTCTTCCTGCAGGAGACGCATCAGTGCGCAGAATATTACTGTGATGCATCAAAGACAGCTACGGCTGTGTCTTGTGCTGCACATGACCGGAACATCAATGTGTGCAAAAGAATAAACTCCCACAACAGTCTTTTTACGGATGAAGCACACGACATTTTATTTGTTTTACATCACATCGTTCAACATCAAATTTCTAAGTCCTTAGTTTTTACAGATTTTCTTAGGGTTGTACCTGCACTTTTGTTAAGAAAAACGCTCAAAAAATTATGCAATCAATCTTGTTTTTAAGGCCCTTATGTCGGCATACGCCTCAAGTTATGAAATACCAATATGTGGGGTTCCTGGCCACTGTGGAATAGCCGTGAATGAAATCGCAGTTCTAATGGCCACTGCTGCTACACTCTTGAATACAGTGGACATAGCAACAGTGCCGTACAAAGACATGAAGCCACACATTAGACACCAACTTCGCAACGCATGTCAAACACACTGGAGTGAACGGACAGATAATAAGTATCACGAAATAAAACCACACCTGGTACCATACACTACTGACTCACACAACAGACACATTGAAGTTACCTTAGATAGGTTGCGGATAGGCCATACACATGTAACACTCACACCTGCTCACTGTCTCTCCAAGACCAATGTGTAGCAGGTGTGGGGAGGGCCTATCTTAAGTCCACATCTTTGTCACATGCAAGACATTCCACACAGCAAGACACAGAGACTTCAAGGAACTATACAGACAACACATTCCGCTACACCCTTCCTTGCTTTTGGGTGACAATACCATGGTTTCCTTGCAACGCGTTCTTAAATACTTGTCTGATGTTAACTTTTTAAACCTCATATCCTATCATGCGTAATCAACACTGGCCCTATACATCAGCCATGTCCATTGCTTTTATTTGATTTTACAGTTATTTTGGCTTACACATTTTACTAGCCACTGTTTTCTGATGTATACTTTTGTTTGGTGCTATTTGCCCCAGCTGGCCTTGCGCCAAAAATTCAACCACCATCATCATCATCATCCCACCATAGAGCAGTGCTAATTCTTTAGACAGCTCAGCGGCCAGCTCAGCGTCTAAGATGGTAAACGGGGTCACCAGTGCGCAGCCAAGACACCGGATATCAGAGCAGTTAGGACAGCTCCCTCAGACGCAGCTCCTTGAGGTGAATAAAGAGTCCCGGCTCGAGAAATGTAGGCTAGGCACAGGACCGGGGCTTGTCCCAAGCGGAAGGCGATTGCCAGACCCCCGTAAGGTTGCTGAGATTCAAGAACGCTTGAAAAAATGCCCGCGTTTTCGTAAGCATGCAAAGCAGACCAGGAAAATAGTTTGGCTCTTAGGTTAGTTCAAGGGCATGAGCTATGCGAAAAATGATAGGTTGCCTGGGAAGTTAGTAAAGTTAGCTAACGCTAAAACGATGGCTCGAAAACAACGACCTGAGGCCTGTAAGGCGAAAGGCTGGCTCCGTAATCAGCACACCGGGCAAGGTGGCGTCGACCAAAAAATATGCAGGAAGTTCTCCTACGGGAGTAGCCAAGGTGCCAACGTCAGAGACGAGCGAAAGCGCAGACGCGTAGAGAAGACAAAAAAGAAGAGACCGTGCGAGTCTCGCAAAATCAAGAGAAAGATTGCAATAGGTAAAGACTGGAGAGAGCGCTCGGGTCATAGGTCAGGTATACAAGTGAACATTGATGGTGGTTCAAGCAGAGATAACAGTATAGTGAAAGTAGCTAAATGGAGGAGGCGCAAGAGGGTGAAGATGAAGGTAAAGGTGAACTAACCTGATTGAAAACACGGAGCTGAACTGGACAGAAAGAGGACACATAAAGATGACGAATAGGTTTGAAAATAAGATAAGGCATAAATATGGCATGGTGCAAGGGCAAGGGTGTTTTAAGTGTATTTAGCCTACATGGAAGTGATGTAGTTGATGAGTGCTTATTAAGAGTGTTTTGAAATTTAAGATGCAGTAAAGTGCTTGATCTCGATTAGGTGTTTGGGCACAGATTTTATGAGTAGGTTGGTATTAGTGAATGACATGTAGATATAGAAGAAGTAGCGAAGTGGGGATTCAGGAGCGGCAGGAGAAAAAAAGTTAGTTTGTGCGGATTGAAAAATAGTGGTGTTAGATATCATATTCAAGGAAGTGTTTGATTTGGGGTTATGTTTTCGAGCAGATTGCATGAGTAAGAAGGTTCAGGAAGAGTTGTTTGGGAGTGTTCTGTGTTCTGATTGAGTGTAGGATTAGTAGCGAGTTGTGGTGAAGCGAACGTGGTGTGTGATAAATATTAGTAGTTTAGTAGGACACGTAATAGCTTAATAGGACTGATGTTGCTGTGACATGCGCACCGCAGACCTAGTTTCCACGAACCGGAGTAGTGTGTAGCAGTTTTTTAAAGAAAAAATCTCTTCAATTTCGGGGGGGGGGTAATGTCATGTTGTAAGAACAGCCCATACCCGAAGGGGGATTGGCCCGGAAGGAAGGTGACGGAAGAAAAGATGAAGAGAAAGAAGAATCCAGAAGGATTTGGAAGGGACCAATAAAGAACATACAGAGAGTGATTAGAGGACGAGAAAGTTAGATGGACCAGCAACTGGGAGCCTTACACGATAGAATGCGAGATGAAGAGGAGGACGATCAAGTTGGAGTGAACAGTGTGGAACGAGGTCTTGGGAGGAATAGTGGCAAGTTCGGGCCGTGCCCCACAACGCACCAGCGGCACCTGAATGTGTGTCAGTGGTCAGCTGGGAACCACCTAGTACCAGCAGCTTCGCGCAGCTGGCCTCCTGCTGAGCCGTGCGGATCACGGAAGCCGTGGCATCGCACCACGGTCATCCGACCGCTGAAGATCGTCATCGCGACGTGCTGCTACGTGTGTCACCACGTAAGCCAGCCGAGCCGACCCACTGGGCCACGTCATCGGCACCGCAGCGGGTTCGCCGGGCTACAGGCAGTAGGACGTGTTTCTTTTAGCTATAGACAGTCAATGTATTGTAGTGACTCTTCATAGTAGATTTTTTGGTAGTGTGAGGTTGTGCTTGCTTTTATGGTGTAGGGTGATATGCTTGCTCGTTTCTTATGATTGCGTTGGTTTCAGGTTTGGTTTTGTAAATATTTTATTGTGTGGGAATCGAATGTCTCAACCCGAGCCTCATTTCTCAGCCGCGTGAGACGCGTGACACAGTCGTACGACCAGGCTGCGGGTAAATGCCGCCCTAGTTGACGGTCTCACACTACAGGTGGGCTACGAACCTCATTAAACTACTATATTCGCGCGTTCTCGCCTGATTTGCGAACTTTTATGTGAAATCCCAAGTTTAAAAAATCAACGCCTATGTTGTGCCTTCATTGCATCCGAGCTAACGTCCCAGCCACTACCGTGTCGTCCAGCGCGATTCATGGTCCGACAGTCACGCTCTCGTGCGCGCACGAGATTAGGTTCACGTGGTCGAGCAACGTGAGGGGGAAATAGAGAGTTTGAACTCCCGACGCAGCGGGAAACGAAGGATTGTACAAGGCGTTGATGAAAAATACCTGCATCGGACGAAAATGATGGTGACACCATTTGAATGGTCAGGTACCCTCACTCTTGGGTCAAAGCGTTCAACAGATAGCTGATCTCGTTTCCCAGAAGAACCAGCAACGTGAAATAGATAAGATGATACACACTTCGCGAGTAAACCATGTTGCGCTGAAAATTATAGTGCTCTCTTGCAACAGCGACTTGCTGCGGCAGCCAGCAAGTGACTCCAATTGGCGGTGCCAAGGTAACCGTGTCTCCACCCTTGCGGCAGACGCGTGTAAATTGAAGTGCTCTAGCATACAAAGAAACGGGGAAAGAACAGGGCTTTGAAAGACACCGATAAAAAGAGAGCACCGATACGGGGCGGGGAAAGCCACTGTTAGGTCATCGTTGCGGCGTTGCGTCATATGTGTTTTCGGGTTTGTCGGGGGCCCACCGGCCACCTGAACGAATTCTTGCTTTTGGCGTGTTGGCGTACTGCTGCCGCGTAGGGCAGTCGCCGCATAACTCCCGCTAAAGAGTAGCCGTTTGCTTGCTCGCATCTATTCAGCAAGGAGTCTGACCTGCCTGTACACTTTTGCACATCATCCATCGTAAAACGGTGGTTTAGAATAAAAAAGGGTTGGAAAACGCAGTGCAGCGGTGTGAAATATGAAGAAAACTCGGGCTCATCCGCGCGAGGGTGCGCCGAATGAAACGGAGCGCGTACACCGGAGTGCCTTAGTGCTGCGAACCACGTATGGGTATGTTTATGGCTTGCTTTACTGCCCTGCCGCGTCCGCCTCTATTATCAGTGTCCCAAGCAAAGCACATATTCCATTCTTTTTTTTACGATGCATGGTCTATCTCATTCAGATAAAGAGCCTAGAATAATCTTCTTTCATCTGAAATGTTCGGTATGTAAATCAACGGTTTGAGAACCACGCGAACCGAAAGAGCTGAAGCCGTGGCAATTCGACTCGCCGAATCTTAGATACGCACGTCACTTTGCTGACTGCTACTTCGCTGCCTGCGTATTGTTTGAATTGTTAGGGGAGAGCAAGTTCGCTCCCATAAACTTGATTTCTTGAAGACAACTGCATCGTCTTTGGCTTCGTGACATCTGTTTGGGGGGGGGGGGGGGTAGCTCATCTTTTATGCTGCTTACGACCTCTGGAAGCCGCCAAGCCAGTCCACCCAGAGCTGGCCGCCGACTGCAAGGTTTACGCCCGTGTTTCGGTCTTATTCCGGAAGGGCCCAACAAACATAACTCTGCAACCAACACCATGGTGCGCGGAACAACGTCGTCAATTGTCCTGCAGCTGCCCGGGGAACCGCAATCGTTTCGGGGATGCCCCGCTGAAGACCACTAAGAATGGTTGGAGAAGCTGGAGCACGTCCACATCTTTAACAGGTGGGACAATGAAGAAACATTCCGGCATGTCTTCTTTTATTAAAAGATGCAGCTGGAACTTCGTTCGAGAACCATGTCAGGTCTTTGACTGACATTACTCAATTCAAACGGGAGTTCCTAAAGACCTTCACTACTGTGGTAAGGGAAGAGGGAGCTACGGTTTTGCATGAAACTAGAAAGCAGCACCCCAACGAAAGGGTCGTGATCTTCGTTGAAGAAATAAAGCGACGCCACTATTTCGCCGTGCGGACCCAGAAATGACGGAAGAAGAGACCCTGAGGTTTCTTCTGGTAGGATTAAAGCAAGAACTCTTTACTTGCCTTGTCCGGAAACCCCCTGAAACGGTTTCTGATTTCGCGTTTGAAGCTGCCGCGATAGAGAAGACGCTAGAAATTCGAACGAGGCAGTACGAGCGCCCTATCAACGCGCTGTTCTCAGAGACCACCGGGCCGCAACTGTAAGCTCCGATACATTGCGGGAGACCATTCAATCACGGATCAGGGATGAGCTTCATAAGCTTATTTCAACGACTCCGCAACCTCAGGTGGATTCCCTGACAGATGTCATCCCAGAAGAGGTTCAAGAGGCGCTGATGACTTCTAACCAATCCGAAGCACACCACGACCCACAAGCGTTGACCTACCCCGCAGCCCTTCGTCAACCCCTCCCAGCTCGAACACGTCGTCAATAAGCTCCCCATACTGCCGTCCACTGCCGCCCACCCCCAACCCCTGTCGAACAATACCACACGCCGAGGAAGACCGATGTGTGGCGAACGCCAGATAATCACGCGCGGTGCCACCACTGCGGAGAGGCCGACCACATCTACCGTCGCCGTCCCGACAAGAGGATCGCTTCGCGAGTCTTTTCCGTCGACGCCTAACGCCCACGACCGGCCAGCGCCTACTGAGATCGAATAATACCTGTCCAACACCAGTTGTGGACCTGCCCATTTCAACCGTTCGCCATCTCCTACCCATACCAGTGGCCCAACCACCGTAGAAATGCTGCGTTTTCACGTGGTAGGGCCCCAATCCCGCGCAGGGCAAACTAAAAGCAGCATGTTCTGGAGGTGAAGTTTTACAACGGGGGAAAAACGAAAACCCTCCAAAGACGCAAGGACTTGCCGAACACCGTAATCCGAGCTCCAGCCCGACGACCTGATCGAACCCTGATATCACTCCTGAACACGACGACAGCCACACGGTGCAACGCGTACCCGACATGACCAAGCCTGGCACTGAGGAGACGATAACGACGCATAATTCTCAACCGCCAAGACGCACAAGCGGAGATACGACGCTCCGACACAACCAACACTTGAGAATGCGGCGTCCGGCGTTCAACTGTTCATCGACGGCTTTGATGTAGTCGCCTTCGTATACACGTAAGCCGATTATTCACTAACGAGCAGGCCATTTGCGTCTAAGGTGAAGAAAGTTATGACCAGATGGGACGGTCCGCACATATGCACACCAAGAGGCCACCAAGTAACGGCAAGTGAAAGGTGCACATCGCGCGCAACGTAGACGGTAGAACATACCCTGCGGCGTTCGTCATTTTGCCTAACTGCTCCTGTGGCGCAATTCTGGCAATGGCCTAACGCTACCGTATTTGACTACAGGCCAAGGCTATAACGTTTCCCCCGGTTTCTGCATGACGCCGGAACCGAACCCGAAACACCGTGCTGCTGTAACGATCGCCGATGATCTTGTCACCCTGCCACCACGCGCAGCTTGATGATGACTGTCTACTGTGAAGATGCGGTTCGTGACGTGTACGCTATCGTAGATTCTGACAAAAGGTTGCTCTTCGACCGCAGTGTCTCTGTCGCAAGAGGCATTGCGCGATTTAAGCAAAACCTATCTCACGTTTTGGTCTCGTTTTGGTGACCGAGGAGTACCGGAATCTAAACAATAGCGCTGCAATTGTGTTCCAGGAAGAAACGCAACAAACAAGTCACGTGATTGCAGTTCCGAACATTGAACGAGCACGCGCAGATATCTTCAAGCTTCAGCATCCTTTCTAAGTAAACCCGGCGCTTCCGCAAAAACATCGGGGCAAGTTATTAGATTTTCTGCGTCGCTACAGCGAGTGTTTTTCTTCAAACTCAAAAGTACGTTAGACAGCTCTGGCGAAGAACCAAATAATAACCGAAGATGGAGCCCGACCTAACCGACAGTCACCGTACCGCGTCTCGTTACACGAGCGGGAAGCCATCTGTACTCAAGTCTACGACACGCTCAGTGACGACATTATACACCAATTGAAAAGCCCCTGAGCTGTGCCGGTGGTACTCTGGAAGAAAAAGGGCGCACATTAGGTTCTGCGTAGACTACCGATGACTGTACCAAGTTATCAAAAAGGACGTGTACCCCCTGCCGCGAATCCACGACTCCCTCAACCACCTCTGCCTCGCAAAGTATTTCTCTTCGGTGGATTTGAAGACAAGCTACTGGAAAATTGGAGTGAACGAGAGAGACAGAGAGAAGAATGCATTTATAACCCAGGACGGCACATACAAATTCAAGGGGATGTGGTTCGTACTCTGCACGGCATTTGCAATGTTTCAAAGAGTCATGGACACTGCTAGTTGGCCTGAAGTGGCGCACCTTCCTCGTATAATTCGGCGACGTTGTGGTATTCGCCCAGACTTTCGACGAACTCCTTGCAAGGTTGGATTCTGACTTCGAGGCTATTCGTACGTTGGGGTTAACGCTGAAGCCTGAATAGTGCCGCTTCGCGTACGAGGAGCTCGCGTTTTTGGGCCAAGTCGTGAACGCTGCGGTAGTCCTGCCTGACCCGGCGAAAACTTCAGCGATGCGAAATTTCCAAGACGAGAGAAGAAGGGCAATCGAAGATTTCTCGGACTAGGCGAATACTACCGGCTCTACATCGCACGCTTCGCACGCATTGCAGAGCCATTCACGCTCTTCACAAAAGATAGCACCCCTTTTGGCTCGGAGAACGCACAGGAAAAAGCATAGCTGGAGCTGCAACAACATCTGCAAACCAGACCGTGCTCGCTCATTTCAACGAAAACGCCGATACAAAAATGCACACGGACGCCAGTAATAGGCTTGGGTGCCGTTCTCTTCCTACAGCAAAGGGGTTGCGAGAAGGTGATCGCCTACGCCATCCGTGGTCTGTCGAAGGAGGAGAAAAGCTAGTCAGCGTCTGAGAAATAGTGCCTTGTTATTATCAGGGCAATTTCAAAATTGCGCCCACGTGTGTATAGTAGATCATTCAAGGTTGTGACAGGTTGGCTCTACAATTTGAAGGACCCCCCTGGCCCGTCTTGGGCGGTAAAGCTTGAGCCTGCCTTGTTTGATGTTACAATGGTCTATAAATCCAGCAGGAAACAATCCGACACCCAGTGCCTGTCCCGCGCCGCCGTCGACCCACCACCACAAGCCTCCGATGAAGACAGCGCGTTCTTCGAAGTCGTGACGGAGAGCCACCTAGCTGCTCAGCCGCGTGCCGACCCCCACTTACGCCTCATGATCGACTACCCCAAAGACGCAACGTCGCCGTACCCAAGGCCTTCTAACACAACCCCGCAAACCACGTTGCATCGTGCAGATATCCTGGAGACATCAGTAATCGACATTGCAGTTGTCCAGAAGACGTACCCTTGGGGTTTAAATTACAGATCTTCGACTTTGCTACAACTGCAAAAAACCCATTCAAATCACACGAACGATAACAGAGAACAGACCTCTCCTGGTTCTTTTATATGCTGTATACAGGACGTTACCTTAGTGGTACATCTTATGGATATTGTAGGGGTACGCATGCAAGACGTATATCTATATCTGTTTTACATTGTTTTTCTGTCTTTGGCGCAAGATTTAGCCGTTATATTCATGACTAGTGTATTTTAGTTTAGTATGATATTGTCGAGATGAACCTGTATGCTTGAAATTTACTTTCTTTGTACATTACTTGGGAGTTTGGTCAGCCCCCTTACCAAGGTTACCTACGTGTTGTTGGGATTTGTACTTCGAATACATGTCCTGCTAGCTATTCACCACTATTTGCTGTTTCTTGGCACCTGGTTTCTAGATTAGTGTGTTTCAAATTTTGAAGTGCAAAGCTGACCACACACTCTTGCAGAAGCACGCAAAGCACAGATCTAAACAACAAATGTCGCATCGAAAACAAGTGGCAGTGTGTAACAGCAAATCAGTCCTGATAAGAACAAGCCCCTTTCACTCTAAGTCAACCGTAGTAGCATCGTCGAATTGTGCCACAACGATTTAATCAAGGCGCAAAGTTGGGCGAGTCAGAAAACGTTCATCTAACCTAAATTAAGGACGACTTAGCAGGCAATATAATGCTAGATGATGGGTGTAATATTAAGGGACAGGAAGAGAGCGGAGTGGATATAATTTAATGTCAGCATTGGCCCTACTAAGGCAACCTTCAAACTAACTATTACTGATAATGTGAGGTACCAATATTTATAAAAACTGTATTTCGTGAATGGGGACTCTGAGGACATTTTAGCCTAGCTATCGGCCCAATCTGAACTTGAAAAATATTTTTCTGTGTCTATCCTAGCCGCTTGGGTGATTGGAGTGACAATATATACATAAATTAAGCCATGTCCACAAAATGTGGCAAAAGGAAAAATGCACAAACCCAGACAGCGTCACTGCCATGGACGTATACATCCTGCAGCCGAATGGCGAGGTGGGCCAGTTGGTGTACATGCATAACTAAACCTTCAAAAAGCACATCACTGAAAAACTCCTCCTGATTTCGTGTTCGCTTGTCCTGTTAGGCCTACATTTTTAGTTGAAGTATACGTTGTACAACAAAAAGCATCAAAGTAGTTCTAGAAATTTTTACTGCACAATCACATTTAAACAGTCTTCTCTTAATTTAAACTCCATTTCTAGTTCCCAGTGGCCACTGTAGTCCAATTGCCGAAATTGGAATTCGATTGCAGTGAGTTGTTTAGGCAGGCTTTTATTAAATTAAGTGTAATTTGCTGATGTTCTATCAGTGTCCTTTGCGTTTACACAACGGCCATGTGATGGTGGTTGCTGCGGTATTGCTTAAAAACTGGGTGAGAATGAAACCAAAATAGTAGATCCCCCTCACTTTGGCTACTACATCACCTAATATACCCTGATCCCAAGCAAGCTAATATTTTGGCAATTGAACTTTACATCAATGCACAGTTAATGAGGCCACATAAGCACAATTACAGCACAATTCATACAGTGGAGTGCATGGGTGGGGAAGGACACGGCATTGGCTTGCAGTAGGCGCGACATGGGGAAAGCAAGTTTCAAATCTTTGTCTCAGTAATGCAGCACATGCAAAATTTAAGAACTTGGGTGGCATTCAGGCAACAAACATGACTAGCAGATGGAATAATCAGGACGAACAAGACTCACGTGAAGTAAAACATGATACACACAATCTGCAATTGATACTGGCTCAACTTACGGCATACAGCAGACTTTGTTCGTTGCATAGGTGGGATGAATTGACTGTATAGCATGCTATTCGGGGTAGGTCTTCCTTAAGTAAAAGTTGGCAGTCAGTCTTGTTAGGAGTTTGGTGTTGCATTTGAAGTTAAACGATAGACATAAAATAGACACCAAATTGCGTGAAACAAGGTTTCTAAATTGAGCAGAACGGTGTGCTAAAAATATAAATGTCAAAATTGCATTTTTAAGCTGTTTATGTTAAAATGCTGAAGGACTGAAAGTAAGTCATCATTATCACCAGCCAATCTACGCCGACTACAGAGCAAAGGCCTCTCCAACAGATCGTCAATTACTCCGGTCCTGTGCTAACTGCGATCAATTTACCCCTCAAACGTCTTGATCTCCTCTTCCCATCTAACTTGACTTCTGCCACCTCCTGCCTCGCTTGCTTTTTCTAGGGATCCACTCTGTGACCCCTAATGACCAACGGTTATCTTTCCTTTGCATACATGCCCTGCCCACGTCCATTTCTTCGTCTTAATTTCTAATAATATGTCCTTAACACGCGTTCATTTCCTGATCCACACCGCTCTCTTCTTGTCGCTTATTGTTCTACCTATCATCTTCCGTTCAATTGCGCTTATTTGTTGGGCGCTTCCGTTCTATAGTGTGCTGAGTACCATGGCACAAATTTTTTCATTCTTTAGTTTCTCCGGCCAAATTGCAGAAATATATACACACAGGATGTAAAAATGTAAATTCCTGCCACTCGCGTTCATTACATCAGTGCCGCACATCAGCGTTTCGCCGTTTTGGTGAACACTATCTCGTTCTGTTTATTTACTGACTATACAAAAGGAGCCTTTCATGCCGTGAACACAAACAAATCCCGAAGACACTTCTAAGGCGCCGTGTCTTTACGCATGAGTGGGAAACGAGGCTGCGCTAACGAATATGGTAAAATCATTCATATCTAGGCCACTGTGGCAAATCAGCATCGCGGAGCAAGTAGGAGAAACGGGTGTAGCTGGCAGTGGGCGAGATGATGTTTACGTCAGGTGGTGTTGCCTTTCCTATCGGATGTGTCCCGGTTTACGTCTTTGCTCGTCTTGATATTACTCAGTTAAAGTGCAGCGCTTTGTCTTATCTTGTCTTCTTGTTATGTCCTAGTCTACGTGTGCTGTTAATAAGATCGCGTCGCCAACTACCGTTTTTGTTGAGGCACGCTTCCCGAGAGTTCGAAATCCGGCTGGTTGGTTCGAGAGAATGCGGAAGCCAACGAAGCGGGCGGGGTAGAAACTAGAGAGTTTTAGAATAGCGAGTTTTAGCATATTGTTCGCGTGTTTGCGGGAGTCTACTGCGCAACGCGAGAGTTACCGCGAACGCTAAATTGCCCGCACACGCTTCGCCATCGCCAGCGGCTTCCGCTAACTGGGTAAACGGTAACGTAAACGCGGTAACGATATGCTAAAACTGCCTAATAACGTAGGCAACCATACGCAAGCAGTTAGCGAACGCTATTTCTTTGCGTCGTTCTCACTGCGCATGCGCCGTACGTTAAGTCGCTTATGCGTTTAGCGGACGGAAGACGAGCGGACGCTATTTCTGCGAAATAGCGTGCGTACGTAATGCCGCTTGTGTTTCCAACATGGCGGCAGTAGTGCGAAAAGCATGCACGGTTCCACTTTTCTGTGTACAGTAATTTGGTTCCGATGGACAAAGTTCCTTCCTCCTATGTTTTTAAATACGTCGAATGCTTACCACATCCCCCTCGCGCAGCTCTGTATTGTAGTTTTATATCTCACTGTCCAAACGAAGCTATGTAGCCAGGCCAGCGAATGAAGCGGTGTGTGAGTGCGTGTTCGCGATGAGATGTGACGTTGTGCTTCTGCAGTGGACAGTGCTTCCCATGCTATGGATTATCTTTCTCGAGCGACGTACGACTCAACCTCGCATCGGATATGTACAGTGTGCGCGGCTAAAAACTTACTTGGTTTCCGCGCCAGAGTTAAGTGAATGGCTGTTGGACCCCGCAAATCGCACGCGAAGTGAGTGCCTAATTCGCCACGGACAGGAGGAGGCAACCGATCGCCTGTGAATCGCGTTTCGGACTTGCAACCGCCATGTCGTGACGTTGTATTCGTTCGAAACGCAACTCTGGATTGTTTTGAAGTTGAATAAAATGTATGCGTCGACCCCGGGCTTTCGGTTTAGTGCGTTCTGTGAGATTGCATGAAAGACGTTCCGCCGGACTTCAACGCTTTCTTTATGCAAAGTACTCAGGTAATAGAATATTCATGTCGTACTGTCGCCGTGTTGCATTCAACACGAACGGGAAAGCGTGTGTTTGCACTTGTTTGAATAGTCGCAAAACGTCCAAGCACTTCGGCACTCCTCTAGCAGATTAGCAGGCGGGTCATTTCGCAAAACATTCGAGAGATGGCGCGATACGCATTAGCGTGGCGCTAAGCGAAACTGATGAGACGCTCTACTAAAACTCCCCTCGCGCTGTTTACGTAGCGGGACGCAAAAATTTAGCATTTAGCGTACGCCAAGGAAACAAGCGCTGTACTAAAACTCTCTAGTAAAGAAACAGAGCGCAAGTGTTTATATACTTAGCGCTCCATTCCGTCTGTAACGCCACCAATTTATTTCGAAGGAACGGTTCCCACAACGCCAGCAACAAAGTACAACCTATATGCCTTTTGACAGATATGCTGGCAAAACTAATAAATCGTGATATTTCAATAGTAATGACATTGATATTCGCAATACCCACGACGGAAAGGCGATGAACAAAATCCTAACGGCAAGGGTCTAAATAGCATTGCATCGGTGACAACTGTCGTCGCGCTTTCTACTCGCGGAGCGCTTGCAGACGAATTGAGTTCACAACACCATTCACACGGCTGCACACGTTTAAACTGAACGGCGCAACACGCGTCTGACAGTTGCACTTGTTGCACACCGAAGGTCATGACCAGTGGATTGGATTGGATCCTATAATCCGCCTTTATAGCACCCTCATTCTCTCTTACGGTCTCAAAAGAACATATCAAAGAATTACTTTTCAACGGTTCAAACTGTAGCGTTAGTACACATTTTGTGTATTTTATGTAGTTTTTATATTAACGGGAGGAATTCATGCCCCACATTGGGCATTGCGGGTATTCGCAGTGAGATGTTTGAGTGGCGCCCCCTGGATCTGACGTCGGGAGGGACCCGCTCCGCTGTCGTCTGCTACATTCGCGCCGCTACCACACCCGCGCTGCGGTCGTCCGCTTGTTACTCGCAGCAGTGCCTTTGCTAGAAATCGCCCGCTTTGATGCTTTTGTGCTTTGAAAAGCGTGTTTTCAATCAGATTCTGAAAGCTCTGCATAATTTCAAGCTTTATCCCGCACAAGTTTACAGCACACGAGGAGAGAGAGAAGGACTTTCAGAGAGCATCGCTCAGACGATAGTGTGTAACTCGTCCTATCTAGCGTATTTGCGAGTTCGAGTGCTCAGAGGTCTTCGATAAGCATTCAAAATGCGTAGGCTTCCCTTAACTATTTCTGAGATGCTCTTATGAAGACTCAACAGTAATGCTACGCATCAAGCAGCGGGTCGCACTGCAAGAAAGAAGACGGATGTTTTCTATTTCTTTCGTTGTTGTTGACTTGGGTTAGATGAATGTTTTTTTTTCTGTGCCCAACGCATTCATTTTCTTTACCATCCGAAACGTCGCAGGAGGTTGGGGGATGTTTGCGAAGCTCACAACTTTTGTGTGAATATGTAATGCAATGAGAACAGTGCTACGGCGCAGATAACGTTGTCCGCTGTACTCGAAGGCGGCTTATGTGCACCTAATTTCTATCGAACCATCGTGACATCTCAACTCAATCTCAACCCTAACTCAATCTCAACCATAAACGTTATAACATGATTACAGTGTTGAAAAATTGATATACTTGCTAAGGAACGAAATAAATAGTATACATGCCATTTTTCAGTATAACGCAATTCGAAACCAATAAATATGTCCAGACAGCTCTTTATTGTTTTCCTACCCCTTCAGTCACAAAGAGCAAATCCTGGCCTACTCGGGATGACGTCCGGTAAATTAAGGAATGAATATTACTCTCTGGTCATGGACTGAGGAGCGTGCCCACTAACCAGCTCGATTTTACTGTTAAGATTTCTACTCCTACTGGTCCTTCTCCTCTTAGTGCAGTTTTACAATGACGCCTATCTGAATACTGGGATAATATGATTGTGGCAAATGTACCGAAATATCCGTACAAATCGGAACAAGCATAGTCTCACCGTATGTTTGCCATAAAGGTTACTCGTTTCGCTAAATAAGCCTGCATACCGGTTAGAAGCCTGGTATAAAACCAGCACGCGCGTATACACACAGCAGCTTATTTTGAAATCAACCTACATTATCTGTGCCCCATAGTGCATGTCGGCACACTTTCATGCCGTGACAACGTAAATTGACTTGATATAATAGTTTCGAGCGTTAGGCAAGACTGCTAAATATGTTTTACCTTACATACGATTAGCTGGAATCGTAATGCCGTCTACCAAAGCCGACAGCCCGGAGGCCCGGAATTTGCTTTGGTCTTCCATTTTCGCTGTGGTCGGTTGTCAGCCTTCGGCTGTTACCTTTGTTCGAAAGACTGCTGATTACACAGGCTGACGCCTAGCTCCGACTGTTCGCGCTCCGCACAGGACCAGTTTCGCAGGCATGGGCGACGCTGCCTTTCAGCGCTAAGAATTTCTCAGCGATGGCCAAATCGGCATTCGAAACACAGTCGGCGACGGTTGCTCCAGTTCTTCCACCCTCTTTTTCTCACAGGACAAGCTTCCATACAATGTGCTGTAGGAATGAATAATAAAGCTTTATTTTAAAACTACCAGCCGAGTAAGGTACCAATGTTCAGGGACCTCTAACAAATTTCTCAACGAAACGTGGAAAGTGGCGTTGCTCGTTTAGGGCTGGTGATTGGAGTGCTGCTGACCCTTCGGGGAACGGGCGGCATCCTTCGAAGATGTGGTCCTGATTGAGGGTCTCGACGCACTTTGAGCAGGTGGGTGTTAGCTTTCCGTTTTATAGGGCCACTCTGGCTGGGGTAGCGTGCAGGGTGTTCCGTACTAATCGCGTGCTATGTAGACTCACTTTCATGCAAGCAGATCTACATAAGCCAGATGAGCGGGTACTTCAACGAATGTCTTAGAGGGCCTTATTCCTCCAAGCGCAAAAAACTGAAAGCAACCCTGCCACACTCCGCGCTGAGCGCAAATGCCATCCACAGCATAGGAAAACACACAGATGCCCGTCATCCTGAAGTGTACGAGAAGTTAGCCATTGGCACTACGGAAGCTGGGTAGCTGAATGGGAGAGTTAGCCTTTCCTGGCACTGCTCAAGCACGAAAAAAATGAGTTGCTGTATTTGTGTCTACAGTTTTAAGTAGTTGATAATATTTCTTTTTCTCTCTGTTATTACAAATGTTTCAACATATATGATGATATTTTATCTGAAATATTTTTCCCGGGTGTTCGTAACACACTTCCGTTTTCTTTCTTCTGTTCCTCATGATTCTGTGGTGTTTTTCTTCTACCAATGAGAGCTCAAGTATATCAAAGTCAACCCATAGTAGTGGCATTCTATTTGAGTGATTAACATACAGTTGTCTATCAAGCATGTAGTGTTTGCCCACAATGGGCCAGACAAGTTACAAAAAGCAGAAAACACCATCTGCCAATATCTTACTTTGCCCGTTATAAATTGGGGTTTAGAGGCCAAGAAATGGTATTTGTTTGGTGTATGGTGACGCTTTTGTTTCAATACTTGCCCAAATAACTATAGCCCCCCTTTTACAGCGCGCGAACAATGCAACACAAATAATTTTAATTCCTCCGGCCATTCATTATGTTGCACGTTCACCAACAGCACCTGGAATGAGCGGGGATAAAGATTTAAGACAGATGACTGAAGCAGCACGGGCGTACAAGGTGGCATATTGGTAACGTCAAAGACAAATGTGTCCCGTTTTAACGTGTAAATTCGTTCTTTTCTTTGTAAATAACCTTGGGCACTGAAACGTGACGCGAACCAGAAAATAACGTATGCAAAGAAGTTCGCTCCCGCGTTCAAGCAATGGGTACTTTAATGAAAATACAGGCACATCTTACGGTTCGTTGGACCTAGAAAAAAAAACGTTTCGTGTTTTACAACAAATCTTTTTGAAAAATAAACTTATTTACCATTGCGAGTTTGAAACCAGTACGTGGAATGAACTTACACTCTCATAGCTGTTAATGTTTTCGCGGAAATATTAGCCAGGGATATATTATGGCGATTAGTTTTTATTACGGTACTAATGACTCAACACGCGGCCATTTGTGAAATAAAAGCTTGCTATTTTGCTTTCTTCACAGCAAAAATGATTCCAATCTACCATAACCTTCCACAAAAAACTATTGGCTGTAGGGGTACCTCTTCAAACGGGAAACCTTATCAGTTTTCGATGGTGCAGCCTAATACTGCTTTACCATTCCATCATGCAGTTTCTTCGATCCGCGAAGCTGGTACGACGGCACATTTTGCAATTCTAAGGTACAAACTATATTGTTTAGTCTAATTGTGTTATGGCCAATCTTGATTGTCGTTAATTGTAATTCGTTGTACTATTTTCACTGCTTACCTTTCGGGGTTCCGGAGATAGAGTATATTGTTACGGGGATGTGCAGGCGACTAAGAGGCGAAGTAAGGTATATTCAATGGAGTGGCGGCGGTTCACCAGAGAGCGTGGCGTGCATGCCTCGATTCCGCTAACAAGCACTTCGTTCTGTTCTTGATACCCCAGACAGCTGGCGGGGAGGATTTGCCCATAAAGTGAAGCAGTACTGTCGTGTCCTGTAACATTGTCCCCTGTGCAGACTAAACCCCCAGGGAGAGTTTCGCGCTACCTCAGCAGCGCGCGGGTTGCAAGTCTTTAGGCATACGACATGTATAAGCCGTGTCTTGCTTGTCGGCGTCCGCTCCCAGTGAGCCGACAAAGACGTACGTGACATTGCTTACACGGCCCACAACAAATGGTCCGGTGTAGCGGGACAGAAATTTTGTTAACAAACCACGTTTCCTTAAAGTGGCCATATCAACACCGGATCACATTTACGGAATGCAGCACTCCCGTGGTGAGCGTCATATCGGTCCTTAGAACGGCCCTGCACGGACAGCGTATGCAGAAGGGCTAGTTGGCGGGATTCTTCAGCCAAGCAAAGGGTATTGGCCACTGATGCGCGTTGTGCAAGAAAAATGGTAGAATGGTGTGAATAGGCGTCCATAGTGTCAATAGACGAGGTAGAATTGTCTGCAGCCGCGGCGTTGTTATAGGCGTACGTGATGAATGCTAGTATTGCATCCAAGCTTCTGTGGTCTCAAGGAGACGTAAATCGAGATCAGGCTGAGAAGTGTGCGATTGGTGCGTTCCACCAGTCCATTTGTGTGTGGATGGTACGGGGTAGCATGCCGGAACTGCGAAGTACAAAGCCGAAGTAACTCCTCCAAACAACCGCAATAAACTGGCGGGCAACTTCACTGATAAGCACACGAGGAGCACCGCGGCGAAGATTAAGAGTATGCAGCAGCAATACGGACACAGAGATTGCTGAAGCAGTTGCAACAGCTGCGGTTTCCGAATAACGCGTTAGATGGTCAACACAGACGATAATCCAACGGTTGCCAGCAGGCGTTCGTGTAAGTTGTATAACATTCGCCGAGCTTGCCACGCTCTTTCGGTTGGCTTTCTGATAAGCTTGCCTGCTTGCCGCGATATCGCCTCCTCTTTTTTGATTGACCTGGTCCAACCAGGTTAATCTCAACCTGCTGAAAAGGACCAGTGGGTGGTTTCACAAGATGAAGCATACCGGCGGGTACGACAGAGGGGCGCTTGCAACGCTTTCACTCTGTACAGGTGGCAACGTATGTTTCAGTCGTGCGCATCACGTTGAGCAAGTAAAAGCGCTCTTTGGCGTGTTGTACTAACCTAGCGTGACCAAGGTATCGACACATCAAGTCATTGTGCATAGCCCACAGCACGCAAGGGTGCAGACGCTGTGGTACAACTAGAGGGAACCACCCACCAACTGCACCATAGTTTGCCTTCTAAAGCGGGTCATGTCGACGAGAAAAGCGATTAGACAGGGGGATGCGCGAGCAGCGGCGAAGAATCGTGCAAGATTCGTTTTCGTCGAAAGGTGTCAACGTTGGGAAATCCCTCTGACAGTTTTGCGAGGTAGACATCCAGTGTGTAGGCGTCGGACGCAGTCTTTTAAAGTCGTAGCCGGGTAAGGCAGTCAGGATCGGTGTGACGACGGCCGCTTTCGTATTCTTGTAGTATATGTGACCAGCTTGTGCGCTCTCAGATGGATCACAAAGTCCAACCAACCAGCACAGAGAATGATGGTCTATGACAATCGTAAAATGACGTCCGTAATTGCAAGGGTGACACTTCTGCACAACGAAGATAATTGCCAAACATTTCTGCTCAGTCACACTATAGTTTCTTTCGGGCTTGCTGAGTGTGCGGCTGTCATGGGCATTAGATGTTTGTCCCCATGATGGCTCTGGAGGAGTAATGCTCCGAGTCCCTTGCTACTGGCATCCGTACGCCCATCGTAATAGGCCAGAACTGAGAAGAAACTAATGCTGAAGAAATGATTCATCACACTCTGGCGTCCATTTGAAAGGCGCATTCTTGCGAGAAAGATAACAAAGAGGACCAACCAGCTCTGCAAAGTTAGGCACAAACCAAAGAAAGAGGGAGAATAGCCCTCAGAAACATCGAACGTCGCGCACAGACTACGGAGGCTTGAAATGGCTGACGGCTGAGATCTCCTCAGTCAACTCTGTGGCCCCAAAACTATTGTCTTGACCTCGTCGTTGTGGCGCTTTTTCGAACAGGCCTTTGCTAGGCAGTTCAACACAGTGTCAAGGGGGGTGCATTGTTGATGAAAAGTCCCGTGGAAAAGTACCACATCGTCGAGGTAGCACAAGCTAATCTCCCACATTAGGCCTCGCAAAATTGTGTCGATGAACCTCTCAAATATAGCTGAAGTACTACAGAAGCCGAACGGCATGACGTTGAAATCGAAGACTTCTTTCATACTAAGAAAGCCGTTTTCGCTTTGTGGGCTGGATTCATCCGGATTTGCCAGTATCCACATCTTAGGTCGACTAACGAAAAATGCGAAGCAGAGTGCATGCAGTCGATGACGTGGTCTATTCGTGGTAGCGGGTATACGCCTTTCTTTGTGGTTGCGTTCAGGTGCCTGTATGCAACACAAAATCGCCAGGAACCATCCTTTCTCTCTACAAGAATCACCGGTGCTGCCCATGGACTAGCTGATTACTGCAAAACACCCCTTTGCAGCATTTTGTCTGTCTAGTCCACAATAATCCTCCTTTCGCTCGGAGAAAACCGGCAAGGTTTCTTTCGCACTGGACGGGAGGTTGCGGTATCGATGGTGTTTCCTGAGCGCCAAGACGGGATGTCGATCTTGGCGCCTCCTTGCGAGTTACACGTCTGGAGAGGACCGATCTAGTGCCTCCATCTCGGTAGAAGAAAGACCCATGCTTATCATTTGCAGGAATGGTCGTAGGGCGTAGCCTAGCGCCCACGAGAGTCAGAATTTTCTTGGGACACTCTGGAAGGGATACTCTTCCAACTTTTCGAAATACCGCTAGTTTCATTTCCCGCGGCAAAGAAGTAGTAGCCGCTGAGCAGTTAACGGGCCATAAAAAGCGGTGTCCACTATTTACCGAAATCAAAAAATTCCACAACAAAACAACTTTCTTGGTGCAGTTTGATGGAATGGGCTCAGCTATAGCGCAAAAGTAGGGCTCACCACCCCGCAGGCCATCACGGGGAAGAGAGATTCAGAACGGGCGTGCAGAAGCATGTCTTCCGAAACAACCAGAACACGTTCTTCGGAGAGATAATGGTCCTGGGCGAGTACTGAATTGGACCGTGATGTTTATGGAGAGCCCACCCTTCGCACAGTACACCATAGTACACATTCACGGGCGAAGTCGATTCCGAGAATAGAATCATGTGTGGGCCTCAGAAGCACTGTAATTACAGCTGTTAATTGTTAAAATTCCGCCGGAAACTGTATCTCCAGTGTCAACTAAAGCCATTGTCTGTACACCATCAATAAATATTTCTACTTTGTTCTTGAGCATAGTGACGGGCAGATGTATAGCTATAGAGAAGGTCCTGCGAGCTCACACCGAAGGCCGTGCTGGCTATTTTCTCGGCATTAGTAACAAGAGACGCCGCCGAGGAGACGGAGATTGGCGCTGGGTAATGGGCGGCGTCGTCAAACTCCTGTTAGATGCGGGAAAACCATTACAGAGATCAGTAGGGTGCTCGTTGTTGCCAGTGGGTGAAAATCGCGGCGACAAGCGATTGCCAGGGTTATAATTACTACCCTAGGCCAGGCAAACTAAGGTCCCATATTTGACTCCGGGCTGCGACGACGAATAAAACCTGGAGATATGAACAGCGACTTTACATCAGTAACAAATAGGTGGCTCGGGATGAAAGTCGAACCAGCCGGAATAAAATTGGTGACTCGAAGGGCTTGCACGCCGGTATTTTTCCAGGTAGCAGGCGTCCTGCGGAAGATGGAAACGGCCCCTCGATTGATAGTAGCCATCTCGTGTCGGGCAAGTATACAAGTCACCTCTCCGGTCGTTAACTAAGTCGGCCACATTGACCAATGGCCCTAACGATTCCACGTGCGTCGTAAAAAATAGCAACTAAGATGCACTTCGTGCCGTGAATTCTGTCGTGAGATGGGGTCCATGGTAGGGTAACGTAACTGTGTCAAAGCAGCTTTTCGGCGAAATATTTGTCGTACTGTCGATTCAAGGTCGACAGACGATTTGACCTCCACGCTTGCGAACGTTGTGACATTTGGTTGTCGACCAAAGATCAGTGTTATCCCCCTCATCTTGAGTGCTTCAAACGTGCGACAGTGTTGGATTATGTGAGAAAGGGTGTTCACGTTGTCCTTATCAATGATGAAATGATAAACGTCTTTTGCAATGCTCTTAAGTATATGCCAAACTCTGTCGTCCTCTGGCATTCCAGCGTCGACGACACAGCACAACTTCAGTATCTCTTGTATTGAGGTCGTGCATGTTTCCCTGGGGAGTTGTGCTCTGTGAAGGAGTGTCTGCTCTCCCGTATTCTTTTTCGCTTCAGATTCCCCACTGGACTTCGTCATTTCCTCGACGCATCCATTTCATGTGGTCAACTTCTACTCGCGGTTTTAAAGCACGTCAACGCTGTCTTGTCCAAGTGGAAAACAATGTTCTAAAGTCGGGACACAGCGTCCCAGCGGCTGTACTTTCTCACTCATTTGTAATGGGTGAGCCATTCATCGACATCTCATTTGGCTTTCCCTTCAAACTTGCCCAGTTCTCGCTGCTGCTACCAGCCGCGGCGCGGTCTCGCCGAAGAGCTGCCTTGAGTCGGGGGGGACATGACTTCCCGGACAGGAGACAGGCCAGCTACCCGGTGGCTTCGACGAAGATTCAGTGACACCATTGTCAGCTTGGACCACAGGTCGGCGGACTCACTCATGAGTCCACTCACTCCGACTTACTTGGACTCAAACTCACACGTGAGTTTTAGTGTCAGTGAGCACGAGCATAGTGTAGCACGGTGAGTTTGAGCTTCAGTGAGTTTGAACCCGACTGAAGTTTGAGTACGCCTGAGATCGAGTGAGTTCAAAGTCCATTTTCAGTTTCAGGACATTTTTGTAGCATTTTTCATTATTTATTTCTTCAATAGTGTACATGGCTAACAGGAGGCCAGGGCTAAAGGCGAAAACCTCCTGACGGGGTACCGGCCCCCTATCAGCGTTGATACACCAATTCACATCAATACTTTATTGAATACACTAAACAGTTCTATCAAAGTCAGCCGCAGCATAATGCAGAAAGAAAAACGTTGAAACAGTGCACTTATAAGATTCAACAGTTTGAGTTTTGATAACATTTTGAGTTTTGAGTACATTTTGAGTTTGAGCACAATTTCAGTTTTGAGTACATTTTGAGTTTGAGTACAATTTGAGGACTGAGTACATTTTGAGTTTAAGAACATTTTGAGTTTTGAGTACATTTTGAGTATGAGTACATTTTGAGTACTGAGTACATTTTGACTTTGAGTACATTTTTAGTTCTGACTACATTTTCAGTTTGAGTACATTTTGAGTTCTGAGTACATATGAGTAGCCTAGGAGGCAGATATGGTTGGTGGTTAAGTTTCATGTGCCGCTTTTGGCCCGTAATTTAGGTTAGCTGCGTGTACGGTACCATTCGCGCTGCGCATGATATGTGGGTGGGAGGAGGGGGTGCTGATTTAGCGGCTTCGCGTGGGAATAATAATCGACTGGTCAGGTCATAAAAAAGGGTTATGGCACCTTTTCTCTTCATGGATCCTCTATGAAGGTAGGGAGGGTTGTGGAAAACACACGGGGGCGCTTTCATGCTCGTTGTTTGCCTGCTTCTATTAACGGTTTGATTTCCTCGGGTAAAAAAGGCCGAGGTGAGCACCAGGCGAAAGGGGCGGCGGCTGTCCCCTCCGCTGTTTCAAATGAGTTGTCAACTGAACTGGCTGGGCGACTCTCCTTAGGATAGGATAATTACAGCATTATAAGATAGATTGTGTAAAAATTCAGATGTCGTAAGACGCATAAGGTATTAAGTTAAAGGTCCCGATTAACGGAATCACGCGAGGTTAAAAAATTGCCTTCCAGTGTATAGTCATCACATTCATTATATGTCATACATTGGGTTAAAATTCGCAATGATGCCACGAGGAGGGCGTGTGGGGAATCATATTTAAGGTCTGGATGAGGGAAATCATGTGGGACAAAAATGCGTTATAGGCAATATTATGACCTAGCCATGGCAACTATCGATTCGGTAAAATTCGAATTCATGGCGGCAGGGTGTGTGGCGTATGAAAATAAATGTCTCAATGAGGGGAATGACCTCGAACAAATGCTAAATGCTTCCTGATTATTATCATATGTTAGTCATAATGGGTCATAAATTCGGTAAAATTTCAAATTATGTCACTAGGGTGTGCGAGACATCAAATTGGAAGGTTGCGGTGACAGAAATCAGACTGCACAAAAATGCGGTATGGCGACATTTTGAGATAGTTATGGTTAGTCATTGTTTGGGTTATTATTGCGATTGATGCCACTAGGATACGTTGAGCATCAAATTCATGGTATCCATTAGGGACAATTACAAAAATGCTTCTTGAATAGTCATGAGATAGTCATGGCGAGTCTTTATTGGTTTAAAAATCGAAGTGACGCCGCCAGGGCGTGTAGGTATCAAATTTGCAATCTTGATGACGGGAATCACGTGGGACAAATAAAAGAAGGCTTATTGGTTCTAATAATGAGATAGTCATGGTGAGTCAACGATTGGGTTAGAAATCTAGGTGAGGCCACTAACGCAAATGGGGATCAAATTGAAGCTTTCGATTAGGGGAATCACGAGGAGAATATAAATAATTAGTCTGGCTTACAGTCATGAAGGTCAGGATTAGTCAGATTTACTACAATTCCAAATGATCCTGCTAGGGTGTGTGGTGTATCATGTTAAATGTCTTGACGTGAATCACGTGGGACAAATCTCAAAATTCCTTCTGGTTATAGTTATCAGATAGTCCTGGTTGGTAAGATTAAGGAAACATCCACAGTGACGCGAATACGGCTTCTTGGGGATCAAGTTAAACGTCTCAATGATGGGAATCGTGTGGAATAAAAACGAAATGCATCATCATGATATCATCTTGATATCACCATAATATACTCATGGCCAGTGAATGAATGATTGGGTTAAAATTCAATGTGATGCCAATAGGGCATGTAGGTATAAAATATTGTCTCGGAGAAGGAAGGTGGATCACATGCAACCATCGGAAATCACGGCACGAAATAATTCCCAGTTAAGTAAAAAGTTTAATGTGGTGCCCTATAGATATAATTGTACTCTTTCATTACTGGCCCGGCATGTTGAAAGCGTGGTTGTTTCGACACATTGCAGCATTCAACGTCCGTCAACAAACCTGCGTTCCCATGAAACAGGCGAGGAACTATTGTACAGATATGCCTCCAACGAATACGTTAAGAATGATGATGATGTTTGGAGTTTAATTGCGCAAGGCCGACTAAGGGCAAAGAGCGCACATCAATAGTGATTACATGAAAGTGGCATAGGAATTAAAAGTAGAACATTTCAGTAAAAATAAACAAAGTAAAACACAACGTAATGAAGATGACTGGTGTAAAGGGCCAGGTTGTCACCATGCATGATAAGAAATGAGATGTAAAAATTTTACGTCGGTAAGAAACTCGAAAAAGCGTTTGATATAACACATGGCTTCGTCTCCTAAGAAGTATGACGGGTGTGGTGGAATATGTCGCGTGTGTAGTTGTGGGAACTATTTGTGCCGTGTTCTGTCAAGTGCCTTACATTGTATAAGGATGTGGATCACGGATGGGGCCTCTCCGCACCTGCTGCACAGACGTCTTGGAGACCCCGTGAGAAGGTGCGAGTGCGTTGCATGACTGTGCCCTATCCGTAATCTAGCCAAGGCGACTTCAGTGTATCTATTACGTGTGTCAGTGGTGTATGGTCCCAAGTGTGGTTTTATTACGTGTAACTTGCTGTCTGTTTGTTCAGTCTAGTGTGTTTGCCATGTTTTGCGAAGTTGTTGTCTGATGTGTGGCTTCACGTCGGTGTAGGGTATTGTGGTTATGTCTACTGCATTCGAGAGTGTAGCAGCAGCAGCCATTCGAACCGCGGCTTCGTTCCGGCTATACCACAGTGCCCAGGGATCCAGCAAAGGACCAGTTCAAATTTATGGACATACACCGATAATACCTTTGATGATAAGATTTACAACGCAATTTTTTGAAGGCTTTGTTAACGACAATGCCCGCACAAAACTGAGTGAATCTGTATAAATAATATATTGTGAGATGTGGCTTTGCAGTATATGATTAACAACAAGAAGTACACCGTAAGCCTCTGCCGTAAAGATGCTAGTATACATGTTAAGAGTTTTAGTAACATTAAAGCCGGGTCCATGCGCAGCGCAGGACACAGAGGTGGAAGTTTTAGAGGCATCCTTATAAAATTCAGAACACTGATACTTCTGCTGCAAATACAAGAAGTGCTGCAGAATTGCACATCTGGGAGCTCGGTTTTTATCTACATGTGTGAAAGATGTGTCGCATGACGGCGGAGATGCCATGGTGCTATAAAATCTGTTACAGAACTTTGGATGGTGTCTGAAAAGTGAGACAGCACGCTCTGACTCTTCCTCTCTAACACTGTAAGAGAAGGGCGCAGAGAACGATGGTCGATTTAAAAGGAGTTCGGTCATGGAGGAGAGACATGGATGAAATTTTAAAAGCATAAAGGAGGTCTGTGTATGCTCGCTGACGTTGTGGGTTTTATTTGTTGCACTCTACATACAGGATTTCAACTGGACTATTTCGGAAGGCACCACACGCCAAGCGGAGCCCTAGATGAAGCACAGGGCCCAGCATTCTTAGGGATTTTTAGTGGCTGAGACATAAACAATGCTACCATAGTCCAATCGTGAACCTATTTGGCTGGTAAAAACACGTAAAAGAAGTTGTTTGTCAGCACCAAAAGAAGTGTGCGAGATTACCTTTAGGATAGTCAGTGTTTGTAAGCATTTATGTTTTAGTTGTTTTATGTGTGGGATGAATGTGAGCTTTTTGTCAAAGATATTACCTAAGAACTTGTGTTCCTATTTTACAGGAATAAATTCACCGTGGACTTCAATGTCTGGATCCGGCCGAATGCCACGCCTCTTGGAAAACAAAATACAAGTGCACTTTCCTGAAGTAAATTTAAAACCATTGCTATCTGCCCAGTCGGCAAGCTTGTTCACACAAAGCTGGACTTGACGCTCGCAGATAGACAATTTACATGATATGAAAGAGAGTTGAACGTCGTCTACATAAATTGAACATAAAATCGATGGTGGTAGCGCCTTTCCAAGAGAATTCATTTTTACAATAAACAAAGCGGAACTCAAAACTCCACCTTGAGGCACGCCGATTTCCTGCACATGAACCCTAGAAAGTGCAGTTCTAACTCGCACGCGAAACGTTCTTTCAGACAGGTAAGGGGCAAGCGTGTTCATCATGTTACCCGACATGCCAAAGGACTTGAAATCGCTAGGGATGCCGTACCGCCAAGCAGTATTGTACGCCTTTTCAAGATCAAAGAAGACTGTCATACATTACTGCTTGTGGAGGAAAGCATCTTTGATATAAGACTCTCATGCAACAAGTTGATCGTTGGTAGATCGCCCCGCCCTGAAGACTGCCTGGCAGCCCTCGAGAAGACCATTGTACAGAAGTCTCCTGTTTAACATCTTCTCGAAGAGCTTACACAGGCAGCTGGTCAGGGCAATCGGGCGATAACTTACAGGAGAGGTAGGGTCTTTCCCTTCCTTTAGGAAAGCCACTACTATGGCCTCCCTCCAAGAGGGTGGAAGTGCCCCGAAAGAAATATTATATTGTAGAGGTGAAGAAGTGTTTCAAGCGTGTCTGCATGTAATCGTTGTATCATTGTGTATGAAATCCTGTGTGCACCTGGTGCTGAACGTTTACAAGTACCGAGTGCGACCTTCAGCTCGTGAAGTGAAAATGGGGTGTTATGAGATCAGTTCGACTTATTACTGTCTCGCAAGGACTTCTTCTCACCTAATTCTTTGCGTTTAATGAAAGTGTTGGTGTAGTGTGCTGAGCTGGACACGTGTTCGAAGTGTTGTGCAAGCGTGTTGGCCTGGTCTTCGAGTGTGTCCTCTGTTGTGCTAACCAGAGGCAGGCTGTGTGTCGGTTGTCCTTTTAGTTTGCGTATTCGTGTCCAGACTTTGTGAGTGTCGGTGTATGAGTTGATGGAAGTGAGGAAGGCGCGCCAACTCTCCCTTTTTGCCTCACGACTCACACGCTTCCCAAGAGCCTTTGCCCGTTTAAAGGAAATAAGATTATCTGGCGTGGGGTACCGGAGAAGGACACCCCACGCCTTGTTCTAGGCCTCTCGCGCCTGCATACAGTCGTCGTTCCACCAGGGCCTCCTTGGGTTGCGGGACGCACTGGAGGCCTGGGGCATGGACGTTTCGGCGGCGTCATGTGTGCCGTGACGAGTTGGGCTGCTTCCTCCACGTGTAGGTGTTTTATGGTTGTGTGGTGTAGTTTAGATGTTTCTGTGAATGTACTCCAGTTTGCTTTTGATTTATTAAACCTGTTCCGGGAAGATGGACTGCATGGGCCTTTACGTAAGTACGTTAGAGAATTGGGGAAGTGGTCACTATCATATGGGTCCGCGCCCACGCCCCACTCAAGACATGGAAGGATAATTGCAGAACCCATAGTAAAGTCAAGATGCGAGTATGTATTGTGTCCTAAGTTATGGTATGTAGGCTGTTTTTTGTTGAAGAGGCATGCTCCGGAGGATGTAAGAAACTTCTCTATCAGGCGACCTCGAGCATCTATTCTAGAGGAGCCCCAAAGAGAGTTGTGCGCATTAAGGTCGCCTGTTGGGATGTATGGTTCGGGCAGCTGGTCGACCAGCGCCTCGAAGTCACAGCTCGAAAGTGCATGATCAGAAGGAATTTAAATGGAGCATACCGTTATCAACCTATTAAATATTATCGTACGGATTGCTACAGCCTCAAGGACAGTTTTCAGAGTTACAGGGTGGCAGGCTAAGGATTTCCGGGCGACAATTGCCACACCTCGTGAAGATTGTGTGCAGCCAACCCTGTCCTTTCTGAATACCATCTACCTATTTAAGAAATTTGTTTGTTTCGAATTGAGGTGGGTTTCTTGGAGACACATGATACTTGGCTGATTGGCATGCAGCATCTCATACACATCGTCAAGATTTTTAAGGAGGCCTCTGCTTTTCATGGGATGATTTTTTCTCTTCCCATTATTTAAATTTAAAAATAACTGAAGTGTGTGTGTGTTTGCTCATGTGTCGTCTTTCGGGGCTGTTATTCTAGGATTTTTAGGCCTTTCTGTCGGCTTGGAATTCGGAGGCCGCTCCTTGCGCTGCGTTGCAGGAAGAACGACGCGACATCTATCTCCTCGTCGGATGCCAGAAGGGTGCCCAGCGGACCAGGCCCCCCGGACTTGGCCCCCTTTCGGGAGCCCTTTGTTTGAGCCGCCTCCGCCGAGGGCATCCGGGGCACCAGAGGTGGCACAGGAGGTGCGGTGGCAGTGGGAGCCGATGCGGGGCCCCCGGTGTCCATCCGTTCGGCATCCTCCAACGCACTGGAGGACAGGAAGGGAGTGGCGGGAGCGATACCGGTCCCTACAGAAGAGGTTGTCACCACAACTGTTGCTGGCTCAGGAAGCGGCGTGGCGACGGATTGGGCTGCATGAGGCACACAAGGGGGGTTGGAAGAGGGACCAGGTCCGACTCGCTGAACTCGGTCCCTGTGGACACCTGATGCGCTTCGCCCCCCGGCGAGCCGCGTCGCCGTACCTCCCCAGGGGGAAAGAGGCGAATCTCTTCTGCGCCTCTGGGAAGGTGATGTTCTCAGTGGCATTCACATTTATGATCGCCTTCTCCTCATTAAACTTCTCGCATTTTCGAGAGTAGGTAGCGTGGGTTCCCTGGCAGTTGGCGCAAGTGAGGGTTGATGATGGACAATTGTCATATGAATGATCATGCTGAGCGCACTTTGCGCACGTCAGATGGCCACGGCAGGAGTTGGTTCCGTACCCGAACCGCTGGCACTTAAAGCAGCGGCGCGGGTTCAGAATGTAAGGAAGAATGTAGCATGGGATGAACCCTGCGTAGATATGGTCAGGAAATGAGCAGCAGTTGAAGGTTAGGATAATATGTTTTCGTGGGGATTATCTTATCATCTCTGCTCATCGTGATGCGGCGCACGGCTATGACACCCTGATCCTTTAAACCTTCAAGAATGTCGGCATCTGTCTCGTTAAGAAGATGTGCCTCAGAGATCACACCCTGCGAGCGATTCAGGCTGTGGTGGGTGTGACCCTGATGTCCAGATCGACCATTTTTGTCTGACCAAGAAGTGTGGTTGCCTGCTGCTGGTTTTTTACCTCAACAAGAACTTCACCTGTGCGTTGTTTATTGGCATTATAGGATTTTCCAATTATTCCATCAAGGTATTTTGTAATCAAAAATACTGAATGTGAAGAAGAGGGCGAGCTGTGTCAAGAGATTCGATAACAAGGAAACGAGAGTAGTTGTCTGGCTTTGGGAAGCTCATGCTTGGAAGTGGAGAAAAAGGTACTTCGGTGCGGCCCCTTTTAATGGACCGACCACGTTTGGAGGGGGGTTTGAATTTTTCATACAGCATAGAAAAAGCAGGGGATGGGAATACGTTCTTCTCAAACCTTACCCTGATAGCCTGAGAGGTCCTGGAGCTCCCTGCCTGGTAAAGAGACAAGGAGCCCATCCGCCGGAGCTTGAACTGGGCTCCGACGGCCACCGTTTGAGGCTTCTACTCTTTACCTTTAAACACATCACCATGGTAGGTTACAGCTTATGTTGGGGGCTCGGGGTCCGCGGTGTCGCCCACACCGTCACCAAGATTGCTCAAGGTGCCCCGTGCGGGGTATACGCTAAGAAGTAAATGGGTTGGCGTAATCAGCGAATGCCTTCGATCGCCTGCATGATAGGGCAAAATTCCAAGCATAGCCTGCTGCTATCAGTGCACGAACGTGTTGACATTTATTGCGCGCTCCCATACCTAATTCGGAGTTGCTTTTTAAACAAGGTCATCAAATACTCGTTTACTGAGCTGGTGGCAGACGTACAAGCTCATAATTGCAAAATATTTGCCTCCTCATAACACCCTTTCATGCTGCCAAACCTGAGAAACATATTTGATACACCAAGATTTCAGGGTCATTTGCTTGCTTGGAAGTTGAGCGTTTATTCGCCGGGCGGAAATTGTGAACAGCTGTTTCGTGACACGACCGCGCGTTCTCCGTCACCGCGGCGCTTTTATTTCGCTTGAGGCTCAAGTTTTTCGCATTCGAGACCTGCAGCATAGGTTTCCGGTATATTTTTGTCGGCTTGCCATCGATAAAGTGAACAGAACATACCTCCAGAGAACAAAAACGCGCGATACAAACAGAACATGAGGGTGAATAAACAGTGCTTCCGGAAGCAGCGTACGACCGTACGTATTCAGGCAAATTTGCTTGGTTTGAAGCCTTATTGACTCAGCACGGCGACCAATTCGCCGCGGCACTCAAGGCGTGCAGGAAATTTGTGCAGCAAATAGATTACGCACAAGAAGACACTTCTTTCCTCGTGGTGCACTTCACACGTTTGTTGCACGACCCCTTTGAGAGAACGCTTATTTTTGGTGCAGCCAACAATGGAGTGATCACACCCGGACAAGTAGTACCTGCACATTGCCAATTAAAGGAAATGAGGGCAACCCACCACGAACAAAACAAACATCATTCGGGTAAGAAATGTCGGGCGTCCTGCTTGCACGGGTAAACGTAGCCTCACATACACTCCCCGTCACGACAAAGCGTTTGTGGCGTGAACCGCCGCCTTAGTGGGATGGGGACCGAAATTATGGGCAAATCTTACCGCTCTCACACGCTTTGGACGTTCTCTTAAAAGCCCTGTTGATCTTGGCGCTGCTGGCGTACTGAACAAATTACACTTACCGATTTTCGATGCCGCCTGGACGTCTAATATGCTCGCGCGGCACGAAGCCACAGCGTGCGAATGCGATTTCGTCTGCTCGCCCCTCAGTCCCCAACAAATGCCTCCTTCCCCCCGGGTGGTGCCTCGATTGTTAGAAATTGGCCGACCCGGCTGAAATTCTAGTCTATACAAGGTATAGAAGCGGGGTACAGTGAACAGAGGTTGGCTGCGGATGTTGACCCACCAAAACAAAATAATAAATTTCCCCAATGTCCATTTCCATCTCGCCCCTGTCGCTTCTCACCAGCGTTGTTTTGGTGGCTACGCGGAATTTTTTCTCAGACATTGCGAGCCGCGGGTAGTCGGTCAAGCCACGCATCAAAGATGACAGGTCAAACGCTGAGACGATTGATCCCTCTGAAGCACCAGATGAGAGTTTTTGAACTGTAAGGACCTTGGGTACTTGGTGACGTAGGACGTTTATTCTGCAACTCAGCCGTCTCCGCTGATACAGCCGTCTCCGAAACCGGTTCAAGATCAAACGATAATGATGGTCCGTCCAGAAGAAGATGTTGTTTTCCTGGAAGTGTTTGATGATGGGGATAATGTGTAAGTGCAATAAAAATTATTTTCAGGCTTTGGAGCTTCGCGCTTACAGTAGTGCCGTCCTTCAAAACTGATTTTGCCATTTATAAGTAGCATGTGTTCGCTTTAGCTGCACGTGAATCCCGACACGGAAACGAACAATTGCACCGCCTCGATAAGCTTATGACACAACTCCGAATTTTTAATTATAAAGTGAGTGCACCTAATGATCTTACCATGCGGTCATTGCCCGGTTTAAATTGTCTCCCTCGAACCCTACCCCTTGACACCACAATTTTTTTTTGTGCCCGCGTTATAGCATCTGCGATGAATTTCCACAGTTTATTCCTAACTAGTACTTACCAGCCGGAAGCCCGTTCCATCTGATTTTATTCTTCGAAATGTTTTATTTCACAACTCGCGTACTCTGCCAGACGTTTTAAAAACTTTGCCCTATTTTTTAACTTACCATGACTATCGCAAGAGCATAATGAGGGAGCATCTCTTATTTTTCCCAAGTGATGCCTCTCATCAAGGCTTTCAATTTGATAACCCATACCTCGAGGCCGAAGCACTTTGATTTTTAACCCGATCGATGACTCACCATGACTCTGCTGTGATTATGATCAGGAGGATTTCTTTTTTTCTCACGTGATTTCCCTCATTAAGACCTTCAATTTGACACCCCACACGCCCTAGCGCATATCACTTTGAATGTTAACCATATTATGACTCATCGTGACTGCATTACGATTATAACCACGAAAAAATGTTTTTGTCCCAAGCAAATTCCCGCACCGAGATCTTCAATTCGGTGCGGGAGCACGCACTAGCAACACCCCCCTTAATTTGAAATTATTTAATGATTCGCCATGACTATGTAATTATTACTACACGAAGGTATTTCATATTTGTCCAATGTTATTGCCTTAATCGAAAAATTTATTTTGAGACCCCTTACGCCTATGGTTATCATTATGGAGTGTAACCTTTAATATGACTCACGATAACTAAGTCATGGTTATGGGCACGAAGCATTTTTGTTTGTCCCAGGTAATTTTCCTCCTCAAGATGTTGAATTTGATACCCCAAAAGCACTCGCGGCACGCAACTTTGCATTTTAATTCAATATGTGGCTATCGATGACTCCCGTCTTACACGGTTTACTATTCTCGATATTTGTTTCTAATATTCCTTTTTCTTAGTCTTTTAAATTAGTTTGATGAATTATCTATATAGAGGATTTTATAATGATAACAGGGTAAACTTTCTTGGTGTTTACAATTTTTGTAGAAATGCAAGGCGTTACACGATCCTGGCCAGATGAGATGGAAGGCGGATACTCGGCAAGGAATGCTACGCAATAAAAAAGGAAAGGCATATTCGTGAACGCCTCATGCTTCGGAGATACGAGGGGACAGTTCGCCTGCACACAAGGCGTTTTTCCAGGAAGCAGACCAAGAATGCACAGAACTGTAACCCTGAACAGCTTCGACGTAAATGAACTGAGCAATGAGCACACGTCCCCTCGTCCAATCTTGTTTGTCTCGCTCCAGGGCCACAGCACACCATCGAGTCTGGACCGCCTCTGTCATAAACACTAACACGGAGCCTACATCAAGAGTATGGTATTCTATATATACGCACAATTGCTTATAACCGTGCTAATCATTATGGCTGGCCGGTAAACCTGTAATATATCTGCAACGAAAATTGTTTCCAATCTCACAGGAGTTACAGTGTCATGTCGTATGGAATGCGAAGGTTCGACCTTACAAATTTGCACCCGTAATATTTTTACCCACGCGCGAATTTTAAAACTCTGAATGGTAGCGAATTCAGAATCCATACGAGCCCGAGTAAATTCCTAGCACGGGAGAGTTGTGAGCCATTTTGAGTTCTGAATTTATTTTGAGTTTTCAGTCCATTTTGAGTTGTGAGTTCATTCTGAGTTTTGAGCACATTTTTAGTTTTGAGTAAAATTTTAGTTTGAGTGTAATTTGTCTACTAAGTACATTTTGACTGAAAAGATTCTGAGTTTTGAGTACATTTTAAATTTGAGTACATTTTGAGTACTTGGGTCATTTTGAGTTAGAGTACATATTAAGTTTGAGTGCATTTTGAGTTCGGAGTACACTATGAGTTCTGAGTGCAATTTTAATTTTGAGTACAAGTGAGTTCTGAGTTTTGCGTCTGAGTGAGGTCTGAGTTTTCCGCTCACTGTGAGTGTAAGTTTGAGTGAGTGCAGGTCTGCTGCTCAGCAATAGTCGGAGTTAGAGTTAGTGGTCATTCGAAAAAAAATCAGGAGTGAGTTTAGGTGAGCCGCGCCAACTTTGCCGAGGTATTCCCCGGAACTCCACCAAGAATGTACGAGAATGTGCAGGCTAATAAGCGGCGATGTAGAGTTTATTTGCAGGACGGCCAGCTGTTCATCAGAGAGCATGGAAAAAAGCCCTTGATTCCGACCAAAAAGCGCTTTCTTAACTTCATCATCACCATGACAGCTGGCGGGTAGCATTTGCCCATACAATGAAGAAGTCCTCTCGTGTCGTGTAACACTAGATTTTTGGACGTAAAAACTATTGCAACAGATTTTCGTGTGACTGATCATCTTTCGCACTCAAATAAATTTCAGAGAGCTGAAATGTGATGAAGTTCAAAAAGGCTTCGTCTGCTTAACGCCAAAATGGTCAATCGCTACATTCATTTTTCTTAGAACGGGCGATTACATTTAGTGCGGATTTTTCAATCCCTTTAAGGAAAAGAGCATCGCAGAATGTTTTTACATTTGATTAGCAAATATTTGACGACGTTTATTTAGAGCATAATGAATTTTTATGAATATTTTTTTTGTTTGGATATATTATTTCTGTGTCAATATCCTACCATTACTCTATAAGAAGAAATGGTAGGAGGAGGAAGGAGATAGCCTTTATTACATGAGGAAGACGCTAGGTCAAGTGGGGGAAGCGGGAGTAGAGGGTGGGATGTTCGTAGCTTTGGATATCTTAGAAATAAACCGTTCAGATTGAAGCTTGTTGGCTCTTTACGAAGGCGGAAGAGGCCACGTGGGGTGAGGAGAGCAGGCTCACGGCTCTAAACTGCTCGCGCTAGACCACTTTCTACAGAGTAGTGCGCAATTAAAGTCAGCGTGGAAGGTTCCAGCTTTCGAGGGTCGATGTATGAGGAGGGGGCATTTGGAGGAGGGTTGAAGGTTCTGTAAGGCGTAAATTTTGGACAGTGCCAAATCAGGTGCTGGAGAGTGTCGGGCGTAGGGTAGGTGCAGAAAGGACATCGAGGCTGCAGGGATGGGGTGTACCATTTACGGAGTGTCTCTGGGGTTAAGCTAGCATTGGCAAAATATTTGCTCAAAAACATTTCGGCTGATTTAGGGAGCGGCGGAACAGCAGATAAAAAGCCGGTTGGATTGAGGGTCTTGAGGCTGTCTTGTACCGTAGAATCTGTATGGCTGGGGGTAATGCCTGAGGATGCGGAGGCGACAAGTCGCGTAGCAGGGGAGGACTGGAGGTTATGCATGGCCGTGCAGCCGAGTGGGCTGCCTGGTTCCCCGGTGATGACTCCTTGTGACCAGGCGACCAGTCGATGCGAAGATAGATGCCGCTAGATTTGAAAATGGAGATCTGATGCAGGATTTTGTTGGCAGTGGGATTGGTCGATGTAGGACTTCGTAGAATCTTTATGGCTTTGAATGAGTCCGTCAAGATGCGTGTTTGTGAAGGGACGGAGGAATGAAAGTCGAACATGAGGAAGTCGATGGCTTGAATGATGGCATAGAGTTCCGCTTGCAGGATGGCAGCACGTGGAATATCAAGGGTTCGTTTGGCTTGGGTGGAGGGGAGATCAGGTATGTCCATGCGGTGCCAACTTGTGGATGGACTATGCTTGCGTCGGTGTAAATATCAATTTCGTGGGGGCGTTTACTCTTCCGGACGGCTTTGATGCGGGATGCGCGGACGGGGTGGGCATTACGCGGGACGGGATGGGTGGCCATGGAGTCCGTGACAGAAGGGTGGTTCCAGGGAGCCAAAGGAGGTGGGATGTCGTGGGGTTGTAACGGCTTGAGATTGTCGCAGGCGATGATGGAGACACCTTGATGAGTTAATGAGCGTTTATGAAGGGATTGATGTACTTGCTTTTGAATGATATTTTCCAATGGGGGAGGAGCAACTGCAGCTTGCAGGTTCTCAAGACGAATATGTTTGGGTAGTCTACTTAGGATGCGAAAGATGGCTCTGTGCAGACGTTGGAGTGTTCTCATGTGCGCTTTGTTAAGGTCGTAGGATTGGGCTGCGTAAGATAGGGTACCAATGGCGACAGCTTGTGCTAAAGTTTGCGTCGCCTTCTGGCTTGCCCCACCAGATGTTTTCGACAGGCGACGTATGGCATGTTGGATTGTTTTCTATTTAGGATTAAGTTGTAGCCATATTGACCGGCTATTTTTGTGTCCGATTGGGATTGCGAGTAATCGTATGGATTCGAAACTAGCGGTTACAGGGGTATCGGAAAGAAGAAGAGTTACAGGATTATAGTGCGGAGGAGGTTTGTGGCCAAATAGGGGTTATAATTCGGTTTTTTCAGGGGTTAATTCGAGAGAAAGAGCGGTGAAGGAACATTCAAGGCTATTCGCTGTGGCTTGGAGTTCGGTTTGCATGTCTTCCGGGCATAAAAAGTCGGCTCATTCACTCCATATGGTTACGTCGTCTGCATATATTGTGAAGCGTGCGGCAGAATCACGCTCAAGATTTCGAGCTACCCTCGCCATAGCGAAGTTAAATAGGATCGGAGAAATTACGGTTCCCTGAGGTAGCCCGCGGTCAAGTTAGTATGTGTAAGGATTCCAGCCTGGGTGAGAATCTTGAAATCGTATTTGACGAGCGTTCAGGTAGTTGAGGATCCAGATTTGAGCCCAGGTGCTTGGGTAGACGTGCGCCAGTTCTTCTAGTATGGCGGATTGGCTGACGCGATCAAAAGCCTTGCGTAGGTCCACTGCTAGGATCAGGTCTGGAGGAGAATGGTTATGGTGGGAGCGATTTATCCCTCGCCAGAGGCTATTAATAGCCAGAGGCTATCGTGAGTGCTCAGGTTTGGGCGGAAGCCAGTCTGCGCAGGGGGAAAGTATGGTTGTGTATATTCCAGGTAATGGGTCATACAGTTATTGATGAGCCAACTCTAAGATTGTAAAACACAGGAATGAGGTTTGTGAGGTCAGTTGGGCCGGTACCAGGCTTCATGGGTTTGGGAATAGGGAAGATGTGAGTTAACTTGAGAGGTTCAGGAACTTCACCAGTTCTCCAGAAGCGGTAACATGGTCAAGTAAGACAGCAAGGAAAGTGTTCGGCAAGTTGAGGAGGTGTTTCCAAGTTACACCTTCATGTCCGGGGGCAAAATTTGGTTTACCTTGATGAATGGCCGTGTGAAGTTCATTAAAGGTGAATGGAAGGTCGAGGTCGTCCTGCGGCGAGGAAATAGGGATGTATGGGAGAGGCGGAGGGGTTGAGTTGGGCGTGGGGGAAGAAAGCCATAATAATATCATGTTCAACGGTGACAGGGTCTTTCGTGAGAGTGAGAGTAGAAAAGAGCGGCGACATCCACAAACAGAGCTTTAGCCGATCCTGTATTTGCGAGCTGTAACATGGTCCGGGCCCTGGCTCGCCTTCTCCCATCGTTATATGGGGGATGTACATTCCTCGGTAACGGGTCTAACTGGAACGTTTCCCTCACTGTTCCGGGGACCTGTGCAGTGTGTTCCACAAAATCTTTGTTGATGTAGCCGATGTCTCCAAGAATCTTCCTGCCGGCCTTGGTGAATAGCAGCCTGTGTTCTTGCGCGGTTCTTTGCGCTTCGGCGATTTCCACCAGTGAATTGTGGATACCCAGTTATTCCACCTTTTCCGTGCTTGCGTGCGGATAAGAGGATACCGAGCACCCTGTTTATGCTCTTCCTCATGAGCGTATGGACTTTAATCTCTTTCGTGCGGCACCAGTCGAGGGCACCCTCCACGTAGTTAATGTGGCTCATTAGGAAGGCATTGTACAGTCGCAGGAGGTTGCGCTCGGAGAAGCCACCCCTGCTGTTGGAGACGCGCACCATGAGCCGGATCGTCGCTTCCGTTTTACCGTTCAGGTTCTCCACGGTCTTGGTGTTGTTCCCTCGATTTTGAATGAGCATACCGAGTATCCTGATGACATCAACCTTCGGTATGACGGAGCCGACGGCCGCTTGATTGGGGTGCGGTTGCCCCGCTCCACCCTTACGGTTGGACCAGCCTAACAGGAGTTCCGACTTGCCCGGCGACAGTTTTAGTCCCGTGTCCCGAAGGTACTCTTCTGTGATGTTTAGCGCCGTTTTCAGGGCTTCTTCCGTCTGAGCTTCCGAACCACCACGGCTCTAGACCGCGATGTCGTCCGCATACAGAGCGTGATTGATTCCGGGGATACATCCCAGCTGGAGGGACAGGTCCCGGAAAACGAGATTGATGAGCAGCGGAGACAGTACTGCTTCCTGCGGGGTGCCCCTCGGACTGAGTCCGAACTCCTTCGACCGCACCTGGCCGAGTTTGAAGAAAGCCGTGCGGTCCCTGAGGAAGAATCTTATGTATGAGTGAAAGTTTCTGCCGAAGTTGAGTTTCGATATCATCTTCAACACGTATTGGTGACGAATCGTGTCGAAGGCTTTTGTGAGGTCGAGGGCTAGGATGCCCCTGACATCTCTCGAATACACTTCCAGGACTTGGCTCTTGAGAAGCAAAATGACGTCTTGCGTGGACAGTCCGGGTCTAAAGCCGACCATGTTGTGCGGGAAAATCTCTTCTTGCTCGATGTGACATGAGATCTTTGCGTTGACCACGTGTTCAACCACTTTGCCTACACAAGAGGTCAGCGAGATCGGTCTCATGTTCTCGGGCGCTAAGGGCTTACCTGGTTTAGGAATCATGACGACCTTTGCTTCTTTCCAGCTTTTCGGAACTTGGCCAGTTGTCCAGACCTTGTTCGCTTCTTCCGTGAGGGTCTTGACCGATTTGGCGTCGAGGTTACGCAGCATGCGGTTCGTGACCCCATCAGGCCCCGGGGCAGAACGGCTGTTCACCTCCTGCAGAGCCGCCCAGACATCCTGCTCCGTGATTGTGCCGTCAACAACCTCGTTCTCTTCTCCTTGGTATTCGGGGTAGTCTTGGTCGGAGCTCTGACCCACAGAGAGATAGATGCTAGCTAATTTAGCGAAAAGATTTTCGTTCGTCATGCCCGACGTTCGCAGGTTGTGCATGAGTTTGTCGAGTTCGAGTTGTTGATTGCCTTTCCACGGTTTGTCGTCGATGAGCTTCTTGAGTACATTCCACTTTCCCCCCATACGCATGTGACCATCTGTGAGGGCGCATATCTGGTCCCATTTATGAGTATTGAGTGTGAGTGCGTGTTCCTCTATCTTGCGGTTGAGTTCCGCAGTCTTCTGCCTCAGTCGTCTATTAAGTCGTTGCTTGCGCCATCTTGTTTGAATTAAATTTCTTGCCTCAAGCAGATTCGCGAGTCTGGCATCCATATGCGTGATATTTGGTTGGGTTCGACGGTTTTGGTGACGGCCGCCACATCCGTCTTAAGCCTGTCGAGAAGATCCTGCAGTGTCTCGTATTCGGTTTGGTCTTCCTTACGGAACCTGCGAAACGCGTTCCAATCAACGATTTTATGTTGCCTGGGCTTTTGCGCTCCCTGAAGGGTAGGTGCACCTAGTGGCCAAGATGAAATGATCACTGCCTAAGTTCTCTAGGGTATTGCGCGAGGTCGCTTTCTGAATGTTCTTTATGAAGGTTAGGTCCGGTGTTGTATCTCTTGTCACGGACGTCCCAATCCGCGTAGGGAATTGGGGGTCCATGATCAAGTTAAACGAGCAGTCCGTGACCGCCTGTAGAAGCCTAGAACCCTTCTGCACTATTGTTTTCTGGTAACCCCAGGCCTCGTGCGCCGCGTTCAATTCCCCTGCCATAACAATGGGGACGTCCCTCGCTAGCGTTCCAGCCTTGGAGATTAACGTGTTGAAAGATTATAGTCAGACGGGGAGTCGTAAACGTTGAGAATGAAAAGCCGTGCGCTCCACTTGACATTGGGGACAATTTTGATCATGATGTGTTCGAGCTTTGCCGAATTGATTTTGAGCACGTGCTCTAGGAATGAAACTTGCGTAGATACGAGCGTGGCAAGTCCTCTCTTTCCTTGCTCTCTAGCCGCGACGACTCGATATCCTGGAACTGTAAGGGTTTCACAGAGCGTTTCTTGTAGGAGGATTACCTGGGGTTTCTCGGGTTGCGATTCTAGATATTGCTGTAATGTGGCTCTTCTTTGCTTGAAACTCGCGCAGTTCCACTGCCAGATGTGAAAGTCCGTTGTTTTACTGGCCATTGCAGGGTCCGTTTGGGTTTGGGCATATCGCCGAGTGAGGTAATCCTGTTGGTCCGTTAGATTGTGCAGCATTACTTGGTATATGTCCCGCCATGGTACTCTCCATCATGACCATACGTTGGAATATTGCATTGAGGTCTTCGGATTGCCTTCTCAAGGCTTGCATGATGGCCTCAAGTTTGTCTTCCCCCTCAGCCCCCCAACAGCACGGAGACATTCTACGCTTGGTGCTGCGCGATGGGGTCGTTCCCCTCTGCGACTGTCGCTGATCTCTCTCTGTTTTAAGTGAGGCGTTCTCGGCTCTAAGTCTCATGTTTACCCCGACCATATTGGTGATAGCATGTGTGAGCTGATCGAGCTGCTCCTTAATTTCTTTGTTTTCCCCCAATACTTTGTCTATCCTGTTATTGATATGCCCTGGCAGTGCCCTAGGTGTTACATGTGCGTTCATCGACGACGTTGGCGGTGTTTTCCGCCCGCCCTGGACTCGATCACCCCAGGAGAGAGACTGCAGGTGCACCTGTTGGCTGGAACGGTCACGTCCGGATCTTGATCGTCCTCTGGACTGCGACCTGCTCGAACCGCGTAGGCTCCGGGACTGCGACCGATGGATCGAATGGCTCCGCCTGGCACCGGAACAGGATCGCATCCTGGATTGAGACCTGCTCGAAGTGGCGTCGACATTCGAACCGCCGCCTCTGTTACTGGGCGAGCGCGCCCCTCCCTTGAGTGCGCTGTGGAGGCCACCGGCGCGCGCTTTGTGGTTGAAGTCATCGGCGCCACGGTCTCGCTGTTGCAACCGCTGGTGTTTGCGCTCCCGGCTCCTTTGACATCGGCGCTGACGCACAAGGAAAGGCACTTGGAATTTTTGCTTGCAGCTCTTGTCGCCGGTGACGTGGCCGGCGCCGCACATGCCGCACTTCGGTCTACAGTTGTGTTCTTCACCCGTGTTTTCGGCTCCGCAGCCCCTGCAATTATCCCGCTTGGGGTTGATGCAGACGTGGGCTCGGTGGCCCGGCTTGCCGCACGAGTAGCACACGTCAACTTGACGCTTGTAAAGGGAGCACTTGACGAGGCGCTTGCCAAAGACGACATACCTCGGCACCTGCATGCCCTCAAAGAGGAGCATGACAGTCGTAGAAGTCTTGATTCGTGTGGCCTCGAGGACCGACGCATTTCTTTCGGTGACCAAAAGCTCATTAAGTTAAATGTCCGTGAGGTACACGTCGATGTTGCGGACGACCCCTTTGCACGTGTTTTCGGGCGCAGCTACGTAAGCAGCAATTGCATGTTTCTTGGTGGCGAGGCTTATTTGGTTTAACTTGGCGTATGCCTCCGCGTTTTTTACAGCCGGCGTCGTTAGTACGTAAATATTTTGCATCGGGTTAGGACACAGCAGGTCTTGCTTGCAGGCTTCCTCCGTGATTCCCGCCGCCGTCATCAGGGCTCTCATGATCGCGTACAGGATCATTTTCTTCTCATCAATTCTGTTCCTGGGACGAATAATAACACAAACTTGGCCATTTGGTAATAGTGGGAGCCGCGAGGGTGCAGCCGAACGCCTTGCAGTGCTACACGGGTCGGGCGTGCGGCGGCTTACCGAGCTGCTTGTATTTGAAGGTGAAGTGTCCGCCGAGGATGGGAACTCGGGGCGGGATTTCCTCTTCTTCGATAGTGACGTACGCCATCCTGGACAGTTGACCTCTTCGGGGGAAATATCCACCCCTCTACCATTTCCACCTCGGGCATCGTCTCGGAGCGCTGCTGCTTAGGCCCAGGAGTGGCCGTCGGCGTTAGGCTCTGCGATGCTCCGGCTTGGCCTTCGCGAAAAACAGTCGTAAACGGCCGAAACTTCCACTCACTGACAAAAGGTATATCTCTGCGTGGACCGGAACAGTTTCTGCGTTCGATGAGCACTAAATCCGCATCATATTACCGCATATTCTACTCCAGAACCATCAAAAAAGCAGGAGCGGGACACATCAACACTCCTCTTCTTCGTGGGTATCTGCCGATCCTCACTTGCGTACAGGGCCCGCAACAGTGGAGGTGCGTGGAAGCGCGGTCAGAGCGAGCGCGCCCTCCTACCCCGAATGCGAGGTTTCATCGATTGCAAGTGTGCGCGGATCGGGCAGACTGGGTTGAGGCATGGCTCCTCGCTTACGGGGTGCCGCGGGCACGTAGCGACCAACAGCCCCTAGTATCCTCTTTGTAAACCACTGTAAATAGTGTAAATACAAGTTTTCGTTTCCTCAACGGGTCGTCGCCTTCATCACAGCCGCAGCGCAGCACTAAACACAGCGCAGGGATGGCAGGAACTGCAACGGTCACCAATGCCCTCCTCGCAAGAAGGCGAATTGGAGAAGAACGAGATATCCCTTACACCTTTGCCGAAGCGACCCACCAGCAGGAAGTTGCTCGCCAAGCACACCCAAATGCTCAGCTGCAGATTTTGCTGCACGTTTCCCTACCGTGCTTTACCAATTTCTATAGCAAAGGAATCAACCACATTTTTTGTACACATACCGAGTAGGCTGGCGGGATTCTCCGCAATATTTTTGATTATTTCGTACTACAGTACAGCCGACAGTATAATTACCCGAAACGCACCAATGTATCTGCACATATTTGTCAATGTTTGGACGCAGTGCGCCAGACCGGAAGCGATATAAGGTACCAAACTATGGTAATGGAACCTCACCTAGAGCACTACCGGCGTGATCGTGTGTTCATCGAGAGCGTAATGACAGTAAGTGGATGTTTTAATTTATTTTGCTTTTTTAAGGCCAGAAACCGTCTCCACTGGCATCATATTTTACAAATTGTTGCCGCCACACTAGCATGATACAGTATAGTAAAATTCTAAATAAACTGACATTATTGTCGCTGAAGAGAATAAAAGCACAACCACCTATGTAGCATAGGGTTGGGCACAGGTTTGTACCACACCAACACTGAATCAGTTTCATTTCTGACAACCAGTTCCTGTTTGAGGTCTTACGCAGGGTCCATGTCTGACAAACCTCAAGCTGGTTCAATAGCAAAGGTTTGGATCCTTCGTACTTGAAGCTCTACCAAAAAGCATATACACTCTTCTATTTTTTTCCTAGTAATATCTACCGCAACCTGTCTCTCTAATGCCATGCAAGTATATAGGTATGCTGAGCGATTCATACTAGTGGATAAAAATATTGTATGTTTGCAAGACTTCTCTTGTCTATTTAAAATATCCTCGGTATAGTCTTGGGTTTATAGTTGCCAAAAAAGTAGAACGACAATGCAGAGCATTGTATTCACCGAAACTAATCCGTAACTGTCGCGTTGTGAACTACTTCTTCACCGTTATTTTTAATATATTCAGAACCTGCGCAGACTGCTAGTCGCTCAAGAAGCTTTCTTTCTTTTTCATGGCATGAGATGTGTAGACGTACGGCGTACATTCGGTGCAAACTATGGGAAACTCGCCAAGCAAGCCAAACGCATGCCACCCACCGAAAGCAAGCTCACCACCCCAAGTTTGAACTTTTGTTGCGATAGAAAAAGAGAATACCTGGTGACCGGCCAAATGGCAATTAAAACTTATTTTTATGTAGTTCTGAAGCAGCCCCGAAGGGTCATTTTTCCGGGCGTCCGCTTCTCAACACGCGTAAAAGTGGTTGGAGCAGGTGCAGCCCAACCAGTATTCAAACAATTTTGACGATAACGATTCGTTCGGCCATGATAATTTTCTGCCTGAACTATTTCGCGTGACGTTGGTTTTTTAAATGTAATATACCTGTTAGGTTGGTGACAAAATTAAAATGAAACATTAATCAAATTCTTGACTGTTACGGAGAAAGGCGGGAAAAGTTATTTTTACAAGTATTGTAATGTTAGCAGGAGAATTTAAATGGCTCTTCTGGCGATCCGACCTTTAATTGACTGACGAAAAAGCTTATGCTTCTAATTCGCGAAGGGTGATTTGGTGATTAATTGGGTGATTTATTGGGTGATTTATTTATTACTGCCACCACAACTTTAGCCGTATATGTGCTCAACGATGACGCAATAAAAAAAACCAGGCTCATGAGCTAGCGGCCGTAAAACCACCAATCAAATGTTTCCACGAAAAGCTGCATCAGTTTGGCGGAAGTAGCAAGAGACACAGTACTGGAAACAGTGTGCTCCGTTATCCTCGCTCAACTGCCTCAACTGTTTTCTTTTACATAGGAGCATCATTTAGCTTCTACCTTTTTTGTGATCCACAGAAAAGCCCAATAAACTGGGAATGGACAGCCTGCGTGCCACTTCTGAAAAACCCGAACCAGAGAAAGACCGAAGACAGGGTAACGCCAGATTGTGGTCTGCGGTGCTGCCACTGGCGAGCAGCTGGCTACAGAACTAGTTGCTGTGCTTTCAAGAGTACATCTGCGAACCTCCCTGTCGACAAAGCCCAATGCTTTCGCGGCAACCCGACAAGAGAAGTACATATTGCAGACCCGACGACACTCGTCGCACTTCTATTTTTTGGCTTATCTAGAGGGAACGTTCAGCCGCCGTAGCAGGGGTAAAATTCCACAAGAGAAATTACCCAGCCCAAGTAGACGAACTGCTATTAGCAACGTTGAGAGGCAATGGTGCTCTATAGAGGAAAAAACTGAAGCACCTGAACAGTGTAGCGACGTAACCCAGCCCGGGAATAGCACCGCGTGGTGAGACTCCCGCCTGGACAAAGACACGACATGACCCCATAGGACCACGTGATCTCCATCGCACAGCGTATGCAAGATTTGCCCAAGCACGCTATTACCAAAATGGGAACAACGACAACGCGTAGACCCAACCCAACAGCGGTCCCAAGCTGTGGTTTTATGCTTTCGCGCACCCATAACACCTGGGGGCCAACGTACGAAGTGCCGTCATCCATGTAGGGCCTGCCTTTCTATGGCAGCAATACTAAATAAAGAAAAAACATCTTTCATTGCGCGGATCACGCCGGGGAATTTGAGAAAATATTGTCTGGGTAACTAAATTTGATGGAACTATGAAAGCCAAAGGCGCAAACGGCCTTAACTGACATTGCTCTAATCTATTGTCAGCCCATAGATATGCCCAAAACGCAAAAAAAGAAACCTATTAAAAAATTCTCGTGCCCAAAGTGAACCGATCAATGTTAATTATAAATGCATACTGATCCGCGGCTCATAAGCTAAAAGTGTACTATTGTTCTAATTGGTGGCGTTCAAGCCCGTACGACTAACGAGTCGCAAGTCATCATGTTGCAAAACAAGATTACTTTATGGCAAGGTTAACAATACAGAAAGAAAACAGTGCTTGCCGGCAGGGCGAGTTTTTTTTATATTCACTTGGAGAGAAGTAGCGGAGCAAAGCGAGACTGAGTTAGAACGCGGGACGTGGTGTGGGGCGCGCATTAAAAATTACCTTCGGACATACATAATGAGACAAAATATCATACCTATGGCTGGCATTGATTTACCGCCGCCTTTGTCGAAGGGGGCACCTCCGGGGCCCCCAGGCTGCACAAAGCCGCTTTACGGTCCCTAACCATTGATGGCTGAAACGTGGTACTGCTGCTTTGGATGCGTTAGAATGGCGTGGACGTATGAGCATACTCAAACACACCACATGAAATCATGATACTCAATTTGTGAGTCACCTGTCTGGAACGAGGTGGAATGATTCCTGGCCACCACTTTTCACCCCATTTAAATTTTGCACTATCACACTCTCTCTGACAGGAAGATGTCTCGCACTGTTTCGAACGGCACCTGGGCACAGACTGAGTTGTTTTGCTGGTGCGTCTCCTTGAATATTACCACAGGTCGTAGTGTCAACTCTGGAAAAAAAAACAAATTTTAGTCCAGGAAATAGTCAAGCAATTATAGGTTTCTAGCAAAAGTATCCAAGTCCCTTATATGCTATAATGCGCTGTAGCCACCGTCGCCGGGTAAAAATTTGGTCCTCGAGACGAAACTGAAGAGCAAGAATAAAGGTTATTTGCGTCACTTCATGTTAATTGGTCAGCGGCCATTGTGGCACTGTTATAGAGCAGCGAAATTAAGCGACAGCTAACTCCGGAGTACCATAGTGTACAGTAAGTACCCTTGCCTCTCAAGAGATTTTTGCTTTTATTAGTATAACTTTATGCAATTTCTTTCCAGTTATTTAGCGCGCTTCACACCTTTATGAGTCCAAAGTTTATGATGTGAAATTGGTTGGTTTTCTTTATTAGGAATATATGTCAGTACAGGTTTAAAATTGCCTATGACAATGTGCACGAGACCACAAGAAGCACTGGAGAGCAACTTATTCCAGGAGGCAATGTCGGTAACACATGTTTTCTATGGCAGCCTTTCACGCAATTTGCCACACCCCAGGTATCACACTAGCGTCTACATACGTGTTAGTGCAAAAAGGTAAATTTTAATTTCAGAGGTTTTTCTAAAACGTCGGGCAGTGGTATGCATAAAAAAACGGGAAGTTTTTGACAGTTTTTCCGTAATACACAGTTTGTATTCACTTAAATTTTTTGACCCGTACAAGCTCTCCGCTCAGAGATAGTAGCTGGGGACGTGTTCAATGGGGGGAAAAGAACGTGCATCACGCATATTGTGACACGGGTTAGTAGGAGGCTGTTGTAGCAAGTGCGAATTCGAAGAATAGTCGTCCATCGTAGGCCATAGTGACACGTAAACGTTTGCCCAAGCCTACGGAATCGTAGTCTGTGTAGTAAGCATGTTGCCCATGAGAACTGTGATGAGCATCAGCCACAAAGGGCAAATTCCCCTACATGAATATGCTGCGCCAGATGCCGCTTGAAGAAGAGGACGCGCTCGTTCAGGGTCAGTCTCGCGGAAAGCTGGTCGTTTCGGCTCACCCGTCTGCGTCGACGCCGCGTTCGTGAATAAACAAGACCAGTATTCTTCCGGAACGCCCATTTGTTTACAATTTTTGGTAGAGGTTGCGGTGCTTCTCGGGTCCCCATTTATCTACCCTGTAGCTGAGCAGCCGGACACTTCCTTTGAGGATGTCTCGGCGTAACCACGACGAGTTCCTACCTCCTGTGGCGCCTACCATCTGCCCTGGCACGGTCCGTTCAAGAGATCCCCCTTCTTCAACGGCACTGATGAACAGGATGTTGAGGACGCGCTCATCACCATAGCATGGGTGAGTACCCATAACAACTGGGACGATGAACTCAAACAGAACAATGTCAGTCTCTCCTTAAAACCGGTGTCGCAGAGACCTGGTATAGGAACCACGGGTCTCATCTACGCATATGGTCGGACTTCAAGACCGAATTTGCCAAAGTGTTCGGGTACCCCGCTGTTCGGAAACTGCGCGCTGAACAGTGTTGGCGCGAACGCGCTCAGCGCACGAATGAAACCTTTACCTGTTACATTGAGAACATCCTTGACTTGTGTAAGCGGGCAAACAACGCTATGACCGGAGAGGGCAAAATCAAGCAAATTCTTGAAGGCAAGACGACGATGCCTTCCAAATGTTGCTCGCGAAAAATTCTCGGACGGTTGCTGAAGTCGTACACGCTTGCCAAGAGTTCGATGAACTTAGCAGAGAGCCGGCTCTCACTCGTAAGCCGTGGAATACGACCATTCACTATGCATCTTGGTATCTAAGGGTAGGGCCCCGCACGGGGCACCTTGAGCAATCTTGGTGACGGTACTGGCGATACCGCGGACCCCGAGCCCCCAAACATACGCTGGATCCAACCGTGGCAATGTGTTTATAGGTGGAGGGTTAGAAACCACGAACGGTGGCCGTCGGAGCCCAAGTCAAGCTCCGGCGGATTGGCTCCCTGTCTGTTCACCAGGCAGGGAGCTCCGGGACCTCTTTGGCTACCAGGGCAAGGTCAAAGGAGAAAGTACCCCCGTCTCCCTGATTCCAATGTATCATATGGGCATTTTCCAACCCCCCCCCCCCCCAAACGTGATCGGCCCCCGAAAAGGGGCCGCACCGAAGCTTCATTCCCACCCTTGCCAACAATTGCATCCCAAAAGCTAGATAACTATCCGCGCTTCTTGATTGTTGAATCTCTTGACAAGTCAAATCCTATCTCCTCCCAGTTAGTGTTCCTTATCACCAAATTCTTTGAAGGTATCCTTGGCAAGTCTTTCCAAGCCAAGAAACTGAGAACCGGCGAAGTTCTGGTCGAGGTGAACACTCGCCAGCAAGCCACAAGCCTCCTTACCCAGAATCGCATGGCAGATCTGGACATGAGAGTCACACCCCACCGTAGCCTCAATAGCTCTCAGGGTGTGATTTCTGAGCCAGATCTCATAAATGAGACGGAAGCCGATATGCTCGAAGGTCTGAAAGGCGAGGGATTGACGGCAGTGAGGCGCACCACCATGCGGCGAGATGATAAGCAAATCACGACAAAGCATATAATCTTGACATTTGACCGTTCCACACTCCCTGAATCGATCAAAGCGCGTTTCCTTCATTGTTCTGTCCGGCCTTACATCCCGAACCCGCGGCGCTGTTTCAAGTGCCAACGGTTCGGGCATGGCACCACCTCCTGTCGTGGAAAAACAACGTGTGCAAAATGTTCATCTCAAGAACATGATACAGATAACTGCCAGGCTCAACAATTAATGTGCAGCAACTGTCATGGACCTCATGCTGCGTACTCCCGCACGTGTGAAAGGTTCCAGATGAAAAGAAAATAATCAACCTCAAAATCACTGAAAACATCACATTCCCAGAGGCGCGGAAGAGGCTCGCCTCTTTCCCCCTGGGGAGGTACGCCGACGCAGCTCGCCGGGGGGCGGAGCGGCGTCTCGTTTCCACAGGGACCCAGTTCAGCGAGTCTGACCTGGTCCCTCCCCCCCCCCCCCCCCCCTGGGTTGCCTCTGGCAGCCCAACCCGCCACCACGCCGCTTGCTGAGGCAGCAGCGGTTGTGGTGCCAACCTCTTCTGTCGGGACCGGTGCCGCTCCCGCCTCTGTCTCCCCGTCCTCCAGTGCGTTGGAATGTACAGAGGTGATGGACACCACGGGCCCCGCACCGGTTCCCACCGCCACCGCACCGCCCGTGCCACCTCTGGCGCCCCGGACGCCCTCGGCGGTGGCGGCTCAAACGAAGGGCTCCCGAGGGGGGGCCAAGTCCGGGGGGCCCGGTCCGTCGGGCACCCCTCGGACATCCGACGACGATATAGATGTCGGGCCGTTCCTGCCTGCAACGCAGCGCAAGGAACGCGTCCCGACGCCAAAGCCTCCCGACAAGCCAAAAAAGGCGAGAGTCACAGCCCCGAAAGACGACACATAAACAAACACACACACTCCAGTAGCTCTCACACTAAATAATGGGAAGAGAAAACATAATTCAATGGAACTGTAGAGGCCTTCTTAAAAATGTTGACTATGTATACGAATACTGCATGCTAATCAGCCAAGTGTAATGTGTGTTCAGGAAACACATTTGAATTCCAAGCACACCAAATTTCTTGAATAGTTACATGGTCTTCAGAAGGACAGGATGGCTGCACACATCTTCTGGCGGTTGTGGCCATAATTGCCCGGAAATCCTTAGCCTGCAACCCTGTCACTCTGAACACTATCCTTGAGGCTGTAGCAATACGCTTGATAATATTTAATAGGTTGATAACGTTATGCTCCATATACATTCCTCCTGATGTTTCACTTTTAAGCTCTGAATTCGAGGCGCTGGTTGACCAGCTGCCCGAACCATACATCCTGACAGGCGACCTTAATGCTCACAACACTCTTTGGGGCTCTTTCGCACGGATGCCCGAGGTCGCCTTATAGAGAAATTCCTTACATCTTCAGGAGCATGCCTTTTCAACAATAAACAGCCTACATACCCTAGCATAGGACACAATACATACTCATGTCTTGACTTGGCGATTGGCTCCGCAGTTCTCTTTCCTCTCCTCGAGTGGGCTGTGGGCACTGACCCATACGGTAGTGACCGCTTGCCCACCTCACTCACATACATAGGTAAAGGCCCATGCAGTCCATCTTCCCATAATAGGTTCAATGAAGCACGAGCTAACTGGAATACATTTACAGAGACATCCAAACTACACCACACATCCATAGGACACCTACACGTCGAAGAAGCTACCCAACTCCTCACGGTGCACATCCTCGACGCCGCCGAAAAGTCTATTCCCCACGTCTCTGGTGCCCCGCGCAACCAGAGGAGGCCGTGGTGGAATGAGGACTGTAGGCGGGCGCGAGAGGCCCAGAACAAGGCGTGGGGTATCCTGCGCCGGTACATAACGTCGGGAAACCTTTTATTGTTCAAAAGGGCTAAGGCGATGGAAAACGTGTGCGCCGTGAGGCAAAACGAGAGAGTTGGCGCTCATTCGTAACATCCATAAACTCTGACACTGACTCTCGCAAGTCTGGACACGAATACGCAAACTAAAAGGACAACAGACATACAGCCTGCCCCTGGTTAGTACAACAGGGGACAAACTGGAAGACCCGGCTAACACACTCGCACAACACTTCCAACACGTGTCCAGTTCAGCACACTACACTAGCACTTTCATTAACAAAAACAATTGGCTGAAAAGAAGTCTTTACTTGATAATGATAAGTCAACCTCCTCTTATAACTCGGAAGTTTTCACTTCACGAGCTGAGGACCGCTTTGAGCACTTGTAAGCCCTCAGCTCCAGGCCCAGACAACATCACATATACAATGATACAGCACCTACACTCAGACACTCTTCTAACACTCCTCCTCCTATATAACAAGATTTGGCTTTCGGGGCACATTCCTCGTTGTTGGAGGGAGGCCATAGTAGTGGCTTTCCTAAAAGAAGGGAAGGACTCTTCCGCTCCTTCCAGTTACCGGCCCATTGCTTTGACAAGCTGCCTGTGCAAGCTCCTCGAGAAGATGATAAACCGTAGGCTCGTTGTACTTTCTTGAGTACAATGGTCTTCTCGAGAGCTGCCAGGCAGGCTTCCGGGCGGGGCGATGCACAAATGATCAACTGGTTTCTCTAGAGGCCTACATAAAGGATGCATTCATTCATAAGCAATACTGTATGACAGTATTTTTTGACATTGAAAAGGCATATGATACAGCATGGCGCTACAGCATTCTTAGAGACCTAAAAGCTTTGGTATCTCGGGTAACATGCTGAAACACTCTTTGTAGTTACATGTCTTCACGAACATTTCGTGTCAGGGTCGGTTCGGCACTTTTCAAATGTTCAGTGCAGGAGAATGGCGTGCCTCAAGGTGGCGTATTGAGCTGCACCTTGTTTATAGCTAAGATGAACTCTCTCCGAAAGGCACTGCCGCCAACCATATCCTGCTTGATGTATGTAGATGACGTTCAAATATCTTTCAAATCATGTAACATATCCATTTGTGAACGTCAGGTCCAGCTTGGGGTAAATAAACTTTCTCGCTGGGCAGATGAAAATGGATTTTAAACATAATCCTTCTAAAAGTACCTGCGTTGTATTCTCAAAAAGGCGGGGCATCCTGCCCGATGCCGACGTAAAACTCTTTGGTGACTCGATTCCAGTAAAAAGAGAACACAAGTTTTTGGGTGTGGTGTTTGACGAGAAACTCTCATTCATACCCCACATAAAACGACTTAAACAAAAATGCCTAAAAACAATGAATATTCTAAAAGTCTTGTCTCACCAATCGTACGGTGCAGACAAACAACTCCTGCTTAGACTTTATGCCGCGTTGGTAGGGTCACGGTTGGACTACGGAAGCGTGTTGTCTATGGTTCAGCCACAAAACAAGCACTAAAATGCTCGACCCAGTGCTTCGCTTAGGGCTTCGCCTGTCTTGTGGGGCGTTCCGTACCAGTCCTGTCCACAGTCTTTATGCAGAGTGCGACAAATGGTGCTTAGCGTACCAGCGAAACTTATGTGACCTCCTATATGCCTCCCAAAATCTCATCAATGAATAACCATCCCTTTAAACCGGTTTTTAATGATACGTCCACAACTAAACTCTTTTTTAAACCGCCCATCCATTGCTGTTCCTTTCTCGCAGAGAGTGAGGGACGAGGTGACTATTCATAAGGTCTCCTTCTTAGACACATTCAAATCATCGCACACTGATCTTGTAGCACCATGGCATCTTCGTCCTGTAGCATGTGACTTGTCTTTTGTACAATACAATAAGAACAGGACACCAAGAACTGGGATTTTGCAGCATTTTATGCATCTGCAGAATAAATACAGGGCTGCAGAGTTCTTCAGTGATGCATCTAAACGTTCACTGCAGTGTCGTGTGCTGCGCATGGTCCCCATTTCGAAGCATGTAGGACAATGAATGTCAATACAAGTATTTTTACAGCAGAGGCATATGGCATATTTCTGGTTGTAAGTCACATAGTTGAACATCATATTCCTACATCCGTCATTTATACAGATTCGTTGAGCGTCGTCCGTGCATTATCATCCGGAAAGTCAATCAAAAAACCATGTCATTAATCTTGTCTTCAAAACGATTATGGTCGCTTATTCGTCAAACCTTGGGGTGACTGTGTGTTGGGTGCCAGGCCATTCTGGCATTGGCGGTAATGAAGTGGCGGATGAAATGGCCGCCAATGCTGCACTCCGAAACACAGTCGACATGGCAACACTACCTTACACAGACCGTCAAGCCACACATTAGACAACAACTCCGTAAAACTTGGCAAGCAGACTGGAGCGAACAGACAGACAACAAACTACACGTAATAAAACCACACTTGGGACAATACACTACTGACTCACACAACAGACACATTGAAGTTACCTTAGCTAGGTTACGGATAGGCCATACGCATGTAACGCACTCGCACCTGCTCACGGGATCTCCAAGACCCCTGTGTAGCAGGTGTGGGGAGGGCCTATCCGTAGTCTACATACTCATACAATGCAAGGCACTTGACACAACACGACACAAACACTTCAGAGAACTCTACAGACAACATATTCCCCTACACCCATCGCTGTTTCTAGGTGACGATGTCATGGTTTCTGTGAAACGCGTTTTTAAATATTTGTCAGATGTTCAGTTTTTAAACCTCATTTCCTATCATGCGTAATCATATCTGGCCCTATACACCAGCCATCACCATTATCTTTATTGATCTTACTATGTACAGTTTACACATTTTGTACCTACCTTTTTTGGTAATCACTTGTTTTCATTAAATAACTTCTCTGGCGCTCTTTGCCCTCGTCGGCCTTGCGCCATTAAACACCAACCATCATCATCATCTAAGGGTAGGGGTGTCCTCTTCACCTATATTCAACAGTACGTTCGTGAAGAGGTGGCTCTTCAGCTTTCTCTCGTTAGCGATGTAGCGAAGCAGCCTCAGTCGGATTTAGCCCCAAGCTTTAGGAGCATTATACAACAAGTCTCTGACGCACTTCCGTACACTCGACCGCCCAGTTCCGCGGTAGCTCCAATGGTATACGCCGACATAAGGCCGCAAACTACGACGGCAGTTCCTTTCACCTTCGTCGACCCAGTGCCACATAGCCCTTTCGCCAATGCCGAGACCGTGGCACAACCTTTCACTGGAACCATGCCGGGACCCTTCTTTGCCCCTGCTGCAAGACCCTGGAGTCATGCTACTATCGGTGTTGAACGCGTCAAGTCTATGCGTGTCGCTCCGCATCCAGCGTCTCATTTGCGAATCTTTGGCGCACGGAAGATAATCTCCCTATCTGCTAATTGTGTAGGATTGCCGGACATGTGGCACGCTACTTCCGTCGTGGCATGACGGGCACGCGCAACGCATCGTAGCCCCTACCCTGTACGCCAACACCCCCCATGGTGCACGCTCCGACCCGGCTGCCGACGACTGCTCCGTCTGATAACCGCGACTTCGTCAGCCGTAGTTCGCTTTCCCTACGACGCCGCTCACTCTCTCCGGTACGCCATCGTTCTACCAATGATGACCCGGAAAAGTAGACGCCGCAGTTTCGGAGGCACAAATTGCATCAACGTCGAAATGCCAAAGTCCTCATTGTTCGCCATCCAATGTAATTGAAGTGTGTGTTGATGGTGTTGCTACACTGGCGCTTATTGACACTGGAGCTGCGGTGTCTGTTATTGACACGAAACTTTGCCGAATGCTACGAAAAGTGACGACACCTATAAGGGGTGTTACTCTCCAAACCGCTAGTGCGCAACCATTGGTTCCGGTGGCCGCATGCACTGCTCGGGTAACAAATCAAAGGGTTGTATATGTAGTCGGGCTCATCGTTTTGTCGGCGTGCTCTGACAAACTGATTCTCCGATGGGACATTTTGTCGCGCCACATCGCCATCATCGACTGCCATCGCGCTGAAGTTGAGCTGTTTCCGAGAATACAGACAAGTTGCGTGTTAAGGATGACACGGTCATTCGTCCTGGCTCATCTGTGCCTGTGCCGTTGTCGTGCAACAGTATTTCTGACGTCACAGTAGTTTTCGCGCCATCTGGTCTTCTGTGTGCTTGCAAAGGGTTGTCGCTGCCGTTTGCCGTTCTTGATATTGCAACTGTTGCCGGCACAAAGCTTATTTCAAAATCGACGTCGTTCGCTACCACACTTTTCCGCGGCGAATGCCTCGGCCTTTAGAATAAGTGTCAGCGTATTGGAGAAATCGACACCCGTTGACATGACCGCACTTGGTCTTCAGTCTACACCTGATGACATCCTTTTGAGAAGCGCCATTGACGACGACCTTCCTTCTGCCGAACGTGACAAGCTACTTGCTCTTTACACCGCTTCACTTCATTCTTCGCCTGCTACGACACAGCTTCGGGCCGCACGTCGACTGTGTGTCATGAGATCGACACTGGCACGCAGGCGCCGTTGCGACAGCGATTATATCGCGTGTCCTCCACCGAACGGCGTTTTATTGATAAACGAGTCGCGGACGTGCTGAAACGCAACGTCATTCGACCATCCGTGAGCCCTAGGGCTTCTCCTGTGGTTCTCGTTAAAAAAGGACGGCTCTATTCAATTCTGTGTGGATTATAGGCGCCTGAACAAAATCACGCGCAAGGACGTTTACTCGCTGCCTCGCATAGACGACGCGCTGGACTGCCTGCAGGGAGCCGAGTTTTTGTCGTCATTAGACATAAAATCCGGCTACTGGCAAGTGCCCATGGCTGACGCTGATCGTTCAAAGACGGCTTTTACGACGCCTGATGGCCTTTACGAGTTTAACGTCATGCCGTTCGGACTCTGTAATGCGGCGGCCACATTCGAACGAATGATGGACAACGTACTGCGGGGCTTAAAATGACAAATGTGTCTCTGCTAATCAGATGACATAGTAGTGTTTTCGTATGATTTTGCAACCCATCTCACACGCCTCAAACAAGTGTGCTAACATGCCTTGCCTCCTCTGTCTGCAGCTGAACATTCAGAAGTGCCGCTTCGCTGCTCGAAAACTCACAATTTTAAGACACGCTTTTCTCCAAAGACGGTGTTCTCCCAGCCCCGGGAAAACTTCGTGCCGTGTCGGAGTTTCCGAAGCCAATCACGCTGAAGGACCTACGAAGCTTCGTCGGCCTCGGTTCGTTCTTCCGCTCCTTTGTACAAAACTTTGCCTTCATCATTGCGCCCCTCACACAGCTTCTCTGTGGAAGTAAAGATATTGCCGAATGGTCTCCCGAGTGTGAGAGCGCTTTCCTTACGTTACGTCAGGTCCTTACGTCACCACCGATACTGCGGAACTTTGACCTGAATGCGCCCACTGAGATCCACAGTGAGGCCAGTGGCTTAGAGTCTCTACTCGCTAAACAAAAGGACGGATTCGACGAATACGTGGTGAGTTACGCGAGCCGTACAAGGCCGAAGTCAACTACTCCGTAAGAGAGAAAGAATGTTTGGCTATTGTATGGGCAATCAGCAAATTTCGTCCTTAGCTGTACGGTCGCCCTTTCGACGTCGTAACGGATCACCATGCTCTGTGTTGGTTATCGACGATGAAGGATCCCGCCGGCCGCCTTGGCCGCTGGAAACGCCGCCTTCAAGAGTACGATATCCGTGTTGTGTACCGTTCCGGACGGAAACATACCGACGCCGACGCTCTTTCGCGATCCCCCCTTGCGGCGGATATAGATAGCTTGTTCGCAGCAGACCACCGCCTCACCTCTCTCGCCAGGACGGACATGGTTGCTGAGCAGTGCAAAGACCCTTGGGTTTCTTCGATCCTGGAATATTTGTCGCACTCATAGCCAGCTCCTGTGTCTCCATCACTGCGCCGTCAAGCTGCCCACTGCACTATTCGTGAGCAGCTCCTATATCGCTGGAACTACTTCCCCGAAGCTCAAAAATGGCTACCCATGATTTCTCGCCACTTGCGCAAGGATATTCGTACTACGTTTCACACCGACGCGCAAAGTGCTCACGCTGGAATCCTTAAAACCCACGAGCGCAACCGACTTCGCTACTACTGGCGCGGGATGTATACCTTTGTCGCCAAGTTTGTTTGATCTTGCCCAGACTACGAACGTCGAAAGTCTCCACCGCAGCACGTCAGTGGCCCACTCCAGCCGTTGCCCTGCCCAGCGCGCCCTTTTGACCGGGTAGGCGTCGATTTCTACGGCATCGATTTAGATCGGAGGAGCAGCAACGGCAAAAGGAGCGTCACGATGACTCCATTACAGCTCCAACATTTACGAAAGGATCACTGGCAATGCTTTCAGCACCGTTACCGGCTGCCGGTATTTCGTCGAAATTTTTTGTCAATACCAAGAGCCTTACCGAGTACTGGAACAAACGTCAGCGGTGAACTTTGTTGTTGAACCTGTAACGTCCACCTCAGACCACCGACATCTTGGTCGCCGGAACGTTCACGTCCAGAGGCTGATGCCATACTATGACCGGCGCGTCTTGTGTTCCCTATATCTCGCCAGGATGGCTCCCATTTCCGCCGGGGCTATTGTAGTAAGCATGTTCCGCCCATGAGAACTGTGATAAGCATCAGCCACAACAGGCAAATCCCCCTACGTAGATATGCCGCGCCGGATGCCGCTTGGAGAAGAGGACGCGCTCCTTCAGTGAGAAATCTAGAATTGGTATTTTTTCACAATCTTTAGATTGGAGTTATTCGCTGCGAACCCTGGATTACACACCCATTTTTATGACCGAACTTTTAGCAATAGCTCTCGCTCAATGCAAAGTACCGCAGCATGTATCAAAAATCATAATTTTAATCTGATTCGATGGCACTTATATCGGCATTTACTTCCTCTTCGGACTCTCCGTTGTACCGCAAACTATTATTTTTTGTTCCCAGGCACGTGAAGGAGGAACGCTTGTCTGGGGTAACTGGCCATAGGGACATGAGGGGTAACGAGCAAGCGGACCATTTAGCTAATCTCGCTGCCTCAGCTCCAATTCAATTCGAATTCCTAATCTGGCTCTAGTTGCATCTGCGAGAATTAGACGATATTGGCATTTTGACACCACCCGTTCCGATTCACTTTTATTATTTGAAGAGTTCCAACATATAAAGTTCGGGTGAAATGGTCATTTTTGTGGCTCTCGGCAATGCGAGGTGACCTTCACCGAGCTGGGCTGCAGGGTTCCAAGGCTTAATTTCTATTTCTTCAGATCAGAACGTTCACCTACAGAACTATGTGTGCGGTGCCAGGTCCCCGAAACAATCCTACATTTTTTTCTCCACTGTCTCCGTTTCTCCAAAGCTAGACAACTGTTTTTGAAGGACCCGATTGAGTGGTTGGGGTTGACTTTATCGATAACACTGTATTATCAATTGGTGCATCAAAGCTGGGGTTTGCAAAAAGGGATATATAAAATTGCATTCAAAATTTTTTTTCTGCCTCATGTCCTTTGAATGGCTAAATGGTGCTGATTAATGGGTAATTCGGGTTTCATTCACAACTAAGTTTCCCTCCTGAGCCTCTTTCCGGAAATAAGTATTTTGAAGTCCCCACGTCTTTAACCTGTTTAGCCCTGGCCAGTCCCCCCTTGTGGGTACGTGCCAAAATATTTGAGGACATCATCATCATTATCAGTCTCGTGAAAAGCTGGTAGTTTGGGCTCGCCCTTCTGCGTCGACGCCTCGTTCGTAAATAAACAAGTCCAGCTTTCCACCAAGAACGCCGACTATTTACTTTGCGTATGTTTAAATAATCACTCAGACTAGGGGCGGTTACACGTCGACGGTCAGTCCACGGCAACTGGAACTGCCGGGAGTATATTGTTTGGTGTTAAACTTCTCGTGGTCTTTGTAGATAGAGGTGGGGGACTTGGTCATTGGCAAGAGGACGAACTAATTCCGGTCAGAGGGTTTGGGGAAGAAACTACTTCTGGGGGACCGTTAGGAGCAGGCACATCTGTGCCTTTAGTTCTGCCAACATGCGTCGAGGGCCCGTCTGGGGTGTGCCCACTCGCTTCTTTAGAGCTTGCCGATTATCGTTTTTCCTTAAACTGGTTAGCAGGGCGAACATGACCCAAACTTTTTTCAAAACAGGGCCCCCAGAACTAAGACCTTGCCTTCATGCTCGGCCTTAGAGTAGGTAAGAAGCGACGCTGCTTTCGTTGACACAACTTTCTTTCAAGGGAGCGTGGGGCAATGTGAATGCAGGTGTGGCAGGGGGACATGCTCTCGCTGAGCCTTGTGATAAGGAGCTGCTGAAGGTTATTTGAAAAGACTGTCGTTCCCTCGAAGCTGAGGGAACGACAGTCTTGTCCTGTCATTGTCCTGGGACAGGACAATGTCCTGTCCTGGGTGCTTTTATTGTCCTGGGTGCCTTCATTGTCCTGGGTGCTTCAGCACCCAGGACAATGTTTTGAGGAAATTCCTATTGACCTTTTATGTGCCAATGTTCTAAAGCCAGAACACACAAAACTTGATTTTGTATTTCCTTCCCAATACACCAAAGTTGATATTTTCTTTTCGCATACTCGCTGATGTTTATAGAAAAGATATCAACTTTAGGTATTGATAGCAGCCCAGTTAGAAGCTTTGAAAAATGTTTACAAAAACGCCTATTTTGTGTTTCTTCACCACCGAATGATTGTTGGGACATTTTGCTGAAAAATATAATGTTTCAATGTGGAAAGCAGAACCAAAATATTGGCAAATAGTTACCGATTACTCTGCGAGCAATAAAAAAAATTAAAAAGACACTCTAGCGTTCTGTTTTGAGAGATTTGTGAAAGTTTTCTTTTTTAGAACATTGCCGTTTCAAGAGCCACAAACACGGAGACCGACCCCGCACTTCGCGTAACTTTTTCTTCTCATTTTCCCGTGTTGGTGGCGCCCTCTAGTTAACACTTGCACAACCTTTATTGCTACCTTTCCCGCCTTTCGTCGTCATTATTTCGAAACTATCTGGCACGCTGAAGGAGCGCCATTCAACTTCAGCCGCCTGAGTCCTCGTGAATGCAAGGGAGAGCAACTTTATAGCTAGTGTTCTTTTGTGCTACCCCAGTTCTGTACAAAAAAAGGTCGTTTATAGAGTATGGCACAACGCTTTTTCACCTTGGAGTCTGCAATAACCATTTTTTAAGCCTTTCCGGCGAAGAGCGCACCGGTGCATCTCTATTTCAGTAGCCGCCTGATGAAGACGGCATCATTACTAACGAGGAGCACGTGCGAGAAAACGACTTTTGTAAAGTTGTTCCCGAGGATATTTGCCGATGCGCCGATGTCATGCAGGGCAGCGATGAAGACGTGTCGTCTACTGAATGTTTGCGTCCTGAGCCATGACGAAAAAACCAGCGAGAAGGCAACTGCCAGTAGAAAAAGGCCGCAAATCTCCAGCCATGACCGGGAAAACAAAACTTTTACAGCCTTCGCTTGCTGCAGGCAGGGGCGACCATGTAACGTTCTAAAAACAACTGGCCACACAGAACCCTCAGCGGTTGCTAGAGACATTTCCTGAGCTTGCTAACATGACCCTATATGAGTTGTTCAGCAAAATGATTTCTCCGGAATTCCTTGGGTTACTGGCTGACAGTGCAATGTACCCACTCAAAAAGTGCGCAGAGGTACAAGATACTTCATACCAGCAAAGCAGAGGAGGTATGTGCAGTGTAAACAAAACAAAAACCCAACCAGTGCCAAGAGTGCCAAAAGCGGCTGCACAGCAAGTGCTTCACAACCTACCACGGTGTGTGAATTTCTGACTGACGTACCGTAGGGATGGTTATTCTAGATAATTGTTTTCACTCTTTGTACTCTTCGGAGTCGTTTCAGGAAGATGCCTTGCCTTCGGGTACTAAGAGCAAGCAATTCCACTTTGAAGCCTATAAAATTTGGGCTGTGGTCTCGTAGGTGTCGCGAAACCCCCCCCCCCCTACCCGGGGACACAATGTTGCCAACCTGTTTTCTATCAGTTCTGCTAAAAGTAGCGGTCGGTTTTTCAGTGTTGCCAGCAGAAACAGCGTTGCCAGCAGCGCCTCTGTAATCTTTTTTTTTTTTTTAGTAGCTGGCACCCGTAACCGTGCAGCGCCGCTCGCCCGCGGGCGCCCGTCTTGCTGTCGCGATGTGCGCGCCGTAGTCGCGTGCAGCACTCGTGAAGCTCGAAAACAAACAAATTCTTGTGTCTTGAAATTGTCGTACTCCTGCTGCTCTCGCTCGGGCGTAGTCGCTCGCCCGCGCGCGCCCCGTCTTGCTGTCGCGATGTGCGCGCCTTAGTCGCGTGCAGCACTCGTGAAGCTCGAAAACAAATTCTTGCGTCATGAAATTGTCGTACTCTTGCTGCTCTCGCTCGGGCGTAATGGCTCGCCCGCGCGCGCCCCGTCTTGCTTCGTGATCTTTCTCGTGCACTGAGACTACAAAAAGTCCTTCATAAGCTGGCATCGTTCATTACATTTCGCGAGGCAAAATACAGTAATCCAATCGCTTTACTCGAAATGTCGCTTTATTCGAACTTTATTCTGGTCCGAACCCAAACGTACGCATTTTAGGCCGCATTGGGGTGCAAGTAAAGCTCAACTGCTTTAGTTTTTTTTTCGAGTGGTCGCTTATATCGAGATACCGCTTATAACAAAATTTTTCGCCGTCCTGCTGACTTCGTTATAACGAGGGATTACTATTCGCGGTTCTTGGGTCGAAGTTTGAGAGGATACAGGGGTGGCAGAGTGTGCGCAGTGCGTTCTCCGCTAATGCATCACGTCGTTGGCCCTGAAAAGGGCCTTTAGGAAGAAAAAAATGGAGCCGGAAGGCAAACATTGCGGAAGGTCGGGCGGAGGTAGGGCGATCCTAGCTGTGGCAGGTGTTTAGGCCGGGTACTTGCGGGCGATGGCCTCGAGCAGTCGAAGGAAGGTGTCCTTGCAACGGCTTCTCCCGTTCATAGACAGCCACCAGAGCCACAGGAGGTGACACTCCAAAAGGTCGGAGGTCACCTTGTTGCCGTTTCTCACGAGACGCCGCCTCGCCTTCTGCCAGAAGCTCTCGATGTTCTGGGTGTGGGTGCCGGTGTTGGGGTCAACGAAGTTGTTCGTGTGGTTTACCGTTTTCCAGATGTAGTTCATGCTACTGCCGGCGGCGTCCACGAGGTTGGGGATGCAGTTGTATGCTGCCCACTCGTCACTGTGAATGGTGGTACCCGGAGCGATGTTCTGCGTAATTTTCTCGCCGAGCGTGACGGCGTCCCGCGCGTCCACCTTGAAAAGGCGCACCTCCTTCGTCTCCACACAGACCATTCCGAAGACCCAGGGGCCCTTGTCCACAGTGCTCCTGGTGACGCCATCCCCAGTCAGCAGGCGGCCCCTGTTCCCCTTGCGTTTTCCCCGCATGAGGCACTCGTCCACCTGAACGACCTGGTTGGGACCTCCCAAGGGGGGCCGCGCGCGCAGTTCCTCTTGCACAACCTCTCGTAGGAGGTTGCGCCAGTCGGTGAGCACCTGCTTGCTGAGCGCAAACTCTCCGCGCATCAGCTCTTTGGTCAAGGCGACAGACATGTCTTTGCACAAGCTGAACGCGAGCCACATTATCTCTTTGCGCGTCAGCCGCACGTTCGGACGACCAAGTCTGTCCGTGAAAGCAAAGAAGCTGCCCTGACCTGGGAGGCCACGCAGCACATTCCTCCCGTTGAGCTGAGACAGCTGTTTGCGGCATCCGCTGCACCGGAATTGCGGGCGGTGTTCTTTAGCTGACTTGCGTTGATACGTCACTACTTGGCCGACGCAGTCCGGAAACGAAGGGTTGAACTTGAGGTCCTTGCAGATGCCCCAATACTCGTTGTTGGACGGGCGACCTGGTGCGCTTTCCAGACGAGGGGGGCGAACAGCGTTCGGCGTCGCTGACAAGCCCAGCTGCCGCAGGAATTCCTCCTCCTTCTTCGGATCATCGAAGATGCGGATGAGTTCCGCCACGTTTGGATCGTAACGTGGTGATGCCATTGCAGGGCTCTGTCGGATCGGAGAATGATAATGCAGCCTTTGTCGGGAGCTTCGACGCACTAACTGACGCGGGCCGTGGGACGAGCAGCGCACAAATGAAACGCACGTGTCGCGCGGCGCCTTGAAACGTCGCGCATTCCGAGGAAGTCCGTGCCTGCTCGCACCAGATGTCTTAACCGCCACCACATGGGACGGCCACCGACGAAGACGACTAGCTTTTCCTTCTTCCCCGGCCGTCAGCGGCAGGAGGAAGGGAAGATGAGACAAGAGAGACGCGGTACAGTTCTCCTAATTATGCACGCCTGGCATGGTGTAAACGATGTCATTGAGGCAATCCTGTCTGATCAGCTGTCACTGATCAACTTCGCGGCTAATTTCTCCCATTTCCTGTGACGATCCGCCGTCATGATCCGCCGTCATCGGCGCTGTGTGCGAACCTCTTCTATGCATACACAGTTTTGTCGTTTATTTTGTGTTTTGAGCGCGCAAACAGACCACTCGACAACAAACGTTTATTGCTTTAAAAACGCCCCACCAGCCCGAGCTCACGCTTGCGAGCAGGCACCCCGGCCTGCTTTTTTGCGGCACCAGACCGGAAATAGACCCCTTATGCGCGATTTATCATCGCGCGTACCTTCGGTGACAGCAACCGATTTTCATAATTCCTGCGGGAGGAGATTGCTGGGACAATAGACTTTACCCCAAAATACATTCCTAGGTGGGAAGTGCTGCAGGGCCCCTTTAAATAGTTTTTGCAACCTCGCTGTTTCTTTTTTTTTTTTTGACGCGCATTTTTTTTTGTTTTTTGAGGCGCATTTTTGACTCCCGTTGAGCTAACGGGAGCGACGTGCTGCGTGGCCTCTCTGCCAGCTTATGAAGGACTTGTGTAGTCTCAGTGCACGAAAAAGACACGCCAGATTTTGTTTTCGACCTTCACGGGTGCGGCACGCGACTACGGCGCGCACATCGCGACAGCAAGACGGGGCGCGCGCCGGCGAGCGAGGGCACCAGTACGGCCCAGAAGTGCGGCACGCGCGCACGCCGGCGGAGCAGAAGGAGGAGGAGAAAACATTAAGCTTAGCAATAAAAAAAAAAAAAAAAGACCCGATAGGTTTGGCGGAATGAGCAAAAAGGAAGTTGGCAACATTGAGCCTCAAGTTGGCAACATTGTGTCCCCGGGTAGGGGGGGTTTTCGCGACACCTACGAGACCACAGCCTAAATTTGTACCAGATAACTGTTGCGTTTTGTGTATTGAAAACGGCAATGTTCAAAAAATGAAACATTCTACAAAACGGGCTTAGTCATTGTGAATGTGGCGGTACTTTTTGTCACAGGTAATTTATAAGCAAAATTCAAATTATCAACACCAATTTTCGTTTTTTGAGTGTTGCTTCATAGTCCGGCGTTTGAAGGGGGCGCCTAAAAAGGACACCAGCCATGAGGTACGCGAATAGTCGCGTACAAGGGTGTTGTAGTGAGCCCTAAAGGTGAACGTCCAAAAGAAGGACTGGTTTTGGCTTTGTTGACAGCGATTGGTAGGCCTTGGCAGAACAACTCTGACATATACTTTCTTGGTTTTCGGGTGTTTTATTGAGATGACATCAAAAAGTACCGCGTTTTATAGTGATCGCACTCAAGTTGACAAACTACGTTTTGGGTATCCCTTGCGTAGTTGCTATTGTTTTGAGCTGAAAGCGAATGCATTCGTCTTCGCCATTGATGAGGCAGTCATGAGGTGGTACTTTTTGCAAAGCGGTTTGTTGCAGGTGCAGCAGCCTTTAGTCATTTTGGTTTGCCTTTGAACAATGTAAGAACTCCAGGTAATTCAATTTTACGAACCTGATATGTAGTGTTCTCAGAAAATTGATTTCAGTGATTCGTCCTGTAAAACTATATTGTAGTGCTTTCTTAAAACGGCGTTTATGCTTTGTGTAGGAGCGGATTCGGTCAAAACAATTTTAGTATGGCCACAAAACGGCTATTTTTTTCTTCGTTCCTTAACGTCCTTTGCGGTCCTGGCTAAAGTTACGTTTGTAGGTGTCACCAGTCATGTGGGATAGGAATGTCCGCCTGAAAAAAGCGCTTCGAAGATGGGCACAATCAAACATAAATAAGCTTGCGGGATCATTATTTATATCTGTAGCAGCATGAGGCAATGCAAACTCCAAGCCACGGAAACACAGAAATATTTATTCTACGTGCCCACAGTCGAAGTGCTGAGTTGGTACCGTAAACAAAACAAAATGGGCCTTGGTGTAGTGGGTAACCTTTCACTTCTGGCAAAAGAGGTATAGAACGTCCAATCGCATGCGTCCTTGTTGATGGCCGTCCACAAAACGCTGCGAGAGCAAGTGTAGCTTGTCTCGTATTCGAGGGTACGATAATACATGGAAGACATCGAAAACAATGCACGGGAAAATCGCCGGGAGGATAGCGCAAGGGGAGGTCATGGAAATGTTGCAAAGGACGGGATAGTACACGATGAATAGAGTTCTTCACGAAGGCGGAGAGCACTCGGATTTTTGTGAAGCGTAATATTTCGGCGTCACCTTGCTGCGTTGCCGCGAGCGCGGTGAAGTCAATGTCAGCCGATTTGTGGGTACTGGAGATTAGAGCGGTGACACGTGAGAGTGCACCCGCGGCCGACTTGTCCTGCCCTTGCTCGTGTCTCATGTCCATTGTGAATTCCGCTTCGAAAGACAGATGGCGGCTTTCACGAGGTGAAAATTTTGTGAAGTTCGCCCGGATGGTGAAGGTCAGATGTTTGTCTTCCGTCAGGATGTGACACTCTCAACCCGCCAACAATTGCTGGAAGCGACGTACAGCCATGTAGATTGCAAGAAGTTCTCTTCCTAAAGTTCTGTAGCGTGACTCCGCGGGTGACAACTCAATGCAAAGGAAAGCAAGGGGGTGCCAGGCATTGTCCATCAACTGTTACAAGACAGCTCCGACTGCAGCGTCATATGCGTCAGTCATAAGACACGGTGGAACTCCCGGTTTCTGATGGGCGAGAAGAGCTTCCTAGGACACCTTCATTTAGACACTCCCGAAAGCGGTTAGTGCTTCTGTAGACCAAGTGAGTGGAGATGCTGTGTTTTTTTTTTCCTTTGAGCATGTCTGTCAGGGCTGGAGGAATGCGGCGCAGTTCGGGATGAAACGGCAGTAAAAATGTAGGAGGCCAAGAAACTCCCTCAGCTGCATATTGAAGGTGGCTGCAGAAAGTCTTCGATGGCTTGTTCTTTTGCAGTCGAGGAGCGAATGCCATTCTTGTCTACACGGTAACCATTAAAGTTCTCCTCGCGAACACCTACCTCGTGCCTGGCTCAATTTCCGATAATGCCATATTTGGCAAGGCGACTCAAGAGTTGGCGAAGGTGGTGGACGTGTGTAAATGAACAGTTGGAAAGTTTGTGCAGCGTTTTGAAGGCAAAAATACATACGCACGTACTAAAAAAGCGCGAACGGTGTGATAATTGCCATCTTCGGAATATCCGCAAACTCCACAGGAATCTCATAGTGGGGTTTAACGAGGTCGCTCTAAGAGAAAACCGTCGCACCATGCAGTGGTGCGGAGAAGTTTCCGATGTGCGGAACGGGGTAACGACCGGGAACAGTGGCATTGTTAAGCAACCGGTAGTCTCCACGTGACGGCCTTGGCACCATGTGCAGCGGGAATGCGTAAGGGCTTGACGACAGTCCAACGATTCCGACCTCAAGCATGTGTTCGACTGGCCACGTGCGATCTTGTAGCGGTCAGGCGGTAAGCGACCAGCTGGAGCGTGAATGGGTAGTCCATTAGTGACAATGTGGTGATTGATGTCATGTCCGACGCGGAGGAGGAAGTTGGCAGGCTGCAGAAGGGACGGGAATTTCATAGATCAGCTTCGACGAGGTGCTTGTGACCGCCAAGATCGGTTCCTTCGATGCTATGCCAACCCCACAAAGTTGCGTAGTAGAATCAACGAGGCGCTTGCGGTGCATGTCAACTAACAAGTAGTATTTACGCAAAAAGTCTGTGCCCAGAGAATGGGGTAGACCACCTTAGCAATAAGAAAAATTCATCGAAATGTCCTTCGGAGGCCAATGTTGAGCGACAGTGATTGCTCTCCGTAGGTGGTGATGGGAGTCTTGTTGTCGGCTTGTAAGCTGCTTGCGGATTTCCTGCGTTTGAGAAACACGTTTGAAAACGCCATGACGCTAACCTCAGCGCCCTTGATGACGAGAAAACGCAATTTGGAAGTTTTGTCTGTCAAAAAAACAATTGGGTTACTTGGCAACGCACACCGCTAGCTGCCTCTAGTGGTGCTCCGGGGTGTTTTTCTTTAAAGCGCAGGGCGCCCCAACGTCCGCGCTGCTTTGCAAAACTTTCGGTGATACTGGCATACGCCTTGCCTTGAAGGCGACGGCGAAGGGCGACGCGAGAGGGAGTGGCCGCGGAAGGGAGAGGGCTGGCGCTGCGCTGAGAGAGCGGCTATTTGGTCTTGTAGCTGTGTGATCTCGCCATGAAATTCTTCGCGCAGGCACTGCAACAAAGGTGAACAGTGTGTTGTGAGCAGAGATCGGTGGACTCACTCATTAGTTCACTCACTCAGACTCATTTCGACTCAAACTCACATGTGAGTTTGAGTTTTAGTGAGCGCGTTGCTCGGGTAGCATGATGAGTTTGAGCTTGAGTGAGTTTTGAGTTGTGAGTAAATTTTGAGTCTGAGTACATTTTGAGTACATAATTTGAGTACAATTTCTGTACTGAGTACATTTTGAGTTTGAGTACATTTTGAGTTCTGAGTACATTTTGAAGGTGAACGTTTGGACAGACGTCTGTCTGGTTTGGAAGTTACGGAAGTTAGATTGAATTATGCTGTGCACATTTTGAGTTTAAGTACATTTTGAGTTTTGAGTACATTTTGAGTTTGATAACGTTTTGAGTAATCAGTACATTTTGAGTTTGAGTACGTTTTGAGTTTTTATTACATTTTGAGTTTGACAACATTTTCAATAGTGAGTACAATTTCAGTTTGAGTACTGAGTACATATGAGTAGCCCAGGAGGCAGATATGGCTGGTTAAGTTTCATATGCCGCTCAGCGCTTGCAATGTAGGTTAGCAGGGGGTACGCAAGCTTTCGCGATGTGAATGATAGGTTGGTCGGAAGGAATGAGGAGGGGTGCTGCTCTTAAGCGGCTGCTCTTTAGCGGCTGGGCATGTGAATAATAATCGATTGGTGAGGTCATAAAAAAGGTTTAGCGCACATTTTCTTCTTTTTGGATCCTCTAAAAAGGTAGGAGAGGGTGTTGAGAAAGCTCACGGCGGCTCTTTTGTGCTGGTTGTTTTCCTGCTTCTGTTAACGGTTCTATTTACTAGGGTAAAAAAGAAAGAGTTGAGCACTGGGAGGAAGGGGTGGCGGCTGTCCCCTCCGCTGTTTCAAATAAGTTGTCAACTGAACTGACTGGGCGACGCCCGTTTAGATAGTATAATGACCGCATTATTAGATAGATTATGTAACTATTCCAACAGGCGTCGCTAAGGCATTTAAGATTTTAAGGTAAAGGTTCCGATTAACGGAATCACACGAAGAAAATTAAAAAAATGCTTCCTGTGTATAGTAATCAGGCAGTCATAATAAGTCATAGATTTTGTTAAAATTCAAAATGATGCCACGAGGGCATGTAGGGAATCACATTCAAGGTCTAGATAAGGGGAATCACGTGGGACGGAAATGCGTTATGGGTATATAATGACTTATTCACTGCTAGTCATAGATTGGGTTAAAATTGAACTTCATAGCGCTATCACTGAGGGGAATCACGCTCGACAAATGCAGAAATTCTTCCTGAATATTATCACAGGATATAGTCAGAATAGGTCATAAATTGGGTTAAAATTCAAAAGGACGGCACTAGGGTGTGCGGGAAATCAAATTGAAGGTTGCGACGAGGGAAACCACGTGGGATAACCATTGGAAATACCATAAGGTAAGGATAAATTATGAGAAACTCTTGGTTAGTCACTGTTTGGGCTGACATTAAACTTGATGCCACTAGGGTGTGTTCGGTATCGAAATTAATGGTCTCGATGAGGTGTATCACCTAGGTCAAATACAAAAATTGTCCCTCGTTATACTCATGAGCCAGTCATGGCGAGTCTTATATTGGGTTAAAATTTGAAGTTACCCCGCTCGGGCAAGTATGATATTAAAATGGCGATCTTGATAAGGGGAATCATGTGGAACAAATAAAAAGTCTTAGTGGTTTTAATTATGAAATAGTCATGGTGAATGATAGATTATGTTAAATTCAAGGTAAGACCTTGAAAATGGGGGATCAAATATGGGGTATCAAATACGTAGTTTAATTAGGAGAATCACGTGGGCACATAAATGATGGTTCTGCTTACAGTAATAAGCGTCAGGGTTAGTCAGATTTCATTAAAACTCCAAATGATCCTGCTAGGGTTTGTGAGGTATCAAATTAAATGGGTCATTGAGGGGAATCACGTGGTGCTTTGTGGTTGTAATTTTGAAATAGTCGTGGAGAGTCATAGATTGAGTGAAAATTTAGAATGAGGCGACTAAAGCTTGTTGGCTATCAAGTTCAATCGCGAATAGGGCTTGTTGGGTATCAATCGCGTAGAATAAATAAAGAAATGCGGCTCCCCATTATCATGATATAGTCATGGCTAGTCAATGAATGGTTTAAAATTCAAAGGGATGCCGATAGGGCGGGTAGGGTAACAAAATATTGTCACCTTGAGGAAGGCGGATCGGACGCAACCATCCTAAATCATGGCGCTGAATAATCACCAGTTAAGAAACAAAGTCTTATTCAGTGCCCGATAGATATACTTGTACTCGTTAATTGTTGGCACGCCACCTTGAAAACTTTCTTGGTTCGACACATTGCAGAACATAATATCCGTCAACAAGTCCTGCGTTCTTATAAAACAGCTTAGAAACTATTGGACTGAGAAGTACCTGAGAAGTACCTGGGTTGGCGCAACCACCGAATGCCTTCGATCGTGCTCGCGATAGTGCGAATTTCCAAGCATGGCTTGTTGCTGTCGGTGCTCGAACGTGTTGACATCAATTACGCGCTCCCATACATCATACTGAATTGGTTGTTAAACAAGGCCAAAATATACTCTTTTAACTCTTCAGTTCTAGACGTACATGCTGAAAAAAGTAATATATTTGCTGTCTCATAACACGATTTTCTGCTGCCAAACAGGGGCAACTTTTTTGATACACCAAGATTTCACGGCCGTTTGCTTGCTTAGAAAAAAATTTAGCGTTTCGGCGGCGGGTGGGAACAGCGAACCGCTATTGCCTGACCCGACCGGGGGTTGTGCGCCACCCCGCTGCTTTTATTTTGCAATCTGCTCAACATTTTCGCCTACCTGATCATAGGCGTCCTGGTGATTTCTGTCGGCTTCCAGTCAATGGGATGAATAGAACATACCGGTATATTAAAAGAGTGTTAACTTGGCTAACCGGTAATAAAAATTGAGTCTAACAACACCACTATGCCTTCTTTGGCGTTGTAGACTGCCGATCCATCTTTCTGTATTTCGTCAAGAAGCCCCTCATTTCCTAACTATATTTTTCACCGAAAGCCTAGCGAGGGTTTCGGTTCTGGTAGCATTGATGCCAAGTTAGCATAAGAGTTCTCGCCAGCTGCCCGCACATCACAGGCTGCAGATGTTTAGTAACGCCCCGGGGGTTGAAAAGAAGGTCTCCTTCTCCCCGTGTAGTCAGAGTGGCCCTGGCTACTACCCTCAAGCATCAGGCACAGTTCTAGTAAACATAAATACCCCAGAAAGTGAAGGACAGCACAGTCGCCCAGATAGCTGTATTGGTTACGCAGTCGAGATCAAATCGAAACGCGTGGGTTCGGTCCTCATAGTGGGGTGTGTATTTAGCTTTTTCTTTCTTTCTCACGTATATTTAAAAGTGCTAACTTGACTAACCATAATTAAAATAGAGCCGTACAACACCCTTATGCCTTCTTTGGCGTTGTAGACTGCCGACCTATGTTTCTGTATTTCCTCCACAAGCCCCTGATTTCCCAACTTTGTTATTCAGCAAAAGCCTACCAGTGGTCTCAGTTCTGGTATCCTTGATGCCAAAGTAGCATAACAGGGTTTCTCTCCAGCTGCCCGCCCTTACAGGCTGTACACGTCCGAGTCATGAGCCGGGGGTTGAAAAGGAGTGCCCCTTCTCCTCGTGTAGTCATAGTTGTCGTGGCTACTACCCTCAAGCGCCAGGTACAGTTCTAGCAAACATAAATACCCTAGAAAGTGAGGGACAGCACAGTCGCCCACCTAGCCGAATTGGTAGTGCATTAGAGTTCTAATCGAACTCGTGAGTTCAGTCATTATAAACCATAATAAAAATAGAGCCTAACAGCACTCTTATGCCTTCTTTGACGTTTTAGACTGCACACCTTTATTTATGTATTTCCTGAACGAGTCCCTCATTTTCTAACTATATTGGTCAGCGAATGCCTAGAGATGATCTCGGTTCTTGTAACATAGATGCCAAGGTAGCATAAAGGGGTTTCCAACCAGTTGTCCGCTCATGGGAGGATGTAGATGTTCGATTCACGCGACGGAGGTAAAAAAGAAGGCCCACTTTTTCACGTGTAGTCAGAGTGCCCTGGCTACCACACTCAAGCGTGAGGTACAGTTCTAGTAAACATAAGTACCCCAGAAAGTGAACGACAGCACAGTCGCCCAGATAGCCGATTTGATAATGCATTCGTGATTAAATCGAAAAGCGTGCTTTCTGCCCCCACACTAGGCGCGTGTTTGTCTTTCTGTCACAGGTATAGTAAAGAGTGTTAACGTGAATACCCATAATAAAAATTGAGCCTAACAACACCTATATGCCTTCTTTGGCGTTGTAGACTGCCGACCCATCATTCTGTACTTCCTCAACGAGTCCCTCATTTCCTAACTATATTATTCAGCGAAATTCAGCGAAAGCCTAGCGAGGGTCTCGGTTCCGGTAGCCTTGATGCCAAGGTAGCATAAGAGGGTTTCCCGCCAGTTGCACGCTCACGACTGGCTGTAGATGTTTGAGTCACTCCAAGGGAATTGAAAAGAAAGTCCCCTTCTTCCAATGTAATCAGAGTGGCCATGGCTACCACCCTCAACCATTAGGTACAGTTCTAGCTAATAATGAATACCCCAGAAAGTGAGGACAGCACAGTCACGCAGATAGCCAAATGTCTAATACAGAAGACATCAAATCGAAAGTCGTGGGTTTGGTGCCCATTTTGGGCGCGTTTTTCTTTCGTTATTTTTCACCTATATCAAAAGTGTAACTTGACTAACCATATTTAAATGGAGCGTAACAACACCCCTATGGCTTCTTTGGCGTTGTAGACTGCCGACCTATGGTTCTGTATTTTCTCCACGAGACTTTCATTTCCCAACTATATTATTCAGCGTAAGCCTAGCGATGGTCTCGGTTCTAGTATCCCTCGTGCCAAATTGCATAAGAGGGTTTCTCGCCAGCTGCCCGCACATGACAGGGTGTAGACGTTCGAGTCATGCCCCGAGGGTGAAAAGAAGTTACCCTTCTCCCCGTGTAGTCAGAGTGGCCCTGGCTACCAAACTCAAGCGTCAGCTACGGTTCCACTAAACATTGATACCCCAGAAAGTGAAGGACAGCACAGTCACCCAGATAGCCAATTTGGTAATGCTTTCAAGATGAAATTGAAAGGCGTGGGTTTGGTCCCCACTCAGGCGCGTGTTTTTCTTTCTTTCTTTTTTTTCCAGGTATCTTTAAAAAGTGTTAACTTGACTAACCGTAATGAAAATTGAGCCTAACAACACCGCTATGCCTTTTTTTGCGGTGTAGACTGGCGACCTATCTTTCTTCATATCCTCAACAAGCCCCTCATTTCCTAACTATAATATTCAGGGAAAGTCTAGGAGGGTCTCGGTTCTGGTAGGATTCATGCCAAGATTGTATAACAGGGTTTCCCTCCAGTTGCCCTCTCATGACAGTCTGTAGATGTTCGAGTCAAGCCCCAGTTGTTGAAAAGAAGGCCGCTTCTCCCTGTACAAAATTAGTGGCCCTGGCTACCAGCCTCAAGCGTCAGGTACCGTTCTAGTACACATAAGCACCCAAGAAAGTGAAGGACAGCAGAGTCGGTCAGATACATGAATTGGTAATGCTTTCGTGATCAAATCGAAAGGTGTGGGTGGGGTCTGTACTCTGAGCGCGTGTATTTCTTTCTTTGATTCTTACTTACGTATATCTCTAAAGTGTTAACTTGACAAACCATATTAAAATTGAGCCTAAATATCCCTAGCCTTCTTTGGCATTGAAGTCTGCCGACCAATATTTCGGTTTTTGCTCAACGAGCCCCTCATTTGCTAACTATATTAATCAGCGAAACCCTAGCGAGGGTCTCGGTCCTGGAATCATTGATGGCAAGGTAGCATAAGAGGGATTCTCTACAGCTGCCCGCACATGTCAGACTGTAGACGTTCGAGTCACGCACCGGGGGTTGAAAAGAAGAGCCCCTTTTCTTCGTGTAGTCATGGTTGTCCTGGCTATCACCGTCAATAATCAGGTACAGTTCTAGCAAAAATAAATACCCCAGAAAGTGAAGGACAGCACAGTCGTCCAAAAAGCCGAATTGGTAATGCATTTGAGATCTAATCGAAAGTCGTGAGTTCAGTCTCCTCTCTGAGCACGTGCTTTTCTTTCTTTCACAGATATTGGTAACTTTACTAACCATAATAAAAAAGAGAGCCTAACAGCACCCCTATGCCTCCTCTGGCGTTTTAGACTGCAGACCTATCTTTATGTATTCACTCAACGAGCCGCTCATTTCCTAACTATATTATTCAGCGAATCCGTAGCGATGGTCTCGGTTCTGGTAACATAGATGCCAAGGTAGCAAAAGAGGGTTTCCCACCAGTTGCTCGCTCATGACAGGATGTAGATGTTCGGGTCACGCACGGGGGATAAAAAGCAGGCCCACTTCTCCACGTGTAGTTAGAGTTGCCCTGGCTAGCACACTCAAGGGTCAGTTACAGTTCATTGCGGCACAGTCGCCAAGATAGCCAAGTTAGTACTGCTTTCAAAATCAAATCGAAAGGCGTGGGTTCGGTCCCCACTCGGCGTATGTGTTTTTCTTTCTTTCTTTCTCAGGTATATTTAAAAAGTGTAATTTGACTAACCGTAATAAAAATTTAGCCAAACAAACCCCTATTCCTTTTTTTGGCATTGGAGACTGCCGACCTATGTTTCTTTATTTCCTCAACGAGCTCGTCATTTCCCAACTATATATTCAGGGAAAGTCTAGGAGGGTGTCGGTTCTGGTAGGATTCATGCCAAGATTGCATAACAGGGTTTCCCGCCAGTTGCCCACTCATGACAGGCTGTAGATGTTCGAGTCGTGACCCGGTTGTTGAAAAGAAGGTCCGCTTCTCCCCGTGTATTCAGTGTGGCCCTAGCTACCAGCCTCAAGCGTCAGGTATCGTTCTAGTAAACATAATAACCCCAGAAAGTGAAGAAGAGCCCAGTCGCCCAGAGAGCGGTTTTGACAATGCACTCGAGATCAAATCAAAATTGTGGGTTCGCTCATCAGTCTGGGCGCGTGTTTTTAGCATTCTTTCCTTTTCACGTATATTTACGAAGTGTTAACTTGACGAACCATAATTAAAATAGAGGGTAACAGCACCCCTATGCCTTCTTTGTGGTTGTAGACTGCCGACCTATGTTTCTGTTTTTCCTCAACGAGCGCCTCATTTCCAAACTATATTATTCAGCGAAAGCCTAGCTATGGTCTGGCTTCTGGTATCCTTGATGCCAAAGAGCATAAGAGGGTTTCTCGCCAGCTGCCACACATGACAGGCTGTAGACGTTCGACTAACACCCCGGGGTTTGAAAAAAAGTTCCCCTTCTCCCCATGTAGTCAGAGTGGCCCTGGCTACCTCTCTCAAGCGTCAGCTACCGTTGCAGTAAACAATATTACCCCAGAAAGTGAAGGACAGCATAGTCGCCCAGATAGCCAAATTGGTAATGATTTCGAGATCAAATCGAAAGGCGTGGCATCGGGCCCAACTCGGGGCGCACGTTTTACTTTATTTCTTTCACACGTATATTTAAATAGTGTTAACTTGTCTAACAATAATTAAAAAAGAACCTAGCAACACCCCTATGCCTTCTTTGGCATTGTAGACTGCCGACCCATCTTTCTGTATTTTTTCAACGAGCCCCACATTTCCTAACTATATTATTCAATGAAAGCACAGCCTGGGTTTCGGTTCTGGTAGGTTTGATATCAACGTAGCCTGAGGGTTTCCCTTCAGTTGCACGCTCATGACAGGCTATAGCTGTTCGAGTCACACCCAGAGGTTGAAGAGAAGGTCCCCTCACCCCGTGTAGTCAGAGTTGCCCTGGCTACCACCTTCAAGCGTGAGCTATGCTTCCAGTAAAGTTTAATACCCCAGTAAGAGGACAGCATAGCCGCCCAGATAGCCAAATTGGTAATGCTTTCGAGATCAAATCGCAAGGCGTGGGTTTGGTCCTCACTCAGAGCGCGGTTTTCTTTCTTTGTTTCTAAAGTATATTCAAAAAGTTTTAACTTGACAAACCTTAATAAAAATTCAGCCTAACATCACCCATATGCCTTTTTTGGCGTTGTAGACTGCCCACCTATCTTTATTTTCTCAACGAGACCCTCACTTCCAAACCATAATATCTAGCGAAAGCCAAGGAGGGTCTCGGTTCTGGTAGCATTGATGCAAAGATAGTATGCCAGGGTTTTCCACCAGCTGCCCGCCCCCGAAAAGCCGTACTTGGTCGAGTGAAGCCCCGGCGGGTTGAAAAGAAAGGCCCCTTCTCCCCGTGTAGTCAGAGTGGCCCTGGCTACCACCCTCAAGCGTCAGGTATAATTCTAATAAACATAAGTACCCCAGAAAGTGATGGACAGCACAGTCGCCCAGATAGCCGAATTGGTAATGCATTCGAGATCAAATTGCAAGGCTTGGGTTCGGTCCCCACTCTGGGCGTGTGTTTGTAGTTATTTACTTCTCAGATATAGTTAAAAAGTGTTACCTTTACTAACCGTAAAACAATAGAGCCTGACAGCACCACTATGCCTCCTTTGGCGTTTTAGACTGCCGACCTATCTTTTTATATTTCCCCACCGAGCCCAACATTTCCCAACTATATTAATCATCCAAACCTATGGAGGGTCTCGGTTCTGGCAGCCTTGATGCCAAGGTAGCATACGAGGGTTTCCCGACAGTTGCCGGCTCATGACTGGCTGTAGACTTTTGAGTCACGGCGGAAAAGTTGCAAAAATGGTCCCCTTCTCTACGTGTAGTCAGAGTTACCCTGGCTACCACCCTCAAGCGTGAGGTACAGATCTAGTAAACATAAATACGCCAAAAACTGATTGACAGCAGTTTGGTCACGGACGCGGTCACGGAGTTTGGTCACGGACGCGGATTACTCTATAAGCCCATCTTCGCGCTTCTCGTGTAGGATAAATGTAACAGATGAATCTTTGCGAGCGCTCACCTCGGCACAAGACGACACAGCATTAAATTTGTCGCCGTGTGCTGACTCCGGAGTGTAATTTTGCATTATCCATGGTACTTCTTTGGTACAATGTTTGAGAAATTTATGCCGCAATGGCTTGTTAATGGTACTGATCAATATCTGATATGTGATATTGGCAGGCGTAACTTGCGTGCTGTCAGGTATGAGTGCTCCGCTGGATTTTGTAAGTGCACAAAGTCGATTTACATAATAGTGTGTATGGCCGCAACCTGACCATCGGAGGAAACACTGCTTACGGCGACACTGCCACTAAATTTCAGGGCAGCCGGAATTGCAATCAGCTGCATGCAAATGATGGCTTCGGGACGCCGGCGTTCTTATAGATTTCCCCCCCACCCGGCGCTCATATAGATCTCACTAAGATCGCGTCATAAACGTTTATACTCTCGTGAACACAGCACGCTTGCAAACAGAGTGCCTGCTCCACGTTATTTGGTATTTCGAACGCGGACAAACGGTAAATCGCTGTCTTGAACGAGCCCCAAAAGCAACGGCGACAGGGGGGAGCGGGCAGGGGACTCCCGCGCCTGCTTTTGAAACGGGCCGCTAGGGGGATTTCAGTGGCGCCCCTACAGGCCGCGCTCGAGGCGTATATTATTCAGCGAAAGCCTAGCGATGGTCTTCGTTCTCGTAGCCTTGATGCCAAAGTAGCCTAACAGGCTGTCCCGCCACTTGCCCGCTGATGTGACGCTGTAGACGTTCGAGTCACGCCCCGATGGTTGCAAAGAAGGTTCCTTTCTTGCTGTAAAGTCATCGTCGCGCTTGCTACCACGTTGAAGCATCAAGTACAGCTCTAGTAAACGCAAATACCCCAGGAAGTGAAGGACAGCACAGTCGCCCAGATAGGCGAATCGGTAAGGCATTCGAGGTCAAATCTAAAGGCGTGCGTTCGGTCCCCACTCTGGGCGGTTCTTTTTCTTTCTTTGTTACTTTCTTGCTTTCTTTCTCTCCAACGTATAATAAAAATTGTTAACTTTACTAACCATATTACAAATTTTTCCTAACAGCACCCCAATGCCTTCTTTGGCGTTGTAGACTGCCGACCTATCTTTCTTCTTTAAATATATCTTTAAAATATATATATATATATATACACATATACACACATACATATATAAATATATATATATAGTTGCGTTAAAACAGCAGACCGTCACGAATGGCGAAGTGCGACGCTTGCCGGCGTAGATTTCGAGCTGCACCTTTCGGCGATGAGCCTGACAGGAATTTGAAGATGGAGGAAATCCAGGCGTCTTTTTTTTGCTCGGATGACATGAACTGTATCTCCAGTGGTGAGAGATAACAATCGGTAGTCGAGAGTCGCTCACTTTCATGGGGCAATGGGGAGCCAGAAAAGGCATCAGCGTCATGGTGCTTCCGTCCTGACCAATAGGCAACGCGAATATCATATTCCTAGAGTCGCAAAGCCCAGCGGGCTAGGGGACCGGACGGATCTTTTAGTGAGGACAGCCAGCAAAGCGAGTGGTGGTTCGTAACAACCTCGACGGGGCGGCCGTAGAGATACGGGCGGAACTTTGCAAGTCCCAAAAAACAGCTAAGCATTCTCGCTCTGTCACAGAATAGTTGGTCTCGGCTTTTGTTAGCGTACGACTTGCGTAGGAGACCGCATACTCGTCATAACCTGCCTTCCGCTGTTCGAGAACTGCCCCCAAACCGACTCCGCTCGCATCGGTGTGAATCTCGGTAGGGGCGTCGGTTTCGAAATGCCGCAGGATTGGCGGAGAAGTGAGGAGATGGCGCAGTTAAGTAAAAGCGTCGTCGCAAGCCATTGACCACTCAGAGATACTGCCTTCCTTGCTGAGGAGCTGTGTCAGTGGCGCGGTGAGGGATGCAAAGTTCCGTACGAAGCGGCGAAAATACGAACACAGCCCAATGAAGCTGCGAAGGGCCTTCACTGATGTCGGCTTCGGGAACTCTGCCAGAGCACGCAACTTGGCAGGATCCGGCAGGACACCAGCTTGAGACACAACGTGGCCGAGGATGGTAAGCTGTCGGGCAGCCAAACGGCACTTTTTGACGTTTAGCTGAAGTCCTGCGGTCTTTAAGCACGTCAAAATGTGCTCAAGTCGGATGAGATGTGTTGAAAATTCTGGAGAAAAGATCACAATATTATCCAGGTAACAAAGGCATGTCTGCCATTTGAGTTCACGGAGAATGTTGTCCATCATTCGCTCGAAGGTTGCAGGCGCATTGCAGAGGCCAAGCGGCATGACGTTAAACTCATAGAGGCCATCTGGGGTAAGAAAGGCCGTTTTTGCACGATCAGGCTCCGCCATGGGGACCTGCCGATAACCTGAGCGTAAGTGAATTGAAGAAAAAACTCTGCGCCTGGGAGACAATCAAGGGCGTCATCGATTCTTGGCAAAGGACATACGTCTTTGCGGGTTATCTTGTTAAGCTGTTGGTAATCGACGCAAAACCGAATAGAACCGCCCTTCTTCTTGACAAGCACTACCGTGGACGCCCATGGACTCGTGAATGGTCGAATCACACCACGTTGGAGCATGTCCTCGACTTGTTCGTCAATTACGCGGCGTTGAGTAGGAGAAACACGGTAGGGGGGTTGTCGTAAGGGTGCGTGACTCCCGGTGTCGATGGTTTGTTCAACAGTGGTGGTACGCCCCAGGCCAGTGTGGACAGAATCAAAAGATGTCCGAAATCGCTGCAGCAGTACAAGAAGTTGGTCTCGTTCGGATGACGAAAGCTTGTCATCAACGGCGCGAAGAAAGACATCTGCAGACGGTGGGGGTGTCGCTGCTGCAGGAGCGCAGAGTCCACTCACTTCAAGGATTGTAAATAATCCAGAAAATCCACAGCCACAACAGAAGCTACGGTCTTGACGTGGCCGACGCAATCTCCGCGTTACAAGGTGCAGGGAAATGAGCCGTAGTTATAAAGGAGAAGTGTAGCTTGGCTGTTGCGGATTGGAAGCAGGGAGAAAGGAAGCGGAAGATTTCGGCGCTGGTAGAACAGGGTAGAAGGCGTAAAGAGTACTGTCGCATTAGACAGAGATGGGTACGATAAAGAAGCAAGGACGGCGGAATGAGGAGGAATGCTAACTTCTTCCGCGATAACCAGTTTGACGGCAGAACAAGCGGGCGGGTTATCAGCGGTAGAATCCATGGACAGGAAGAGCTCCACTTCGGCACGGCCACAGTCGATTACAGCTCCATGTTGGGAAAGGAAGTCCCACGCCAGTATTACATCGTGGGAGCACGAAGGCAGGACAACGAACCGGATAACGTATAGGACGTCTCGAATAACGGTACGGGCAGTGCACACGCCGAGTAGATCTATGGGATGAGCAGTAGCAGTCCACAATAAGAACCCTAGGTGCGGCGTCGTGACCTTCTTTAAGCGGCGGCAGAGTTTGGCGTCCATGACCGAAACGGCGGCTCCAGCGTCTACAAGGGCTAAGACTTCGGCGCCACCTATGAGAATAATAATGATGTTTCCGGGAGAGGAAGGAGGTCTTGGGCAGATCGACGACGACGCAGTTCTTGCCTCCGGAACTGCGGCGCCTAGTTTTCCGCTTGCGTTGGGGCAGGACGACGACGCATGGGCGACAGCGAGCGTCGTCGCGGAGACGAAGATCGGCGGCCGGCGAAGTCACGGCTTTCAGAGGGCATAGATGACACCGGCGAATACGCGGAGCCTTCCTGAATGAGTTGCGATGGGGCGTAGGAATAAGCCGTGGGAGGTGTGCGTCCAGTTGTCATACTGCGGCGGCAATAGCGGGAGAGATGGCCAGAAGCCCTGCATGCAAAGCAAATTGGACGATTGTCCAGCGTCCTCCAAGGGTTAGTGAGTTGCGGACCAGAGCATACCGGGAGGCGTACAGGTACGCGGGGGCTGCAGAAAGACGGGGCTTTGATGTACGTACCTGGCTGCGACTTCAGAAAAAGGTCGCCGTGGGACAGAATCAAGAAAGGTCGGTGGAGCGGCCATCGGCTCGGCATAAGCCAGAGTTGTGGTGACTGGGGCTGTCGGCGTAGCGTCGGAATAGGGTATATATATATATATATATATATATATATATATATATATATATATATATATATATATATATATTTAAATATATATACTTATATATAGGTAAATATATATATATATAAATATACGGAAGGATAGGTAGGCAGTCTACAACGCCAAAGGAGGCATAGGGGTGCGGTTAGGCTCTTTTGTTACTACGGTTAATGAAGTTAACATTTTTCTTTAAAAAAAAGAAAGAAAAACACGCCCAGAGTGGGGACCGAACACACGCCTTTCGGTGAGATCTCGAATGCCTTACCAATTCGGTAAGGATTCGGTAAAAAGGCTATTTGGATCTTTTTGCTTAGTGTTTTGGAAACTATACAACCTTCTTTGCCCCTCAATCTCTCCCCCGACATACTCCCAAACCAATCCGCTTGATCAATGTCACTTCCTTCTTTCTTTCTGCCCTTAAACCTGGGGACCTACCCCTATATAAAGCGTGCCAGCCAGGCGAGAGATTGCCCTGACGAAAGCAAGTCTCTTTGCTGAAACGTTGGCAACAATCGTGCTTTTAACTTGATGAAAGTTTTCTTTTCGTGTTCTCTAGCATCTTCAAAAGTTCAACTGCTCCCTGGATCTATATATATATATATATATATATATATATATATATATATATATATATATATATATATATATATATATATATATATATATATATATATGTATATATATATATATCAAGGTTGCAGTCGTCATTGCCAGTGCTATTCGGCTTTTTTCGAAATATTTAATATGGCCGAATGACGTGTGCTTGTCACGTTTCTTTGATTCATTGATAAATAAACGAAAATATAAGTCGAGAAAAAATCCGCCGTTTTTCCGGGAGCGGGACTCGAACCCACATCTCCGCATAACCGGTGCGGTGCGTTCGCCATTACGCTATCCCCACAGCGGCTTCTCTCTCGACTTTAAAGCGGGGGTTTATATTTACAAGAGCTCTGAGGCCGGTCAACTAGCGCCGCCCCTCGACTACCGCGGGAGACGTAGAACGACTTCTTTCCCAGCGGCCGCCACGTAGAACGTGGTCGGAGGTCGGGGTTAGCAATTGGCATATCCGAACTGCTGGAGCCAGTGCCTCGTAATGCATGTAGCAGAACAGAGAGATACGGGACGAGGGACTCGGTAAAGATACATATCAAGGTTGCAGTCGTCATTGCCAGTGCTATTCGGCTTTTTTCGAAATATTTAATAGGGCCGAATGACGTGTGCTTGTCACGTTTCTTTGATTCATTAATAAATAAGCGAAAATATATATATATATATATATATATATATATATATATATATATATATATATATATATACTAATAATATCTCCAGCCCCAACGCAACCTTATACAGATGAGTTTTTCTGCAGTTATATTGAAATGAATGCCATGGTATTTGTTTCTCTATGGACGGTGTTGATGTCCTGTGTGAGTGGTACAAGGACTACAATTTCGCTTAATGCTCATAATACTGGGCTTCTACTCCAGCAGCATTCCCGGACGCGAGCCACAGCGGTGGACATCGTAAACAATGTACGGCTTGTGCTATTCTTGAGTACATTGCTCGTGCCGCAGGAGTAGGGGTTGGTCACTCCAGAAATAAATTCATAAGGTACTTCTGTGGCGAAATCTTGTGAAATGTGCTGTGACGGTCTAAGGTAAACCATTACAAATATTTACACGCGTCTTGCAGACACGTTACTGAGTAGTGAATACCGATCATCCCCTAGTGAAAGAAAATAAAAAATAAATAATAACATGATTTGGTTTTGCTTGAGAATGTATAAGTTTAGGTTTTGCTGGACGATGTGATTCGTTAATGTAAAAATTTTTAACTTCTTGTAAATGAATTTGTGGGTGTGTTTGTGTGATTGGTTTCGTTTTGAAAAACCTTTGTACTAGGGTTCTTAGAGTTTATAGTTGAACAGTTGTTTGAACCAGTTTTTATTTCAGTACTTTGCAAAAGATATACGGGTTCTGTCAATATTCGTGATCTCGAATTAGTGGTACATTTTGAATCTGGGCGTCCCGAAACTACAACGTTGTTGGGAAGCTGTTTCATTCGCGGTAATTGAGGGCCATCCAACTCTTACGCAGTGTACTAATGTCCTCAAGATTATCAGAAAGGTTAACTGTGAAGCGTTTGCCCCGCCCCCTCCTTAGAGGCCAGTTTCCACTCTGTAGGAAACACTGACTCGCAGACGTAGCGTGGCCACAATCGCAATGGGTCGCCAAAAAACAGTTTAAATTCGAATCCCCAGTGCTATTATATGCTTCTGGCACACCACACACATTAGCGGCAACAGCATGCAGGACCGCCTGGTTGAGATTTTCCCTGTTCTCTCATGCAATACTGCTTCCTTGTTGAATAACAGTTTTTATGCTGGAGATCTAAGAAGTGTTACATGAAATTTGACCAGTAAGTTCCTTCTGGCGCTCGCAGGTATCCTTAAACAAAAAATGCTTTCTTTCTAGCATGCAAAGCGAATGTCAATGTTGGGGGATTCTGCCGATCGGTGTGCTGTGGGAAAGTGCGCCGGTTACATTTGTGTTATGCTTTACTGTACATCCTCCGGTTTGATTCATATTCTTTTTAAATCCAAAGAATCTCAACCTCAGGGCAGTGTTCCTTCCTCTCTCGTTGTCGTTGTCGTAGCCCCGTCTGCACTGTACTGCGCATGCGCGTCTCTGAAGCCCCGTCAGCGTTTGGGCTGACGTTAGCGCAGTCCACTATAATTAGAAATAGGCGGCACCCAATTTCTATCGCATGATTCTCTCTCCGCAACTGGAGGTCCGTGGCGCTCTTCCCACTGCGCGACATAGCCAGATGGGAGCGCGACATAGCGAACGCGCCTTATGTCCTTCACTCATTCAAACTACACCCCGAAGATACTGATACAACGAAGGCACGCGAAGCTGAACGTCAATGAAATAGAGGACTTGAAAAGTCATAGGAAATTCGCATACTATCCCCCGCAGAAAGAAGGTGTAATTTTTTGCCAAGAATATATCGCCTAAACATTTCTACCTTTATTTGGCAATACCTGTCTTGAGTCTCGCCAGTCAATCATGCAGCTATATGAAACAGTCGGATATAAATTACCTCACTTCAGTGTCACAGAAGGGCCAGTGTGTGGTTGGCACTAAGCGTGGCCAGTCAGCGAAACGATAAATAGAGCCACATTCCTCTGAGCATGAATATTGCTGCAGTTGAATTTTCAGTCACCGGAAGACATCTGTGAGCTCCTCAGGAGCTTGTTTACCCGTGCAGTAGGCGCACGCAAGCCAATTAAGAAAAATAGGCCTCATAGGAAACGTTTCATAAATCGGCAAGAAAAGCAGGAAATGTACCCTTAATTTGAGAAGGAATGTTCTACTAAATCTATCGACGTTTTCAAGTAAAATAACTAAAAGTGGCCGATACATAGGCTAGAGAACCTGGGCTTTATTCCGCACAAATATTCTCGCAACGTTCACACATAACGTTTGTTTTCAACGAAGTTGAACTTAATCGTAGCCTACCGAAAATATTAATTTGCGCAGGTCGTCATTGCGCAGGTCGTCATAAATGAGGCCACCAATTGAGGAATTCGTCAGGCAGTCTGCGGGTTATTTCCCTGGAGAATCTGAAATGAATAATCGTCGATGCCATTGAGAACGTGCCTCATCTTGGCGAACTCAGGCATCCCTCAATCCGCCCGCTTAGTGAGGTCTGTACTCAAACGACGAATCCGCTGTTCTGCGCGAAGATTGCGCACAGCGGGGTGACCGATCGCCTTAAAGAACGCAGTCTTGAATAAATACCAAGTTTCCATGCACAGTTTGTGGTTATGAAAACACGTGTTGGCGAGCTGCGTCAGTGAAACCTCGAAGTTGTTCAGCTTCATGCCATCATCCCATCGATTTTAGGCACTCACCCTTTATTAGGCGCACAGCCATTTCTCGGAATCAGCGTCGTCGTTGCCATTAAAAAAGCTGTGGTCACGTTGTCGAAGAGATCACGAGCACATGATGGCTGCCTGCTGTGGAGACAAAATTTCGTGGTCGATTTCTCGATGCAGGGGTGTGAGCCCTCGCTTGCTTAGGAGTTGCATTATGGGGATTATGTGAAAACAAAGACCTCAACCAGAATATAATGAGGTTTATTAGCAGGCGTCCAGTACTTGGTAACAGGGCTGGTTGTACCAGAGACAGAGCTATCTCGGGAGTTTACTCACTGGTCTCGCATCCAGAGTGTTATCGATGGGGATGCTCCGATGACTAAACTTTGTTCACAGACCTAGAGGAGGTTGGACGCCATTTGAAAGCTAGCCTCGATCTCAATTGAGCATGCACCCCTTTCTCGACAATGGTGGGCCTTGTAAAGCTCTTGTAGGAGAATAAAGCAAAGTTTTCCCCATTTACACGTGATCATCTTATGAACCCTGAGCTTGTAGTAGCAGTAACCAGTGGTTACACCCAAGCGAACACCTCCACCTTTGTTAATACAGACACTGTAAATGGGATTTATATTTTTGGTAGATATTATGCACTCTTAAAAATATGTATTCCTAATATTTTCGTCTTCCATTTTTATGATCAGTCGAAGTTATTTATTAAAACACTGTAGCCAGTGATTCCTTTACTTGGGTGAACTGGACAACGCCATCACTGTGCTGCTTCCGCACAGACAATGCGCGATTTGTGCCTCTTCTCCACCACGTTTCAACTCAAGTTTCCGTGGTGGTATAAATATATTGCTAATTTCACTCACATTAAGCTGTCGCGTTCTCATCGTCACCTAGAACTTCGCAACAGCATAGAATACAACTCCGGCTGCAAAAAAAATTACTCAACTTGAGAGAAGCCGAGGCTGCAGTAGCCTTCCACCACGGATATTGACACTAGTGGCTTTTAATGCGCGCTATAGTGCAAACCCCTAATATTGATTTCGAATGAATGCCTCCTGCGTACTCTAATTTATGTGCTTTGGTAGCGCAGCAGGTAGTACATGTGAGGCTGTGTCTGAGCAGTGTGTGCATAAAGCAGTCGGCACAATCTCTGGCAAATCGAAAGCCCTATTTAAAGAAAACTCATTTGGGCTTCCGCGCTTTAAATATCTGGGCAAGATGATTTCTCTTGTTATCGTTGAACAGGTGACAGATCTCGAAAGGGTGGTCAGCTTTCCCTCGCATTTGGGCGCAACTGTGTCCATCACAATTCAGTTCCAAGCGTAGGTAGGCTACGGAATGTTTGCTGCTCTACCTAGTCGTGCAACCTTTTCAACCATGTCTTGCGACAGGTATACTGTAGGGGGCTGCACAAAAGACTATGTGGCGTTGAGGTATTTTGTTGCTTTTTGGGGAAGATCACCGAACAGCTGCGGTCACGTGCTGTTCTGTTTCAGCCCCGCACGGGGCACCTTGAGCAATCTTGGTGACGGTACTGGCGATACCGCGGACCCCGAGCCCCCAAACATAAGCTGGATCCAACCGTGGAGATGTGTTTATAGGTGGAGGGTTAGAAACCACGAACGGTGGCCGTCGGAGCCCAGGTCAAGCTCCGGCGGATGGGCTCCCTGTCTGTTCACCAGGCAGAGAGCTCCGGGACCTCTTTGGCTACCAGGGTAAGGTCAAAGAAGAAAGTACCCCCGTCTCCCTGCTTTTATAATATGCTATATGGCATTTTCAACCCCCCCCCCAAACGTGATCGGTCCCTGAAAAGGGGCCGCACCGAAGTATCTTTTTCTTCATTGCCATCTTTGACATTTCCTGAACCAGATCATTACTCTCGATTTCTTGTCATGGAGTCCCTCAATCCAACCCACCCTCTTGCATCTCAGTCAGTCTTCTTGATCGCAAAATATCTTGAAGCCATAATAGGAAAATCATATAAGTGCAAAAAACAAAGGTCTGGTGAACTACTAATCGAGGTAAATGACAAGCCGCAGTCCACGAAGCTTCTAGCTCAGACTAGACTGGCTGATCTAGACATCAGGGTCACACCCAATCGGAGCCTCAACAGCTCGCAAGGTGTGATATCCGAGACGGATCTCTTGAACGAAACGGATGCGGATCTCCTTGCCGGCTTGAAGGATCAGGGCGTCACTGCCGTGAGACGCATCACCATCCGCAGAGACGACAAGGAGATTCCCACCAAACACATTATCTTGACTTTCGACCGCGCAATTCTTCCACAATACATAAATGCAGGTTTTATCCGTTGCTCCATCCGTCCGTACATCCCGAACCCGCGGCGCTGTTTTAAGTGCCAGCGGTTCGGGCATGGTACGAACTCTTGCCGTGGCCGAATGACGTGTGCAAAGTGCGCGGCGCACGATCATCCGAGCGAGAACTGCTCAGCCGAAACTCTCACTTGTGTAAACTGCGGGGGCCGCATGCGGCATGCTCCCGGAAGTGCGAAAAATTTAACTAGAAAAGAAAATCATCAACATCAAAGTCACTGAAAACATCACCTTCCCAGAGGCGCGAAAGAGGTTCGCCTCTTTCCCCCTGGGGAGGTACGCCGACGCGGCTCGCCGGGGGGCGGAGCGGCGTCTCGTTTCCACAGGGACCCAGTTCAGCGAGTCTGACCTGGTCCCTCGCCCGCCCCCCCCTAGGTTGCCTCTGGCAGCCCAACCCGTCACCACGCCGCTTGCTGAGGCAGCAGCGGTTTAGGTGGCAACCTCTTCCGTCAGGACCGGTGCCGCTCCCGCCTCTGTCTCCCCGCCCTCCAGTGCGTTGGAGGGTACAGAGGTGATGGACACCACGGGCCCCGCACCGGTTCCCACCGCCACCGCACCGCCTGTGCCACCTCTGGCGCCCCGGACTCCCTCGGCGGTGGCGGCTCAAACGAAGGGCTCCCGAGGGGGGGCCAAGTCCAGGGGGCCCGGTCCGTCGGACATCCCTCGGACATCCGACGACGAGATGGATGTCGGGCCGTTCCTGCCTGCAACGCAGCGCAAGGAACGCGTCCCGACGCCAAAGCCTCCCGACAAGCCAAAAAGGCGAGAGTCACAGCCCCGAAAGACGGCACATAAACAAACACACACACCTCCAGTAGCTCTCACACTAAATAATGGGAAGAGAAAACACAATTCAATGGAACTGTAGAGGCCTTCTTAAAAATCTTGACGATGTATACGAAATACTGCATGCTAATCAGCCAAGTGTGATGTGTCTTCAGGAGACGCATTTGAATTCCAAGCACACAAATTTCTTAAATAGGTACATGGTCTTCAGAAAGGACAGGGATGGCTGCACACACTCTTCGGGCGGTGTAGCCATAATAACCCGGAAATCCCTAGCATGCCACCCTGTCGCTCTCAACACCGTCCTTGAGGCTGTAGCAATACGCACAATAATTTTTAATAGGTTGATAACGGTATGCTCCATATACATTCCTCCTGATGTCACACTTTTGAGCTCTGACTTCGAGGCGCTGGTCGACCAGCTGCCCGAACCGTACATCCTAACAGGCGACCTTAATGCACACAACTCTCTTTGGGGCTCCTCCAGAACGGATGCCCGAGGTCGCCTGATAGAGAAATTTCTTACATCTTCAGGAGCATGCCTTTTCAACCAGAAACAGCCTACATACCATAACTTAGGACATAATACGTACTCACATCTCGACTTGGCTATTGGTTCTGCAATTCTCTTTCCATGTCTTGAGTGGGGCGTGGGCACGGACCCATATGGTAGTTACCACTTCCCCACATCCCTAACATACATAGGTAAAGGCCCATGCAGTCCATCTTCCCATAACAGGTTTAATGAATCAAAAGCGAACTGGAGTACATTCACAGAAACATCTAAACTACACCACACAACCATAAAACACCTACACGTTGAGGAAGCAGCCCAACTCGTCACGGCGCACATAGTCGACGCCGCCGAAAAGTCCATGCTTAAGGCCTCCAGTGCGCCCCGCAACCCAAGGAGGCCCTGGATGAACGAGGACTGCAGGCGGGCGCGAGAGGCCCAGAGCAAGGCGTGGGGTGTCCTTCGCCGGTACCCCACGTCAGATAACCTCATTTCGTTTAAACGGGCAAAGGCTCTTGGGAAGCGAGTGCGTCGTGAGGCGAAAAAGGAGAGTTGGCGCACCTTCCTCACTTCCATCAACTCATACACCGACACACACAAAGTCTGGACACGAATACGAAAACTAAAAGGACAACAGACACACAGCCTGCCCCTTGTTAGTACAACAGGGGACGCACTGTAAGACCAGGCTAACACACTTGCACAACACTTCGAACACGTGTCCAGTTCAGCACACTACACAAAAACGTTCATGAAACACAAGACATCTGTAGAAAAGAAGTCCCTGCGTGAACAACAAGTCGCATACTTCTTACAATTCTCCTTTTTCAATTCATGAGCTGAAGGTTGCTCTGAACGCATGTAAGCCTTCAGCTCCAGGTGCAGACAAAATCACATACACCATGATACAACACCTACACCCAGACACTCTTGAAACACTCCTACATCTATACAACAACATATGGCTTTCGGGGCGCATTCCTCGCTCTTGGAGAGAGGCCATAGTAGTGGCTTTCCTGAAGGAAGGAAAAGACCCTTCCTCTCCCGCTAGCTATCGGCCCATCGCCCTCACAAGCTGCCTGTGCAAGCTCCTCGAGAAGATGATAAACAGGAGACTCATGTACTTTCTTGAGTACAATGGTCTTCTCGAGAGCTGCCAGGCAGGCTTCAGGGCGGGGCGGTCCACCAACGACCAACTCGTCGCGCTCGAGTCCTATATAAAGGACGCCTTCATTCACAAGCAGTTTTGCACAACGGTATTTTTTGACCTTGAGAAGGCCTATGACACCGCTTGGCGTTACGGGATCCTCTGTGACCTAAAGTCTTTCGGTGTTTCGGGCCATATGCTCAACACCCTTGCTAGTTATTTGTCCGAAAGAACGTTTCGCGTGAGAGTAGGTAGCGCACTCTCAAGAGTTCATGTGCAAGAAAACGGCGTTCCGCAAGGTGGAGTGCTAAGCTGCACTCTGTTCATAGTTAAGATGAACTCCCTTGGGAAGGCACTGCCACCTACAATTTCTTATTCAATGTATGTAGACGACATCCAGGTATCTTTTAAATCATGTAATATGTCCATCTGTGAGCCTCAAGTCCAGCTCGGTGTCAAAAAACTTCCCAGCTGAGCAGACAAGAACGGTTTTAAACTTAACCCAGAAAAAAGCACCTGTGTTGTCTTCTCCAGGAGGCGTGAGATCCATCCGGACCCAGACATTATCCTTAATGGCTTTTCGATTCCTGTGAGGAAGGAACACAAGTTTTTAGGTGTGGTGTTGGATGAAAGGCTTACGTTCATCCCTCACATTAAACAAATGAAACATAAATGTCTAAAGGCTCTCAACATTCTTAAAATCTTGTCCCACCAGTCTTATGGAATGGATAAGCAACTCCTGTTACGTATTTTCAGAAGCCTAGAGGGGTCTAGATTGGACTATGGGAGTGTTGTGTATGGGTCAGCCACTAAAACAGCACTTAAAATGCTCGACCCAGTGCTTCACTTGGGGCTTCGCCTCTCTTGTGGCGCATTCCGTACGAGCCCTGTACAGAGTCTTTACGCAGAGTGTGACAAATGGTGCTTATCACACCAGCGAACCTATGTTGACTTGTTATATGCCTCTAAAATTTCATCAATGGACAACCATCCTTTTAAACCGGTTTTTAATGATACATCCACATCAAAGCTCTTTTTAAATCGCCCATCCATTCCTGTTCCCTTGTCGCTCAGAGTAAGGGACGAGGTCACTATTCATGAGGTCTCCTTTGTAGACACATTCAAGTCATCTATCACCGATCTTGTAGCACCATGGCATCTTCGTCCTGTTGCATGTGACTTGTCTTTCTTAAAATACAATAAGAACAGGACACCAAAAAGTGGGATTTTGCAGCATTTCATGTATATACAGGATAAATACAAGGCTGCAGAGTTTTTAAGCGATGCATCTAAAACGTCCACTGCGGTGTCTTGTGCTGCGCATGGGCCCAATTTTGAAGCATGTAGAACAATGAATGTTAATACAAGTATTTTTACGGCAGAAGGATATGGCATATTTCTGGTTGTAAGTCACATAGTTGAACATCGTATTCCTACATCCGTCATTTTTACAGATTCGTTGAGCGTCGTCCGTGCATTATCATCCGGAAAGTCATCAAAAAACCATGTCATTAATCTTGTCTTCAAAACAATTATGGTAGCTTATTCCTCAAACCTTGGGGTGACTGTGTGTTGGGTGCCAGGCCATTCTGGCATTTTCGGTAATGAAGTGGCGGATGAAATGGCCGCCAATGCTGCACTCCGAAACACAGTAGACATGGCAACACTACCGTACACAGACCTCAAGCCACACATTAGACAACAACTCCGTAAAACTTGGCAAGCAGACTGGAGCGAACAAACAGACAACAAACTACACGTAATAAAACCACACTTGGGAGAATACACAACTGACTCACACAACAGGCACATTGAAGTTACCTTAGCTAGATTACGGATAGGCCATACACATGTGACGCACTCGCACCTGCTCACGGGATCTCCAAGACTCCTGTGTAGCAGGTGTGGGGAGGGCCTATCCGTAGTCCACCTACTCATACAATGCAAGACACTTGACACAACACGACACAAACTCTTCAGACAACTGTATAGACAACATATTCCCCTACACCCATCCCTGTTTCTAGGTGACGATGCCATGGTTTCTGTAAAACGCGTTTTTAAATATTTGTCAGACGTCAAGTTTTTAAACCTCATTTCCTATCACGCATCATGAAATCTGGCCCTATACACCAGCCATCACCATCATCTTTATCGATCTTACTATGTCCAGTTTACACGTTTTATACCTACCTTTTGTGGTAATCACTTCTTTTCATTAAATAACTTCTCTGGCGCTCTTTGCCCTCGTCGGCCTTGCGCCATTAAACAAAAACCATCATCATCATGTTCTGTTTCAGTCTCTAGTACGTGTACGTACTTCCATCTGACGAAGCCCGATGCAAACAGTTACGCAGCACCCAAATGGTGGCCCGCATGCGTTTTACGCTTGTTATTACAACCTATCCTAGTGACGTGAGAAAGAAATCTACTCACGCTATAAATCTTGAAATGAATATATGTTGTGCATATGAAGCTAGTATTAGTAAAACTGTTCGTTTTTTTATAAAAACGGAATAAACAACGAAGGATTATTTGTACAAAAGCGCTACGTGCCTGAGTTAAATGGATATTTATCAGCGAGTAAGGTGCCACCAAAAGATGTTCTCTAGAATAATTAACGCACATTTGTGGAGATCCAGTGCTGAAGTACTGTAACTTCATGTCTGTATGAAGGTGATCTAACAACCATGTTTTATCTTTTTGAAATTACACTTCAGAGTACTGGAGCTTGCATGCAACAAAAATGCCAACAACTTTGGTGCTCAATTTTTTTTGTTCTCGGAAACCAAAACACGTGAGGGGGAGCTTCAGTAAAAACATTGAAGGTTTTTCATCAAACATATATAAACTCAAAAACCTTTGGGCAAAGGCTGGTACCATTTTAAACTACATCGAAGATATCCTCGTACAGTTTAGAGCTTCTTCTGCCATTAAATGAAAGAAAATTGTACTTGTAAAACTAAGTATTAGTGAGAGTATGGGCTCTATTTGCAGTACAAAGGTTGTCTGTTGCTAGTGCAATCTCACTCGGAAGATGTACTGTTCATGCTTTGTTGCGTGTTTTGCAATTCTGTCTAATATATGATTGTATACCACGAATGTATAAAGAAATTGGGATCCTCACATTATGAAAAGTGTATTAGAAATAAGAAATAAAAACGTTAAAATCAAACGGCCTGATCGTTATTTTTTCCAGATACAAATTAACGTAATTTTTGTAATTTTCAACCTGCGTTGCGATACATATATACTATGATTGTTTGATTTTTAGATTATAAACAATGGTACTAAATTTCCTGCGACATCTCCAGTTACATGATGACTAGGGAGGGGCGAAGCATGCAGTGTGCGCCGGTGTTTCCAACGGCACAATCGCTGCTAATGGGCAGTGAGACGCAGACGACGACATTGTTTTAATTATGGCTATATGTACCTTTATTATATAAAAATCAACAATTGCGTAGCAAAACCGTGTCAATGCGCTTATGGTAATGTTCGATTCTTCTGTCTCATACGTGTTCACGAAGCTTGGGGTGTTCCGAGTCATACACTTTAATAAATTCGTCATTTTCTTAAAAGTTTTGCTTCAGAAGTCTGGTGTCTTTGAAGCAAGAAGCGTATTAGCGCCAGGCCTTGGAAAATCAGTCTCTCGCTGGGTTCTTTTTGTGCGTGTTTTTTTCCACAAAGATAACACGTTCTAGCCAGAGGCGTTGGAAAACGAGCGTACTGCTGAGTTCTTTCAGCGCGAGATACGTTCAAGCTTGAGGGCTTGGAAAAGAAGGGTCTCAGTGTTTTATTCTATGACTACATGATACGGGAACGACAGGAAGCGCTGACAGCCCGGCCACCTGAGGTGCTCCGCCCCTAAGAAATGACAATTCCTAGAGCAATGACACTCCAATGTTGCAAAAGGATTAGATGGTTCGTGGCACGTGGGATAGTATTCAGCAGACATTGTTTCTGATTGCTAAGATGTAGTAATGTCTTAGTATAAACAACAAGTTCTTTCATGTCTACCCAATGTTGTAAATGGCAGAAGCAGTACTGCACACTCTCTAACAAGTGCCCTCACTGTTCACACAATTAAAACACCACGAATAATGAGAACACCGCTTCTCCTTCGTGATTACAGCGATGAGCAGAAAGCAAGGAACAACAATAGCAGGTCAATCGATTCCGGGAAGATTGCATGCTTCAATTCTCGACAGTAATCCCGGCGGTGTCTTCTAGACAATGCAGTGGCGTCCCGGCAAGTACGCTCTTTCGAGAGGGTGTTACTTGCTTTGCTGAACAGCGTTTGCTTATGCTTTGATTTGAGAACCCTCAAAAAATGCGTTGAATTTGGCGTAGATCCTTCTTGACACTCAGAAAAATTTCGAAGTAGGCATAGACGGTCGAAATTGCCGCCTAGACTCTGATTCAATATTCCCGTCACATGATCGCTCTACATCAATCAAGATAGGTTTTTTCGCCAAGTGGCGGCCACGGCGTCGCCCTCCTTGAGGGTGTGGGACAATGGAAAGAATTTTTTTTGAATTCGTGTCCTTTCAACCTAAACCTATTTCTGTTTTTCTTTGCTGGATTTGAAATTTGGCATCCGATACAGAAGAACATACGCAACCAAATCGGTGGAAATTTTTACTGGCTTTGGCAAAGCAACTGCCGCTGGCCTGGACACTACTTTTACTGCCCCCTGCGTACAGACTACCAAAGCATACTTGCATCGATCCTTTTACCTGAATTTCCCTTCATGCGCCATCAGTTGAAATCACCAAAAGTAAATTTGTTCGAAAATATGGTTTTCAAGCCCTTTAATATGCTTCGTTACGAGGTTATCCTTCTGTGGCGCCAGCACTCAGCTTGTCAGGCTCGGACTTTCTGGAGGGGTTAGAAGCAGGAATTTGGAGGGTTGTGGTCAATAATCTGTATGACTTCAGCCCTCAAAAGGCGGCCCTTCAACTTTACCAGCTCCGAAATGATCGCTTAAGCTTCCTCTTGAATCCTGGAAGTCATGCCTTGCCTGGGCTAAGCATTTTGGGCGGAATGCAACCGTGAATATTTGTCTTCGTCAGTGAGCAGTGAGAAGAACAATCCGACTGCGTAATCGAATGCGCGTGTTGCGTGCAAAAATTCTTTCTATGTATCTGCTGCTGCACATCAGATGCCTGCACAATTCAATGCATCACCCTGTGATATAGTTCTGCGGTTTCGTGTTAGGTTTTAATGCCTGCGGTATACGCCAAAAGCTTAGATTGGGTAAAGAATCGGGTCCTTCACGCACGTAGTCCCTGTTGTAGTTTTCCAGCCCAAAAACACAAAGGTGATGAGTTTTTACGTGGCTCGAATCGTCCTAATTACAATTTCGTGTTGTGGACTCTCGCCGTTATTGCCCAACCAGCCAACACAACTTCGAGCTTGCAATAATCGTTTATGTTACCCCTGTCTCAGCCGCTGAGGCAAAGAATTTGCATAAACGTTGGATGCATATCAGGGCAATATAATGAATGAATAACTGTAATCTGTATGCAGCGATTGTATACCACTGACGGCCGTCTCATATGTGACAACTGCCTGATTTAGCGGAACGGGCTTCATCTTCTATGCCTGCTGCCCTGAGAGACCGGTAAATTTTGTGCGAACCATCGTGTACTTATTGGGGGTAATTCCAGTATCCCGTAAACAAGTCTAACAGCAATATCCCCTTGGCCTTCACAACCTGGTACAAGAGATCGGTGGTCACGGTCATTAAGAATGCGCCTACCTGTTCTATTTTCTTCAGATTCTTGTGGTATGTGGTGATGCGGATGCCGCCAAAATAGGTAACATGAACAGCAGTACAAAAACGGAAGGGCCTTCGAGACGGCATATTCTTTCCATGTTCTGGACCCCATTCACCTGCATTTCTACTGCTTCCAATGTTGCGACTGCCACCTTGTTGCGATATGCTTGTAGAGTTTTCTACCGTAATCGGAATTTTATTTTGTGCACATCCACTTCCAGCTACCAGCTTTGCTAGCGAACACTAAGAAGTGCCTCGCAAGTACGTCTCGAATGTGCTTTCACTGTGTGGGATTACAACGCGTTATGCTATCTGGCTAAGCTTTGCCCGTGCCTCTGTTCTACAATGTGGTATTGGAAGCTTCAGAATTCATGGTCACGCTCGCTTTCGGGTTTCAGTCTCGGCAGTTGCTATAGGGTGCGGTGTTAGCGAAGTATTTTTGTATGGAAAGATCGGCGCAAACCATCGTCGAGCTCAACTGTGTAACTGTAGGCCTGCAGCATTTCGGTCACACTAACCGTTTGCTCTCACTGTGTTGTTAGATTCTTTTCACGCTCTTTGTATGGCCAAAGTACATAGCCACCTGCCACAAAATATGTTTTCGCTTTCAAGCTAATTCTTCGCGCGTACTTCATATGAGCGGCCTTTTCTCTAAATAACATTTCGTCAATTACTTCGGCAAGAATTTTCAAGCCTCGTAAGATACCTCGCTTCCCCAAGCCACAAGGATCCTGGCACCACCCATCTGCGAACCAAATATTTCTCCTAAGAGAGGGGCCACTAGGCACCCTGTCGTACATCAGCACGAAACGCGACCGCTCTGTCGTAGTGTTCAAACTTGCGGTCATGCCCATGGCAGTAAAATCAGACTGTCGCACGAGCATTCATATTAGCTATCTCATTGTGACTGAATTGGTATGAACGTAATATTTCAATGATTCATTGAGCTTTGAATATGCAGGTGATTTAGGGGTAGAATACCAGGGTTTCGTTTTGATCTTTTTAACATACCCTGCATCAACTTTGGCATAAGGTGGGGCATGATCTGAGCAAATATTCCGCTTGCGCCATGGCCAAAATAATCTGCTGTAGAAGTTCACATGTAGATTAGGCCATTATTGATCGCAGGCATCCTTCTTCTAGGGTAATATGTTGTGCAAGTGTGATACATAACAAGCTCAGAGACGAACATTAGGCAAAAGAGGGTAAAAGAGTGGGTTCGGCGAATTTTGACTGTCTAAAACGACGAAATAACCTCGGCTAGGACGATATTGGCACTTTGTCCTATGCCTCGAAGAAAACTTCACCAGTCAACCATGAATAAATATACACAACTCCTTCGAGTTTTAACTGAGCTGTTTACAATTACAACGGTTTCCGCACTCCGAAATCAGGCACTCGCGGTGAATCATACACCATTTTTAAGAATTTCTTGTGCCTCTAACACGGTAGGGTGTTGCTGCTTGGATGTGCGACCTGTGATGTTCCTTGTTGATAAAAAGCTGTTTCTGAAGGAACCTATATGGCACTACAATTTCTGCCAGAAACAAAGCATGCTGCGATTCCAGGGCTGCTTTGGGAGCCACACCAAACTCGTTCGCTGGCTTTTTGCCGGCTCGGAGAATTCCATGTGATTTCAGGTATTAAAACAGTCCAGTCATCTTTTGTGCCTCGAATGTCTCTTATGAAGCTTCAGCTGTTCCGGCAAACGTTTTCGCATAATCATTTCGAGTGATCAGTGTGTCGGTCACTGGAGAAGGTTATCCAGGAGGGAAGAAGGCGCTGTAACCTAAACGGCTTCGTAAGCTACGTTTGGACTGCCTTTATTAGTTTGTTGGAGAAGGGAAAGACAGCATTGGCGGCTTTGGTGCCACTCTACTGAAAAGTTCCGTTTATACGGCATTATGGGAATACGGAGTTCATACAGAGTGTACGACCACAAGCGAAATGAATGTAGATATTAGCTCCACAAACAAGGGAATTATATGAGTTCGCGCAGTATGAACGTTTGCCACAGTTTTCGTGTTTTCATCTTTACTAATAAGAAAAATCACGCTCCGTATGATTTGCGTATAGTCCGTAAATAGGGAGTTCATATGGACAATGATTTCGCGGTGCTATTGACCATACAGACTAAAAACAGGTGTGAAATTTTTAAATAGGCATGTACTGATTCATTTTCATGAGCTTCTCAAAAAACTCTCTTGTTTTGTGGCGGCTTTGTGTCATGCTGGGAATGTACTCCACATTCACATAATTCCGTATATACGGAACGTTCCAGGAAAGACAGGGCTGCCGTCAGCTTTATCACCGAGCATTTAGCACCGTATTTCCCTGCCAAATACGTTCTGAATTTGCCCGATTCGTCTGCTGCGCATGGTAGGGATTGGTTGACCTTTCTTCTAGTCATGCAAATGTAACCTAGTTTAACATGACACCCGCCGCGGTAGCTTAGTTATTATGGAGTCCTGCTGCTGAGCACGAGGACGCGGGTACGATACGGGCGGCGGCCGCAGCTTTTCCGGTGCAAGCGAAAAGCTATTGTGAGTACGATCGTGAGTACGAGATCTGGGCGCATGTGTTGATCCCCAGGTGGTCACAATTACTCCGGGGCCCTCTTGTACGGCGCACCTAAGCACCTGCATTGCGTCGGCGCGTTAAACCCTACAATCAATCAATCAATCAATCAATCAATCAATCAATCAATCATCAATCAATCAATGCAATCAATCACAATCAATCAATCATCAAGTCATCATCAATCAATCAATCATCAATCATCAATCAATCAATCAATCAATCAATCAATCAATCAATCAATCAATCAAGCAATCAATCAATCAATCAGTCAATCAATCAATCAATCAATCAAACGTTGTGTAAGACATCAGTAAAATCATAGACATGAAACTCAAGGGCACAAACAATGGTTTTTTTGCGTTAACTCTAGTTTCCGCGATGCAGTGTGGGTACTACAAATTGGTGGATGCGGGTGTTTTATTAGGCTTTCAGCCTAGCGGCAAGAGGAGAAGCAACAAGCAGCAGGAGCACTCAATCTTTTTCAGTTGCCTTAAGGCTGTTGTTGTGTTTTCCCACAATGTTCGTTGGGCGGACCACACAGAGTTAGTGCCCGGTTGTTTAACACGAACAGTGAAGGCTATGCGCTGCGCTGCCGGCATCACCTACCCTGAGCTACCGCTGCTCAAAATGACACTTGTATGCTTCCATGGAGTTTCAAAAAAGTGTCCTCTCTCGAACACCGTCTTTACCCTCTCATCCCGGCTGCAACGTCATTTTCTCCTAATAGGTTCTTTTGCCCATTTCCCCTATGGGGTGTGCGGGAAATGTAGATCGTTCTCTCAGACTGCCTAATATTCCTAGTGATTCTTAAGCCGGCTTTTCTTCCGTCGCATCGTCTGCCTCTCTTTTTCTGTATGTGCTTCCGGCACCTCGAAATATGGCGTTGTTGCCCATTAGCATTTTTTTCGCTTGTATCATTCCAACGTGTAGCTGAAAAATCGGGCAGCTTTGGTGTTTTATCACCATTGACAGATAATGTCATCACTGAAAAGGGAAACTGGTTCCATTGTTTCTTAAGACAGACTGTATATACCTTAAGAGATTCTCAATTGAGTTCTTTTGTATTCTAATTCCACTATATAAAAGCCACGTGCTGAACGGCCTCAGATAATGCCGGTGACTATCAAATGTTGAAGCCCTATATACTTCGGAAGCCAATACCTTTCTCAACGTATATCTGTTTTGCGGTAACAACAGGCTTACTTTACTGTAAGTAGATGCAGACATAAAAATACACTTAAGCATCGTGGTCACAAATCCCGAAAGCAAAAGCCATTGTTGGCGGTTATCCTTGTTTAAACCATTCTGACAGATCGTAACGAAGGTTCTCCTAGAAATAAACAATTCTTTGCTACAATGTTCGCCTTATATATAGATGAACTAACTTAGGTACCGTATTCTCGTCCGCGGACATGAGCCTGGATGCCTTTTCCGGGGATGTGAGGATGTGTGGGTGTGCTCCGAACTCCTCGGCCCGTGTTATGGCATGTTGCACCTCCGTGACACACGTATTCTGCCAATTAAACTATCAGATGCCTAAACAATCATACAAGGGACCTTGCTTTTTTTTATCTCTGTGATTTTTTGGGCTTTAGGCCGTTTTAAAATTGTACTATTTTCGGCACTTCCTTAACGGGGCCATGGTAACATAATCAACAGTGTAATGCCCTTTAAAACCCAATTGTATATATTGATGCCTTTTGTCGTGGTCTTTGCCTTTATCCATCAAAAAAGAACTCAAATGCAGTGTTGTGTTTGTGATACGGGCTCTGCCAGTTGAAGAGAAAATTTTGACAGGTACATATCAACCTTCTGCTGACAAAGAGTATGCATGATTGTCGCGTTCCGTAGTTCTGAAGTAATGACGGAGCATTGTTTGATTTATTTCTTGATGCTTATTCGTTGTACACGTAATTTTCCTAATCAAAAAAGTGTCCAATAACATAATACAAAAAGTTTAACAGATGTGCCTTTTCAATGAAAAGGTGTGTTTCCGAAAAAGGAAATGTCACAAGAACTGTTCGAATAGGTGTATATTATTTTGGCGAGAAACCAGGACGGCAATAGAAGCATTTTAGGTCCGCCAAATGGTATGCAATGAGCACACAAACATTCTTTAAATTTTCCTGCCTTCGAACGACATTTCAATTGCCAAATGAATGGTATCACATTGGGTAAAGTACTTTTTATAAGAAACGCGCAAGGCTGGAAGGGTTTGAGATTTTTACCAGCGCCTTCCTAGGAATCGTGGCCTCAAAACGCGCGTCCCCTAAACGAGCATTACCGCGTCCTTAAATAGTGCTTCGCGCTTGACGCCAACGTTATCTAGTCGAAAAAAAAGTAATCTACTCTAATCATCTCTAATTTGGTGGTGTTCCTATTGAATCGCGTGAAAAGGGTACTTTTAAACATCCTAACTATATTTTTTTTTGTCTCGGGACTTTATAAAGCACTGTACCATGCGGCATTTGAATCATCAGTTGAAACCCACATACTGTGCCATTGTATACCTTCCCTAGCGTAGAAAACTAGGCCTGAAGACGTGTCTCACACGGATGCAAATGCGGTATTTGGGTGTAGAAATCTTTGCTGTAACCGAAACGTCAAAGTATTGTGCTAGTGTTTTTAGTTTGGGTGCGTAATAAACAAATTAGCCCACATATAGAGTAGCCGGAGTAGTTAAAATGCGTTTTCTACCTCTAAATATTAATGCAAAATAGTTGTTATATAACAATGGGATTTTAAATGTTTCCTGTGCAAGAGCTCTAAAGGCACCCGTACAAAAATGTTTTTGCAGTAATAACGCTGGTTTTTCTTTGCAAAAAGCAAACGTTACCAGTGGTGCTGAAGGTCTAAGCTTATGTGGTTAACTATTTTTATTGCCGGCGATTTGATGCCCCAATTAGAGAACTGTTTGTCCTTGATAGAAAATAGAATTAAATCTTCATAGGTAAGTACCCAACCCAGCTTAACGAATCAAGCTAATAGAGCTTTCGAGTTCAATCAATGAGCGTAAAGGAGTTAACAACTGAAAAAGTAAGATCGAGCTTGCTGCAAAAAACGGAGGCAGCTTCAAAGCTGTAAAGAGGCGTGTCGTAATAGGAAACATCAGATGCCGGCACTTAGAGACGAGCAAGGCAATGTCATCACAAATAAGGATAAAATACTTACAGAAGGAGAAAATGTGTATAGAGATCTGTAGAGTAGCCGAGACATCCATGAATATACCGAATGAGGCACTCGTTAAGAGGAGGCAGACATCCCACCATTGATGAGAGAAGTAAAAAATGGTTTGAAATAAATTGAAGGGGGGAAGTAACTAGTTATAATCAGAAAACAGCAGACATCTTCAAGGATCCCAGCAAAAGTGTACCAGAAAAACTGGCCAACCTGTACACGCAGTTCATATTGGAATCTTGAAAGAACGCGAACATCATCATAATTTATAAGGAAGGTAACCCAAAGTACGTAAATTCAGGCCTATCAGCTCACTTTAGGATGCCTACATGGCAGTTACCACGTTTATCAGTAACAGACTTTGTCCCACTTTAAACTTCAGTCAACGTAATGAACAAGACGGGTATCGTAAAGGCTATTGAACAACAGACCATTGTCACACTATCAATATGTGATAGAGATATGTGCTGAGTATACTGAGCCTATTTATATTTCCAAAAACCATATTTTTGGTTTGTTTGTTTACGTTTTGTTTTTGCCGACCACCTACGCCGGACTATGTTATCCATGTTGGCCGTCGGCCAAGTGAACCGCATATTTTTTTTATTATGCCACACGAGTTATCTGTTTTGATAGACAGAGTGTCGCGAACTTATGTCACCAGCCTAGGATAATGCTATACGATCTACAGTGTTTTGGATGCAATTCGACAGTTCGAAAAGCCCTCGCACCTAGAGATAAACTACTGCAGAAGAGTCGCCGCGGCTCTCCTCTCGCCGACGCTCGACTGGGCAAATCACTTTGTTGACTGCTGCTTCACCGCCAATGTATTCTTTGAGTTATTAGGGGACCACAAGTTCGCTTCAATAAACGTGTTTTCCATGAAGGGAAGTGCGTCGTCTTTCACTTCGTGACAAGTACCTTTCATCGATTTTGAAAAAGTAGTAGACTCGGTCAAAACATCACCAGTAATGGAATCAGCGTGTAGACGAGCATTACGTAAGAAAACTAGAGCATATCTACAATGTGTCTACATCTACCGCAGTCCCTCGATAACGAAAGCCTGTACCTCTGATCTACCTGTAAGGAAGAGGGTCATAACGGAGACACAATGACTCCATTGTATTTATAGCACGTTTTATAAGGGCTATTCAGAAAACTGAATTAGGAACAGGGGTTAGCAATGGTTATTCAAAATGCCTCAGAAAGCACAGATTTGCTGCTGACGTTGCCTTCCTTAGTAACTCGAGAGACGATTTGGAAAGAATGACTGCCGTACTGTACGAACAGAGCAGAATTGTGGGCGTGAAAATTAAACGGGGGAACTATAAAGTAATGCTCAATAGCTTTCGGAAAGCACAGCCGTTTAAGAGAAGTGGCAATGAAGCCGAACTGGTAAGCGTATATACTTAGGACAAGTATTCATTCCGGATGCCAACTATGAGGCTGAGAGAATTAGAAGAATACGAGTGAGATGGCGTGCAGAAAATGAATAGCAGCCTAAAACTGGTAGCATACCAGCTGAACCTTACAGGTTCTCACCTCTGGGGCAGGAAACTTCAGGCTCGCATAAAAGGTTCAAATTAAATGGACGACGACTGTGCGAGGAATTGAAAGGAAGATTATAGGTGTAACTGAAGGCACCAGAAGAGAGCGGAGTGGTTGAGGGAAGAAATGGTTGAAAATAACATGCCGGTATAAATTAGGAAGAAATGGCTATGGACAGGGCATGCATAGCGAACGCCAGATGAATGTTGCTTATTAAGTGGAACAGATTGCATCCCTAGACAGGGCAAGCATGGCAGTGGGCGGCAGAGAATTAGGTAGCGTATGAGACGAAGAAGAGATCGCCGATGAATTGGTCACCGTTAGCACAGGACCGGGATAACTTGAGAGCTATGGGCCTTTGCCATTCAGTGGGCGTTCCCCGTATGATGATGATAATGATGATGTTAATGATGCTGATCGTGATGAAGTAGGAGCAAAACATAATGGTTTACCCACCAAACTACCACTGCTTTCTTAACTTTTTTGTGCGTGTATTCTCTACTGCTCATTTAATCCTGTACAAATTATTACGGCTCACGGCAACGGTGCAACCAATTTTATAGAAAGAAGGCCAGTAATCACTTATTCATACGAGGTAAATCACACCATCGTAAGATAATTGGTCTAGCGAAACAAACGGTAGAAACATTATTTGCGAGCCTACGCCTCTTCCTTTGAAGTCAGATGTAATCCTTCATCCGTTACGTTGTTTCCCTGCACCGCACACGTTACTTTTGAAGGTTTCCAACATGCAGTTTGAACCGCAAGGTTTCAACCGCGAGTAGGGTGGTGTTTCGGGAGAATAGTCGCTCGCTCTGCTAGCGCTCTCTCGCGTCTCTCGAGAGAGATGAGGAGAGAGGATATAGAAGAGCGAGTAGAGAGATCATCTAGATAGACGATACTAGAGAAGAGATCATAGATATATAGTATATAGTGATAGTACGATAAGATATATAGATATATCTATTATATATATATATATATATATCTCTATATATATATATATTAATAGATTAATAGGGACAGTCGAGCTAGGAACTTTTTGAACGATTGGTAGAGAACACAAGAAAGAAAACTTTTCCACAAGGTTAAAAGCACGATTGTTGCCAACGTTTCTGCAAAGAGACTTTCTTTCGTTAAGTATTGTCAAGTATTTGTCAATTATTGTCAAGTATTTCGTCAATTCTGGTCGACAAGTATTGTCGCTGAGTAATCCTGCCGCCCGCCACAGTTATGCTCACATGGACCTCGCAATGCGTCCGGCCCCCCACGCTACCGAAATCCCGCTGCCTGGAGAACCACCGATGATAACCCCATTTGTTTCACCTGTCGCCGTGTTGGCCGTTACGCTCGATACTGTCAGAACCATTGGCTCGAGTTTCCAGGAACACCTTCTCGGCAGACAGTGACTCGACTGACGTGCCCCGCGGTTTTTCCCCTCGCATGTCGCCAGAATTCGTCGCTAATGCCGGTAGCTGTGCCTCCTGATTTGGAAGCTCGCCCCCGCCGCCGCGCCCCCATTCACGTTCGCCGCAGCACCGACACCTTCCACCGTGGAGTTTGGCCTCGGTCGTCGTGGGGTGCGGACGTATTTTTCGTTCGCTCCTGCGCGGCCGGCGGTAAGTATCCGTATTATGCCGACCCGCGTCACGAGCCATGGGTGTTTTGTTTGGCCGGCGCGCGCTCTGCTTCGTGGGCGCGTCAAGCGCCTGCTCCCGCTCGCCAGTAACTGCTGGTCTGCCTCGAACTTCACTCAGCAAGCTCTCCACACTCAGACCTCCGCGCACCTAACTCATCGCAGCACAGCCTCGCCTGTACGCTCCCACCGCTCCCGTCGAGAAACTTCTCCCGACGCAGCGTCACGCCAGGACCTGGTGTTTGGTGGTGTTACTGTGCTCGGTGGCCCCAGTGGACTGTGGCAAACGCTTCGTTTCCTCGCGGCGCCTTGACTATTCTCTCTTTACTTATCTTCTTTTTCTCTACCCCATCCTATTCACCCCCTTTTATATTCCCTACCCCACGGACTGGGTTGTATGCCGGTGAGGCCCTAGCTGGGCTTAATAATATCCCCAGTCCATTTCTTTTTCTTTTGCATGGAAACACCTAAGAAGACCTTTCACCGTCAGGTCCCCTTCGACGCTTTTCACGGGAAAACTGATGGATGCGGCGCCCAGAGGTGACGCTGCATTCCGACCCGAGCACGAAAACACCTCTTTGACGTTGTTCGAATTGAGGACAATTTAATCGATGTTGAAGTACACGGCGTTCCGATCACCGCTCTTACGACACTGGCCGCACATATCTCGATAATGAGTGCTCCCCTTCGTCTTCGCCTCCGTAAAGTTTTGACCCCAACCATGTCGCGTGTTCGTTTTGGCCGATGGAAGGACGCCGCCCCGTTACCAGAATGTGCACGGCCCGTGTAACCAGTTGAGGCTACACAACGACAGTCCTTCTTCTCTGTTTTATAAACGAGCATGCATGATTCGATTCTGGGCCTTGAATTTTTGTCGGAACATTCTGCAATAATAGAATTGCGCGACGGGTTTACTACGACTCGAGGTACCTCTTTAGCTCGATGCTCCCGATGCCTCAGTTTCACCGTCGTTATGTTCAGCTGAGTTCATCCGTCTGGCCCTGAAGCCGTCACGGATGTTCCCTTGTCCTCCCGCTTCCCTCTCCCCAACTGTGCGTACCTGGTGTCCCCAGCCCCCAACGTTCTCCTAACGCACAATGTGATCCTGCCTAACTCTGTTGTATCCATCAAAAACAGCCAGTCCATCCTTCCAATTCTGAATTTTGGATTGCATCCCCAAGTAATTCCCCAACAAATTTTCCTCACCTCTGTTTCTCCACTGCACGACATTGAGATTTCTGCGCTACCCATCGATACTTCTCTACCGGCTTCCTATCATGACCTCATATATACCCAGAACTTGGCCGCGACGTTTGGCGCAATGATCAGCTCCGAACTTTCAGGACCACAAGCCCAACAACTACGCCAGCTTGTTCTGTCGTATTCTGACTTTTTTCACTTCCAAACCGTCCCTTGGGCCAAACACATGGAGTGAATCACAGGATTGACAAAGGCGATGCCAGGCCAGTTTACAGGTGGCCTTATCGAGTGTCCCATGCGGAAAGCCCTGTAATCCAAAAAGAAGTAGAACAAATGCTCGACAAAGACATCATCGAGCCTTCCTGCAGTCTGCGGGCGTCCCCAGTGTTTCTGGTAAAAAAGAGAGATCACACCCGGTTCTTCTGTGATGATTACCGCCACCCCAATAAAATAACCAAGAAGGTCGTATACCCACTGCCAAGAATGGACGACGCCCTCGACTGCCTTCATGGGGCTAAGTTCTTTTCCTCAATTGACCTCCGCTCGGGCTATTGGCAGATCTCTGTTGATGAGATTGACCGGGAAAAGACCGCCTTTGTCACACCCGATGGTCTTTAATAAATCAAGGTCATGCCATTTGGCTTGTGCAATGCTTCAGCGACCTTCGGAAGAATGATGAATTCTATACTTCGCGGATTCAAATGGTCGACGTGCTTGTGTTACTTGGATAACGTCATTGTGTTGTCTCCATCATTCGAAACTCACCTATCGCACCTTTCGGACATTCTTTCCCTTTTCCGACATGCTGGCCTGCAACTAAACTCTTCTAAATGCCGATTTGCTCGCTGCCGCATTACGATCCTCGGCCATCTCGTCGGCGCTGAAGGAGTTCAGCCTGACCCAGACAAAGTCAACGCCGTGAAGAACTTCCCGATTCCATGTTCTACAGACGCCGTGCGTAGCATTGTCGGACTTTGTTTTTATTTTCGACGTTTCATCAAAAGCATTGCTGATATCGCCCGTCCTCTCACTGACCTCCTCAAGAAAGACGTTAAGTTCGTCTGGGGTATCGACCAAGATGTGGCTTTTCACAACCTAATATGCCTCCTTACATCCTCCCAAATTTTAGCCCACTCCAACGCAGCCGCTCCTACCAAGTGGGAACCGATGCCAGCGGTCACGGGATCGGCGCTGTACTGGCTCAAAGCCAGGATGGTCGCGACCGCATTATCGCGTACGCCAGTCGCCTCCTCTCGCCTGGCGAACGCAACTATTCTATCACCGAACGCGAATGCCTTGCCCTTGTGTGGGCCGTTGGGAAGTTTCGCCCCTACCGTGTACGGACGGCTATTTATTGTTGTCACCGATCATCATGCGTTATGTTGGCTCTCTTCAATGAAAGATCCCACTGGACGCTTGGGTCGCTGGGCACTACGCCTTCAAGACTATTTTTTCTCCCTCGTCTACAATCTGGTCGCCTTCATCGGGATGCTGACTACCTATCTCGTTATCCGGTTGACCCTCCTGAGCCTCTGTCTCAATCCTGCTTGTTGTTAATTTCGGGATTACTCCACATCGGTGATGAGCAGCGTCGTGATCCCTCTTTGAAATCTATCATCGACAGTCTCACCATCGGCTTCCCTGCACCTACCACTTACCTGTTTCGACTCCAGGATGGCATCCTTTACCGCCAGAATCTCCGTCCAGATGACCCTGAGCTCCTGCTTGTTGTCACTAACCAGCTTCGTTTAGAAATCCTCAAACAATTTCACGACCTACCTACGGCTGGTCACCTGGGTGTTTCCCGAACGTATGACCGTGTGCGTCTTCGATTTTTTTTGACCGCCCTTTACCGTTCTGTCCAACGTTATGTGGCCACGTGTGACCTATGCCAACGCCGAAAGAAGCCCACCGCGTCACCGCCCGGTCTCCTACAACCGTTAGACATCCACACTGAGCCCTTTTATTGTGTTGGTGTTGATCTCCTTGGTCCGTTTCCGGTGTCTACCTCGGGCAACACGTGGGTAGCAGTCGCCACCAATTACGCGACACGCTACGCCATTACCCGTGTTCTCCCCACCAGCTGGGCATTCGACGTTGCCGACTTCTTTTACGCGATGTATTTCTTCATCATGGAGCACCTAGCCAGCTTCTTACCGATCGAGGCCGCTATGTCTTGTCCAGAGTTGTTGAGGACCTTCTTCGTGCATGCGCAACACAACACAGGGTCACCACTGCTTACCATCCACAGACCAACGGCCTCACGGAGAGGGTCAACAGGACGCTCACAGACATGTTGTCGATGTACGTCTCCACCAACCATCGCGACTGAGACGTGGCGTTGCCTTACGTCACGTTCGCTTACAATTCCTGCCATCACAACAGGTCAGGCTCGTCCCCATTTTACTTACTCTACGGGCGCGAGCCTTTTTTGCCGCTTGACACCCTTTTACCGCCTTCTCAGGCCACAACTGAGTACGCCGAAGCCGCCATCGCTCGTGCCGACCACGCTCGCCAAGTGGCCCGCTCTAACCTTCTCTCATCACAAGTCTCCCAAAAGGCGCGCTACTGCTCCCGACACCGAAACCTTTACTTCCCGCCGGGATCACTTGTTCTGATGTGCTCGCCCTCGCGCCGCGTGGGACTCTTACCCTATTCTGGTCCTTACCGTGTCATCCGACAAGTCACCGATGTCACGTACGAAATAACACCAACCATGCCATCGCCCACTTCACACCGTTCAACAACGGACGTTGTTCACGTAGCCCGCCTCAAACCGTACCATGGTCCGCGACCCGCGTCGCTATAATTAGCACCGAGACGGCGCTTTCCGGCGCGGGGGTTATGCTACAATACGTGCATAGCCTATGTACCACATTGGGACATGTCCAGGTACTTGCGAAAGAAGATGACGGTAGCGAACGTGGACCCGGAAAACGAGCTAGATGTCGAAGCAGAAGAGGATCTTGCGCCTGGCCTGCGGGGTGCTCTCGCGATTGTAAATACACTTTGCGGATACCTCTTGCACCACTTTGCTACACGTCTTCCTTCACGTCACCGTAACAATATATAAATATTGTAAGCTATGACTAAGGCAGACATTAGCAGCCGTATGTGGACATTCTCCTCAGTGGCTATGTGCCAGATGCTATGTGCCACCAGCCTCGCTCGCCGCGCACATCGTCGTCCACGCTATCATCATCGGGATGTTCTGGAACCTCTCGCTCGACCTGAGCTCGCTAGCCTGTCGCTCTCTGCGGGAATAGTTTAATAAACCGGTGCCCGACGACTCCTGGCCCGGTACCGGTACCCCGGTACCCCGGTACCTCGCACCTCCACCACTTGTGAGGCACAGGCCAGGAGTCGTGCCTCACAACTTTCTTTTTGACTCAAAACATTCGTCTGTTTTTATGACGCACCACTGTCTCCCCTTTGGTTTCAGAGTTTTTCTTGACTGCGAACCCTTATTTTCTTCTTATTTTGCCGAGCCCCTCATTTCCGATTTTTTGATTCGCTATCAATATATATATATATATATATATATAATATATTATAATATATATATATATATATATATATATATATATATATATCGGATGTCGGATTTTGTACTGTTCGGGTCGTCGTCTAGCGCTGCGCACCATGCCTATGTCGCTGGGAGCGGGTAACATTTCGGCATGCCCACCGGCTAAATGCATCGTGACGACCAGCCAGCACCATCTCCCAAAGTTCGCCGGCCTTCCTGGAGAGGGTGTCGATTACCTGCTTGATAGCTATGCCAAGGTGAGTGCGTTCAGCCATTGAGACGACACTCAAAAGCTTTTGAATGTCTCTTTTTTACTGACGAAAGTGGCAGAGACATGGTTTTTAAACAATGTGGCTTCGATCGCTGACTGGGCAGGCTTCACCACTCGGCTGCCGCTGTCGTCATTAAACGGTGCGTTGATTTTCGCATATGCTATTGGTCCTGCGGCAAACGGTATGCCACACGAACCAAGGAGAAGCAGTTTAGCTACGAGAGGTAGCTACCAGCAGCCCGTAAGTCAGCTTAGCTAGATTAGGCTTTTTTTTGCAAACAGTAAAAGATTACCGTAATATACCAATAGAATGCCTGCATCATTCAGGGCTCAACAAAGTCACAGTTTTCCTCGAACACTTTATGAACCGGTCAGAAGCAATACATGTTGTTTTACCGCTCAACAGGGTATTGAGGGCATTATAAATCAACAAAAAACTAAACTATAACAATACCTATTATAAATAGATTCGAATCCACTAATCCAAACGCGAACATTTCCGCAAAAGGTTTGCGCTACAATAAAATTAAGGAAAAGAATGGTTTATATTTATTTAAAATAGGAAAATAAAGTTTAGGGAAAAAATAATATTTTTATAGAAATAAAAGCAGCCCTGAAATTATATATATATATATATATATATATATATATATATATATATATATAAGTCTTAGGACTAAGAAATGCATAAATATTCTGGTCAGCTGTTCAGCAGACGTCCTCAGCATACACCCTTCGTCCTGAACGTGCAATAGGTTTCAAGACTTGGTTCGGCACATAAAATACCGTTACAAATATGTTTGTAGAGATGTGAGCAAAAAGAAATTGGCCAGAAAGAACAGTCGCTATATTTTTTAAGAAAAGGCATGCTGAAATTTGCGTCCCGTTCTACAAGAAGAAAACTGCAGCTAAGGAGCAAAAAAATTTAGTTTGAATTTTTTTGCTACGCTAACTGTAAGGCTTGCACGGACGAAAAATCAAATGTCAGATATTTATCTTCATGACGCTTAAGTCTTAAGATCCGCGTTATAGTAGTGGGAAGATACTCTGGCGGTACATAAAAAGTCCGAGAGAATACAGCATCAGCGCGGTTTTTAGCAGCTTCCAGTTGTCATGTAAAATTGTATTTAGAAGGGTTCAGTTTGTACATGCCCATGTTAGGTTATGTCGAAAAACTACTAAACACCTTTGATCTGTACAGACGAACGAGCAAGTTTAAAATATTTCCATGTGGTCAACCGCACAGTAAACGTTTTCGGCAACGTTTTATACGTGCAACGACTAAAAATGTGGCTAGTGAAGTTAAAGGTGCCCTAAATAGCTTTCTGAAGGTCGCCATTTTAATTCGCGTAATTGCTAGAATACACCTTCACGACAATGTATACCAAATATTACACCTATGCGTAAAGCAGGGTCGCACAAACACGCAACAAAGGTGCCGTCTTTCTTCCTTGCTCACCTACCGCTTGCTTGCCGCCACACTGCACCGCTCTGACGTGCGACAGAGCGCTTGTGACGCACCCGTGTGACGCACGAAGCTCTTAACAGTACGGCTGCGCTATTGGTGGGCAACGTTGAATGCTGTAGCCAATCAGCGTACCCGGCTCTGGGAGAAAACGCGGTCGCGCTGGTCGTGCGGCGCTCCTGCACCGGCGGCACGGCGTATGCACCGGCGGCGCGGCACGGACGAATGTAGGTCGTCGCCATCGGTTACACGAGCTTAGCTGACTTTGTAGATATAGCGCGTCGTTTACAAGGTATAAATAACGCTGAAAAACACAGAGCATCTCTGCGGGCACAAACGCCCGCTACACGTGCGACCGCGGGAAGCATCTGCATGCACGGTAGACAAGCAGCCCACTGTGCGGTGTATGCACGATAGGCATACACCGCGGCAGCTAAAACTTGTCACCGCCCGCGAGAGTGGGACTATTGCTGTAAATCAGTTGGCAAATATGTGGAAGGGGGTGATAGTGCAGTGAAAGATTGCGCGGGGGATAGCCGTCGTCACGGCCTCGCAAAGCAGTGTCTGGATAACTGCGGCGATGCTAAGCCTTTTCCCCGACCTCGGTGGGACGAGATGCACCGCGACAGCGCCTCATGCCGAAACACCAGCGAGCCGCTATAGTCGTCGTTGGCAATCTGCAATTATTATTGTAAACGAGGATGTTCAGTTTGGAAGCCTTCGAACACTCGTTTCCGCTCGTTTGCGCTGACGCGAGCACGGCCGTCGCGAGGAGTCGTTCGATGCGGGCCGGTCACCGACCGACCCCGCTGAGCGGTAGCGGATGTATTAGGCGGAGCTTGGCCGTCGTCTGCTACAAGAATCGTGACGTACCACCGAGTGGAGACAATGGCTGCGCGCTTCTCGACGCAACCCTGTTTCTCTTGGTGTCACCTACCAGGTCTTGCGCCTGGTCGGTGGCGTCTCCGCTTCCACAGTGCTTTGGAGGCGCGGTGAAAGAGGCAATGCGCCAGGCCTGGTCGCGGGCCCTTTCTAATGAACCATAACTAGGCTAATACTGAACGCTTTTAAACCAATTTTGCGGCAGGACGTTCTTTGCATAGTACTCCAAAGATAACGCACGTAAAATCTCAACCTTTGGAACTTTGTTTAGGGCCCCTTTAATGTCTCTGCATACATGCGCAAATACGGGTGATTACCGGTCGATACAGGCGCATATTGGGGTGTTTACAAGTGAATACGGGCGCATATATCAAATTTTGAACCCTTCAATGCTGTACCCAGACATTTGTACGACAGGTTCTCAAAAAAAGACATTAGTTCGAAGCTTTGAAGCTAAAACCAATTACCCTTTGTTTGTGCCGTATTCAATACTGGGAATACCAAATGCAAGAATACCAGAATGAACGTGAAGAGGTACAAGGTGGTGAAAGACAACATTTCAACAACCGTTCTCATATTTGAACAACCGTTCTCATGACCAACCGCTGTCATTTGACAAACCTTTCTGATATTACTATCAAAATTTTCAAAGTCGGTCAGAAAAACTAGATTACCAAAAACAGTGATTTGTTAAATACCACAGGAAACATATTGGAAGAACAGATGTTAGCCCTAACAAATTTTCAATTAGGAAAAACCTAAACTATCCAAATAAAAATCGGGCAGTCTAAATTCAGGAGAGAAAGGCTCAAAGCTAGGCGTTGCATTATTATCTCTTGGTGGCTTTGAGTCTTTTTTAATTTATAAAAAGGCATGTACCGGTGTGCTACTATTCACGCAAGCGGTAATGTCCGTCATCTGCTCATCAGAGTGAGTATGCCAAGATACCTCTTTCTGGAAGCCGCGTTTGTGATTATGCGAGTGTATGGGGGAAACAATCAATTTATCAGTGCATGAGAGGATGATATGTTCTCTAAATTTTGAGGGCATACAAGTTCAATTATTGTGCTGTGGTAGTATTTGGAACTAGAGCTATGCTTTTCCCACCTGGCAAATATTTGCCCATCTGCAAGTCCAGCTGCACAGTTGAAGTTTTAAATATTGCCGAGGACCACTACGATTCGTAGGTACAATACAAAGACCAAGACTGTGACCATAATGATTGTCGAGACATGTTTTGTGCTGTTAGGTGTCTTTGCATTAATTCCATCATAGCCAGTTGATGATGCTAGGGGTCAAAATTGAAACACTTTCAATATTTTGTTCCTTGGACTCGTTAACTGCTGCACAGTATTGTGGACGCAGATAAGGACGTCTGCATAAAGTCTCTCTGGTTTCACCGTTAATACGAATAAGAAAAAATGGTTTAAATTTGGGCAGAAACGTGTTCCTCTAAATGGCGGTTACGATAATCTGTTAACGACGACCATTTAAAGTGAATAGGGTGAAGTGTCTTTAAAAATTGCAAAAAAAACCTTCTTCATCAAGAATGGCAGTAAAGAATATCGTTTTGCTTTCTCATGTAGCCCTTTTCAAAGCTTTTCAACCGCGAGATATTTGGGCTACGCGGCTGGGCTGGCTCGCTCTAACCGAAAAAGGTAATCTTTTGTCCTAGTTGCCGACACGATAAAGGAATTTCTTCAAACCACGGGGACGCTGATCACTCTATAATTCCAAAAAATACACGTATATTTGATCTACCCTTGGCATTTAAGTGTACACTGAGATCAATTTAGTTCAAGAGAGCGCTGCAAAAAATTGTGAGGAATAGAATATATGATTTGGTTAGTGCCACTCTTAAAGCTTCATTATTTACTTCATAAAAGCGCAATACTCATGTAAGGTCCACTTATAAGATTAGCAGCCGGGTGCCCGGGCTGCGCGTGAGAGCCCGCCGCTCTGTCTAGCGACGTAGCACTGCCGACACTGCGCTGCAAGCGCCCCTAATTCGTCACGGCGCGCGCGGGAGACGGCTCGTCTGGCCCACCGCATACCTCAAGGATAATCCCCCATTGAGAAAGCAGACGGCGCCGCCAAATTCAAGGAACGTCAGCTCGATGCGCGGAAGTGGGGGATTACGGGCGTCTTCGAAAGCGCAAGACGAACTGTCCGCGTCTTGCACTTTCACCCCGCGGGATCGCCCGAACCTGCTCATCTGCAAGCGTGCCGTTGACCCGAAGATAGCGGCGCCTCATTGAATATTCCGTGACGTGCTGAGTGACAGCTGTCTACGTGAATTCGGGCACTCCCATACGCGTGTACGAACGCTACAGGGGCGTTCCCGAGAGAGGGTGATCTCGAGGTTATTTAAGGGCGAACTTGGCTGTTGGAAATCGTTCTTGTCTGAGCGCTGAGCTGGCAGTTCCCGGCGGGACAAGGAGTCTCGACCGTTAACGCTAGGTTGGGATTTAGGAGCCCCCTAGTCGAGGTTAAGATCGCGTCGGAGGTTTAGGGTACAGCGCCGCACCGGTAAACTAGACGGATCTTGCGGCGAGACAGAGTCTCGGCCGTGGTTTCTCGAGCGGTTTGTGTACGCTCCCAGGATAGGAGAGTTAGACGAAGTTGCGGAGCTCGAGTGATTTGTGCGCACTCGGAGCTAGCGTCTAGCTGAAGTTTGCAGTTTTTCCTTTAATATTCTTGTACCCAGTTTTCCCTCTCTAAATAGCTGCATATAACCCTTCGTTTCATTTTTTCAACCTCAACGCCTCGAGTTCGTCAATTCGACCGCCGTCTCCAAGAACTTCAACACCATCGCCCAGCCAGCCTCCTGCCAAATCAACCGGAGCCCGTGCGATTGGGTTCCTGATCGACACCGGACTTCGGGGAAACGATCTTTACTAGCGCAGTCGACAGGATTTGGTAGAAGAAATCGCCAGGCCACAACCAGGGGCAGCAAGCAGACGCAACTTCGCCTTCATCGACGGCGGCCGAGCTCCGCGCGGAGTGGAGCGGCAGAGCCAACCAGCGCACGGGGCCAACGACGCAGAAGCCGACCACCGGAGATGCGGGTGAGTGGGATTTCTTGGGCTTCGTTGTGGCGGTGTAGGTTGAGTCTTGGGTTGCATCGTAGTCACGCGGAGCATGCAGACGAACATGGCGGAAGGGGACGGAAATGGTCAGACAGACGAGGCGCCGCCTCAAGGAGGCTCGGCAGCAGGAGGATCTCCCCAAGCGGAATCCGAGGCGACAATTCTTAGACGGATGGAGTTGGAGTTTCAAGAGCGGGAGAGAAAAGCAGAGCGCGAGGCGTCGGAGCGAGAGAGAAAAGAAGCGCGCGAAGCGGAGGAAAGAGCGCGAGAATTTAAGGAGCGCATGCAAACGCTGAAGCTCGAATCTGAAGAGCGGTTGTGAAGGTATGAGTTGGAGCTAGATCGGAGAAGGCAGACGTCCTTGCGCTCGGACACCCGCGACCAGAAAGAATGGGGCACAGACCCAGCTAGCTGTATAGCGACACCGAAGATGCATGGTTCCGGCCAGGGTTTGGAGGTTGTTCATTGCGATGACAAAACAAGCAGCCGTGACTCCCTACACGAGGCTAGCATTTCCGCCAACGTCGAACGCGCGGAGACGGACATTGGTATGAGGAGCGACGAGGTAGGCATGGCCGGTGATACCGTAGAGCGGTGTAATGAAGCGATGCTCGAACATGACGAGCAGCCTCGCAGGTAAAGTTTGGGGATGGAGCTGCAGCGCATAGGGCAGAACCCGTCGAGCGGGCCCAGTTACGCACTGACAGCAAAGTTCAATGGGGGCAGCCTGTTTTTCAACTTGAAGCCGCGCGAGAACGACATAAGCGGCCGTGGCTGCGCACAGGTGGCGAGCGGCTCAGCCGGGAACGGCTGCATGGAAAGGGAAGCGAGCTTGAGGAGTGTTCCACCGAGCGCGGAGTCAAAGGGTAGCCCAGTTGTTGCGGGTGTAGGGCCGCCAGCCGCTTTTGCACCGGACACTGGGCTAATGCATGCCGAACTTGCTGGCACGGGCGGTACCCAAATTCTAATCGGTGGACCGGAGGAGACTGTAGTCGCGCAGGAAAGGCTTAAGGCCCGCCGTGCTCCCAATTACGCTCGAAAGTTGCACGAGAAAGCGAACTTCGGGTCGGACGTTCAGGAGATCGCCCAGAAGCGAAAGGAGATAGAGGGCGAGAAATCATGTGACGAGACGGAGCGAAAAAGAGATGGAGTTGATGATCAGGCTTAGGAAAAGCAGGCGTTAAAGCCGGATAAGGGAGCGGAGAAGGTAGACTTGGTTGAACATGTAGAAAATGGAAGAGGAAGTGAGATAGAACGCGGAAAGATGGAGGATGAGGAGCTGAGAACGTTTGAAGAGGGTAGGAACGATACGGAGATGTCGCGTGGGTTTGGTAGTCTGGATGGTGAGAGTGTAACCGAGGAGGCCGATGGAGAACACGAAAACGCAGGCGCAGAGACTGCGAAACTAAGAATGAGAGCTTCCGAGGAGGTTGTGAAGGAAAGGGAAAAACCGTGTGAGGAGGCAGCTACAGTTGAAAGCGATGAACGAGACGCAATCGGCGATCTCGCGAAACCGGTGTCTGATATAGAGCTTCGTAGGTTTAGTGTTGGTTGCAGCCATTACCGAGATTTAGTCGGGAGCCGCGCTGGATGGGTTGACGCACTAAGTTCTGCGACCGGGCAGTGTGTCACAGGCCCTACTTCTGAGTTGCGCCAGGATAAGTGCGTGCTGGGACAGCCGAAAAACTGTCTTTGTCAGGCCGCTGCTCAGAATGCACATAGCGTGCACGAGCGGGTTTTGGTAGTGACAGGTGCTGGTGAGGTTGTTGTTGTGGGGCAGTCTGTGCGTAAGGGAAAGAATGATCCCTAGAAGGTCGCCGCGTTCGCGGGCCGCCATTACGCGCCATCATCAACCTTGCGCTCACGAGGCCAGCGCCCAGCATTGCCGTACGTTGAGGCGTTGGAGAGGCATGGCCACTTGGCCAATGGGACAGGAAGCGAAGTCGCATTTCGCGATACCAATCCGTCTTCCCCGAAGTTGTGTTCGCCTCATGGGGCTAAATTGTCGAGACCTGCGTTGACATTGCAACGCCACGCGGTCTGGCGCATGTGCAGAGGGGGCTGGAAGTACGCGAATGAACTCCCCTGCCTCCTTGAGATTATTGTTTGGGGAGGCTAGTATTGAATTGCCTCCGAGCCTTAACACCGCCACGATGGACGTGAACGTTCCCGTTCACCCGCCCTTTTTCGTTGGTGGTGTGTGTGTGTGTGTGTGTGTGTGTGTGTGTGTGTGTGTGTGTGTGTGTGTGTGTGTGGTGTGTGTCGCGGTTGTGCGCGACGAGAGACCTTGAGTACTCGATCCGTGCCCCGAATCGATCGATCCGCGCACTGAACGGAACTTTCTGTGCACCGCAAGTGAGCAAAACCACAGCCGAACATTCTTGAAGGAACGTTATCAGACTACGCCATCAAGGAGGACATTCGCGTGACAATGCAAACATGACAATGCATGACAATGCAAAGGGACAATGCAAACTTTCTTAACGTTTTATTTTTGTTGACTGCAAAATTGCCCGTGTTCTTTGCCAGTCCTTATTCCTTTTTTTCTTGTTGTCGAGGGCCGGAATATTTGTGCGTGTTTGCAGTGATAGCGCGCATCAGTGTTATAGGTTGAGTTGTCTCGTTGTTGGTGGCGTTTACGCGCTCCGGAGACACGACCCAATTTCTTTTTACCCGCACTTAGTGTTTTTAGCAATTTTCTGGTGTGTCTCCGGTTTGCTAGAGTATTCCGTCCCTGTTGAATGGCTAGTGAATAGGTTGTGTTTGTAGCTTAGGTGAGAGAGAGTTCGGTTCAGCTGAACTGCAGAAATAGAAGGGGCCTCAGTTGTGGTTATACCTAGCTCCTTCCACGTGTTTTTTTTTGTTTGTTTGTTCCGCTGTTATTGCGGATGGAGAGATGAAACCAGTGGCACTTTTAAATTCTTTTCGGATTGACTGAACCAAGAGGTCCGGTAACCCTCTTAAAGGGGGGAGTTGTAAGGTCCACTTATTAGATTAGCAGCGGGGTGCCCGGGCTGAGCGTGAAAACCCGCCGCTCTGTCTAGCGACGTAGCACTGCCGACTCTGCGCTGCAACCGCCTTTAATTCGTCACGGCGCGCGCGGGAGACGGATCGTCTGGCCCACCGCATACCTCAAGAAAAATCCCCATTGAGAAAGCAGACGTTCGCCGCCGAATTCAAGGAACGTCGGCTCGATGCGCGGAGGTGGGGGAACCGGCGTCTCCGAAAGCGCAAGACGCACTGTCGCCGTCTTGCGCTTTCACCCCGCGGGATCACCCGAATCTGCTCGACTGCAAGCATGCCGTTGACCCGAAGATAGCGGCGCCTCATTGAGTATTCCGTGACGTGCTGAGTGACAGCTGTCTACGTAAATTTGGGCACTCCCATACGCGTGTACGAACGCTACAGGGGCGTTCCCGGGAAAGGGTGATCTCGAGGTTATTTAAGGCCGAACTTGGCTGTTGGAAATCGTTCTTGTCTGAGCGCTGAGCTGGCAGTTCCCGGCGGGACAAGGAGTCTCGACCGTTAACGCTAGGTTGGGATTTAGGAGCCCCCTAGTCGAGGTTAAGATCGCGTCGGAGGTTTAGGGTGCAGCGCCGCACCGGGCAACTAGACGGATCTCGCGGCGAGACAGAATCTCGACCACGGTTTCACGAGCGGTTTGTGTACGCTCCGAGGATAGGAGAGTTAGGCGAAGCTGTGGAGCTCGAGTTATCTGCGCGAACTCGGAGCTAGTGTCTACCTGAAGTTTGCAGTTTTTCCTTTAATATTCTTGTACCCAGTTTTCCCACTCTAAATAGCTGCATATAAACCCTCCGTTTCATTTAATCAACCTCAACGCCTCGAGCTCGCCAATTCGACCGCCGTCTCCAAGAACTTCATCACCATCGCCCAGCCAGCCTCCTGCGAAATAAACCTGAGCCCGGGCGATTGGTTTCCTGATCGACACCGGACTTCGGGGAAACAATCTTTACTACTCATTTTTTTTTTTACAGAATCGACAACTTGGGTTGACCTATGAGGTGGGCTCGGCTAAGTGGGAATACGCGGTAAGCTATTGCACGCGAAGCTTTGCCTGGAAAAAAGATGCGCCATGCCAAGCAATATACGCGCGTCGACGAACCCATTTTCAACGTTTTATTTTGATGTTGTTAAGGTGATGTCAGGCCAGGTTATCAGAGTGAAATAAACTTGGGAGTAAAAATGCGTACGCTGGTATTTGGTACTGAAACTACCAATGGTGCAATTAAAATTCTGTAACGAATAAACAATCAGCGTCAAGGGGGGATGCACACGCACAAGGTCTTATCTACCTGTAACCATTGTACATAAAAATATTTTTTAAGCAGCAGTTCAAGGACGCAGCAATATTCTGATGGCTCATTTAACCTCCCGATCAAGTTTAAATGTACCATATTGTAGGGTCATGGCAGGTGAAAGACTGTAGCCATATTTTTGCTTTTACTGTAAAATTAGTTCAATAGTTTGAATGAGAGAACGAAGACGTCGGGCTTGTCTAGAAGGTTCCGGCAGAATGCTCCAGCCGGACACAGTCACAGAAGGCTCCAAATTATATCAGTTTTATAATTTTCGCGCAAAATTAGTGTGCAGTGTGTAGATACCTGACGAAGTAGGTAAAGACAAATTAGGTAAAGAATAGAAACTTGCGAGAGTGACGAAGTGGGTAAGGAATAGAACCCAAAGTCCAGAAAAGCTTTGCGCAAATACAGCAGTGTTCTTCAGCTGGGGCATTGTTAGGAGAGTAGGGTAAATGTTCAGATTGATGTGGCCACTTGCTTTCACAGGGGCGAGATAATTTAAGATATCTGCCTCGTTTGAAATCTACGAAGACCCAAAAATTAAAAAAAAAACTTTATATTCGTACAAAGAGATTGTGCCTATTTTTTTCTGGCTCATGTGTACACTGAAAGTTATGATAATTCACTGGCTCCTTGCGTTATACCATGCGAAAAGTAATAAAATATTATTCATAGCCGCCAAATAAGGAAGTAAGCATAATAGAGTGCATGAAAAACCGACAGGGTATCCAGGTTACAGTCCGGTTGGCTACCCTACAAATGCGACTTGGAAAAGGGGGGTTTTAAACAGAAAGGAAGGGTACTGAGAGGACGAGGAATAGAGCTTGAGGAGCAGGAAAATAAAATAAAAGGTAATAAGGAAACCATGCGCGATACTATGGCCTAAACTGAAGAGGTGACCTAACCAGAACACGGACGAAGAATAGTACGCGCTGTCTCCACAATCATTCCGACAAGCCTGTGTACATTGAAAAACGGAGTAATGCTTTTCTGTCCTCTCGGGACTGTGATGGGCATGGTCTGTCACACAAAATACGTGCAGTTACTGTCTGTTGGTTGAGTTTCCGGACTACGGTCGACAGGTGCAGTATTTGCATTGCAAACCGGCAACAGTGACCCAAGAGGTGTTGAATGTTTCGCCCGTAACACACACGTCCCAAGCAGGGCTGTCAGCCATGCCGATACTTAGAAAGTAAGCTTTCCGCAAATGCTGGAACCTGTGCTTCATCTAGGGCTCTGCTTGACGTGTGGTGCCTTCGGACTAGTCCAATCGAAAGCCTGACTGTAGAGTGCAAAACATGGAGGATCTTAGAACGCCTGCAAACATACACGGATCTACTTTATGCTTTTAAAATTTTATCTATGCATAACCATCCTTTTGAATCAGTTTTTGTGATACATCCATGACTGAATTCCTTCAAAATATACCATCGTTCTCTGGGCCTTTCTCTTACACAGTTAGAGTGGAAGTGTTAGAGATTGCTGTCTCCTTTTCAGATACCACCCAAGCTTCTATAACAGATTTTATAGCACCATCGAATCTCCGCCCTGCATCATGCGACACATCTTTTATACATATAGATAAAAACCGAGCTCCAAAATGTGCAATTCTGCAGCACTTGCATTTGCAGCAGAAATATGTCTTGTGAGTTTTATTCGGACGCCTGTGACACAGCCACCTCACTGTCCTGTGCTGCGCCTGGACCCGGCCTTAATGTCACTAAATCTTTCAATTGTAATACTAGTATCTTTACGGCAGAGGCTTATGGTGTGCTTCTTGTTGTTATTCATATACTTCGAAGCCACATACCACAATTCATTATCTATACAGATTTCCTCAGTGTTCTGCGGGCATTGTCGTCAACAAAGTCTTCCAAAAACCACGCTATCAAAGTATTATGTCTGTGTATGTCCACAAATTTGAACTGGTCTTTTGCTGGGTCCCCGGTCACTGTGGTATAACCGGGACCGAATCCGCTAATCGAATGGCTGCTGCTTCTACACTCTTGAATATAGTAAATATAACCACTATAACCTGCACCTATGTGAACCCACAGATCAGACGACAACTTCGAAAAACATGTCAAACACACCGGAGTGAACAAACAAACTAGTTACACATAACCAAACCACACTTGGGACCATACACCACGGACACACGCCATAGATGCACTGAAGTGGCCTTGGCTAGATTACGGATAGGGTACACACATGCAATGCACTCGCACCTTCTCACTGGATCTCCAGGACCTCTATGCAGCAGGTGCGGAGAGGCCCCATTCGTGATGCGCATCCTCATACAATGTAAGGCACACGACACGACAGTACGCAAACACTTCGAACAGCTACACACACGATATATTCCACCACACCCGTCATACTGCTTAGGAGACAAGCACGTGTTTTCCAGCAAACATGTTTTTTTAGTTTCTTACCTAGGTAAACATTTTATATCTTATTTCTTATGACGCATCTTGACAACCTTCCCCTTTGCGCTAGTCATCTTCATTGCGTGGTGTTTTACTTTGTTTATTTTTACATAAATGTTCTACTTTTACTTTCATGTCGCTCTCTTGTAATCACTATTGTTTGGCGCTCTTTGCCTTTAGTTGGCCTTGCGCCAATAAAATCCAAACATGATCATCATCATCAAACAAAACAGTGAAGTCGCCCTGGCCAGGCTACGGTTTGGGCACAGGAATTTTATGCACTCCTACCTGCTTACTGGGTCTCCAAGACCCGTGTGTAACAGGTGTGGGGAGGGCCTATCCGTAGTCCACATCCTAATAATATGTAAGGCACTTGACTCAACAAGACACAGACACTTCAGAGAGCTATGCACAAAACACATTCCGCTACACCCATCCTTGATTTTGGGTGACAATTCTACGGTTCCTATGAAACGCGTTTTTAAATATTTATCTTATGCTAACTTTTTAAATCTCATTTGCTATGACGCATAATCAAAACTGGCCCTGCAATCCATCCATCACCATTGCCTTTAAGTGACTTTACTGTTATTCTGGCTTACACGTTTTATACCAACATTTTCTGTTACCTACATTTGTTTGGCGCTCTTTGCCGCAGCTGGCCTGGCAACAAAAATTCCAACCATCATCAGGCGTTCCTGAAAGCAATTTCTATCCACGGCGGAACAGTAGGGGGCATCCGAAGCGTGGCAAGTAATTGGGTGAGCAGCGCTTCTGGTCAGGGTCGAGCAAGTGCAGTCGGGAGGTCAAAAACTCCGGGGTATTCCAAAGAGTCAGCGTGATTTTGTGGCGATGGAGCGCAGTGACCTTGCAGCATCCTTGCGCCATAACGAGGTGCCGGCCAATTGGGAACTACCACGGCCCGAATGAGCCGCTGTATCTGCACATTCATTTCTAGAAATGCGCAGGGGCTTGGGGGCCATTCAAACATAATATTGTCCAAATGCCTTACCAGGAGGTCATACTCTTGACGAATATCGGCCACAAGCTGTTCGTACGGGCAGCGGCGAACAGAATATTGCAGACACTGAAGCGCTTTTCCACAGTCGCAAAGCAGAGCTCATTTCTTGTATTTCTTTCTTTAGGTACACAGGAGCCTCGCGAATAGCTGTGACTCTGGCTGCAGTTGACGTTATTTGGACAGCTTGAAGTGAATGTCTTATGATCTGGCTGACACGAGTACAGCTCCCGCAGTACTGGGGTTTGCTACTGAGCCAGCATTGTTGACATAAATACAGTGTCTGTAGATTTCCTGTAAAAAGTGCATATAAAGGTCCTGAAGACCTTGTTGTGGCATATCCGTTTCCTTGGTTATTCGCGGGATGTTTCGATGCACTCTTGGCTTCGAGAGGTGCCAGAGGGATGATCTCATCTCTGAGAAAAATGCTCACTGGAATTGCGCAGCTTATCAATTTTCTTTTTCGGAAAGACGTAGGGCGTTTCTATTCGCTCAATGCTACCAATTTACAAAGCACTGTTTCTCTTGGTTCTGAGTTACAGCCTACGCGTTCTGTCCTATAAGCAAAACCATCTTACGCGCAATGCAAACGATACAATACCGAGGTCTCCGGACGTGTCTTCACCTGCCGCCTTGCAACTCAACAGTGGCGAGCATATGCGCAGCGCGATATCATTCAATAACCTCGAATGTGGCAGTGCATGAACTACGGTCTCCCAATTAACATTTCGCGCGGCTGTCATCCTCACCCTGCATCCCTGCCGTCAACGAGACCACGGGCATACTTTTCTAAAATAGTCGCCTCTCCTGCGAGAGCCTCCCTTCAGGATACAGACTTTCGGGCGAGGAATAAAATTTCATAAAAAACAATAACATTGGACGCACTTACTGTATAAAATCCCTAAAATTAAAAAAAATGAACAAGCCAATGCTCAGTAAAATTCGTGAGAACGTTATAAATTCGCAAATAATTTTTTAGAAAATTGCGAAAAACCATAAAAAGCAATATGGCACTCTGAAAAGAAACAGACAGTTAAAAATTCACAGTTTTGTCTTTGGAGTTCCTTTACCACTTAGGTAATATTTTAATGTATTTTGTTTTAAATACAGAAACCCCTTACACACTCGTCAACATAATGAAAGTTTCCTGAGTTCCTTTCCAACTGCAATGCTGCGCTAAGGAATGGCTGATGGTAAGACCCGTCTCTCAGTGCTTGTTTAATTGAAAAGAAAACTTAAGATTTTTTCAAAAATTACGCTGTTGCAAAAACAAAATGTCCTGATATGTTTTTATGCTCACTGTCGAACCTGCCTTTAGAATATTTTCACAAGGGGATTACGAAGATACCAGTATTTGATTACACTATTGACAATCGAACCCATTACGATGAAACAATCTAAGCGGGAATCACGGTGGGGTTTCATACCGCCGACATTGTAATTGCGCTTTTTGGCTGAGAAAATAAAAATAATTTCAAGATAACGAGTGTAAAACGCCGTGAGGCTCCCGGCTTCATGCACAACACAATTTTATATAGGGGAGTCACTGCGAGGATGTCCTCAGGTGCTAGTAATCAGGACCTTGCGTCCACAGCTAAAGATCGGCCGAATGCCAGGCGATGTCGTAGGCCTACCATTTGTGTGTGCTTGTTTATGTTACACTACTGCAAACATGATCAGATATCGCGGTGCTAAAGCACTGGGACCGCCCCCTGGATACGCGGGCGGAAATTTTATATGAACTAACAAGCGGTTTTACAAAACTCTCAAGCTGTCTTTTTATGCATTTAAAAACAATACCCGTTGTGTTTGGAAGATTAGGACAGTTGAGATTTGGTTATGAATTGTGTTAGGCAACGAATTGTGGGAACACCCTTTCGGTTTACTTGCTGGAAAAAATCTGAACATTAAACAGGCCGTACAACAAACAGCGAGATTTGGAATGTCCAGAACAAACAATGAATTATATGCGATATCTGAGCGATGAGACCACCAGTAATTTTGAAGATGCATTAAACTTTATTCAACAGATATACCGTACATGAAATGCTGAGTTGTGTATTGAATGAGCGAAATACCCTTTTGTACAGGATCAATATCACTCAAGCACTATAATTACGTAACCAGAAGAACTGGGCCTTTGAATCTTGCATCCCAACTCGGAAACCCAGCACGCTGTACACGACATTCACTGGTATAACTTTACAGGTTCGTTATCGTTCAGACGGCAAAGCCCTATGTTACGGTTCATGGTAATCATCCTGCCTGATTTTTACAACAGCCTCATAGAGCTCAACTAACGAATTATAATTCCACTAGAATTGGCAATACACCTTTAGATTTTACTTGTTCAAACAACGTACTGATGATTCAGGTTTTTCAATATACACACTTGGAAGAGTGACACGTGGCTCTCTTCCAGCTAATGTCATGATGATGTTTAAAAATAAATGGCGCCTTCAAAGCAGCTGCTGTTGCATGTTTATATGTACTCAGAATTAAAAATTCAGGATCCACACCCACCCGTACTCTTGCAGGAATGCTTACGTGTTGCATACAGACCAGAAAACTCACGCTTTAGCTGAATTTATTGTCTTCGCTGAGGCATTGTGGTGAGATAATTTAAACTATCCAGCTGCAGCTACATAAAATGTTTACCTCTGATGGTCACCAAACAAACGCTTACATAACAAGAACTAACTCTTATGTCATTTACTTACTGAAGGTACATAATGAAAATAACTTTAAACCCATATTTCTCCCTTTCACCCTAGACACTGCATTTACCCAAAACAGGATATACTAAAACGACTGACACAAGTTTCTATATGAACCACAAGTATATGGCTTGCGCAAACAGTATAGTTAACCTTCGAAGCATAGAAAGTAGAAAAGAGGAACTACCATTTGAAATATAGAGTGTCCTGCCTAATGGAGAAAAATATTTCAGCCTACAGAAAGGCATTCTCGGGATACAGGATGCGGAGCCACTGACAAGTTTTTCCTTATACCGTTGTAAGTCGTATCGGGTAAAGCAGACATATGGCCAATCATCGTACCCGAGAAAACAAAATTCAAGCGTAATTGGTGTCTGCTGGTATAGATTACCACTCATAAAGCAGTTGCATTTGCCTTTCGCCACATAGTACTATCTAAATCGTTGGCCAGATAGCACCGGCTGTAAAAGAATCATACCTCACGGCTGCTTTCGCGCACCTCTTTTGAATACTTCTTACAATACTATTCGACCATTAGTATTTTACATAACGTTTCTAGTGGGCTCCCAATGCGCCATGGAAGCCAGGATGAAATGGAAACGCTCAAACACGTGTGAAGGTACATGTAGAGAAAGAGCCCGAGCACGCGAGGCCAGTGTTTGCAGTTGTGGAGGACAAACTGGACCGAGTCACTACCAGTGACGCGCATTCTCTAACCTTTTCAAGCTGAGTGTAGCATGTATGTTTTATTTGTGGATTGAACTGATGACGTCTCCCCGGTTCTTGAAAGACACAACATGGTGAGTCTAGGTTTAAAACTCTCGCTCCAAGTTCCCGTGTTTCTTTCTTTCCGTGTTTTTTTTCTATAAATGTCCATACCCGGAGCAACGCTCCTTTCGACGGTTTCTCCTCCGCGTGTACACCATCACTGTGGATCCGTTCCATGGCGAGTCGCACCTTCTTCACTATAACCCCTATTCTGCGATTCCACATTTCCGCATGCACACTGCCCGTGTTGTGTTCATCTGGTATTGGTCTCCTTACATCAACAGTCTCAAAAAGAGTGCCTAGTCTTCATATGAGCCTTTTTGAAGTATTACGCGTATGCCGCCAGGGTTCCTTTAGTTCCACAATATTTGAACATGGGCCGTGTTTTGTCGAATATTTAAATGCCCCCTCTGGCCACTTAGGGCGACAGAGTTCTACCCACCGCCACAAGAGTCTGACGAAGACACCGCGTTTTTCTGTCGTTGTGACAAAAGCTGACCCAACTGCCCTGAAGCGTGGCGACACCATGTTACGTGTAATGATTACATACCTCGAAGGACGCGAGATTGTCGGGCCCAGAACTCTAAGCGCAACTTCATAGCAATATGCCTCAAACAATCTGCCTCAAGCAAGTGAAGAGCTTACACGCTATAACAAGAACGCAGTGATTTCTAGTCATCTCTGCAGGCCTCGGTGGCGACATCTTGGAAGCTTCCCATGAAAAAACATCATCAGCAAAAATATAATACTGCTGGCTCATCCTCACATTCGACATCAACGACTGCGTCGGCAGATACCGTGACTGCCACCAGTGACAAAGTCATCGACAACACCCTACGAAATTTTTGAACCCATCCCCTAAATTCGCGCCTCTCTACGAGATAAAATTGGTTCTTTTAGATCCGCTTACTCAGCCAGAATACCAGACAAAACTGGTGGCATGTTGTCGCAACTGTCTACATACCGCGCCAGCAGAGACCGTCACTCATCTCCGGGGGGTTGCTCAAGGAATCACAAAATTCCTCATCCTCTAAGTATTACACAGATATGAAGCCCCAAAATTGCTTATTTATGGCGGCGGAATATCATTTCCTGGCGATCTCTTGCATGTCGTCCTGCGGGGACCTCTGTATCACCGATCACTGCAAGGCCACGCCGTATATTCCCAAGACTTCGTACTGACTGATGGCCTTAATAAGATGATGGCGTATGTGCTTTTTATGAAAGTCCACGGGCAACTTAAGACATCAGACAAAAAATTTCCTTATACCACGTTTGCGTAAAATACACCTATCGTGAAAACTACGCAAATTACTCCATTCCAGATTGTATATGGCCACAGCCGCCGACTTTGCACGATGCCTTGTTGTCACACGTAGATAACGACGACCTGAATGGGTATTTCCAAGGTTATTTAGAGCGCGCGGAGGAGATGCGCCAGATGATTCCAGTACGTAGCACGGAACAGCTGCTGGTTGATGCGAGATGTTGCATCATCTGACGCAGGGCCGCCCATCGTCATCCATCGGATCTTGCAGAGATTTTGGCTCCAATTCTACAACGAGGACTTAGAAGCATCTGCGACGTTAATACTGGACCTACAAACGGTATGTTGGCCAACGTATTCGCGAAGTAATCCTGGACGGTTACTTCAGCGAATTCAGCGAATTACACGCTGCCATAACCAGTTCACTTGGTTTGCCCAAAGCATTACTATTCAGCGAGGCAGAGAATGTATTATTTCGATTACCGTCTCATATTAGCATCGTGCCACTGCACTCACAGGGCGGAATATTTCCACAAACCCCCATGCATTCCGTTCGTATAAATATGTCTGCTTTTACCGTCAAGCCGCGCCAGGCTGTGTTAGCGGTGTTTAAAGAGAAGGGGCTGGTATTGTTCTCCTACTTTTTGTATTCCGCGACCGCTATTATATTCCCAAGGAGAAAGTTGTTTCGCTGTTTTCAGCTAAGAAGATTGTCCTGCTTCAATTGCAGGTGTTCGCAATCTCATTTATTAATTGTAGAAATGTTTTCGTGGAAACGTAGGTGTTCTCAAGCTAATTCCTTGGCTTTCGATACGCCTACTCCCTGCTGCACACGTACGTCTTTTATTGTTCCATTGCCACTTGTTTTTTCGTTAAAAAAACTGCACCGTCATTTGCTGCATCACACTATGCAGGCCCAGTGCCGGAAAAAGTGAATTATCTCGCCTCATGATAGTGGCTAAGGTGTCGGCCATTTTCTCAAACGGAGACAACACACGCGCAAGAACTAACAGGTCTGTCTCCCTCCTACCGTAATTTTGTGGTGCTCTTACGAAACCGTTTTATATTCAAATATAAAATTTTGGTCTCAACACCTTGCTGCTCTCGTTTGGACATCCCCCGAGCAATTTGAATGCGCTTTGACCAGCGCGGACCTGGAGTACCAGCCACACAAGCAGCGGCGATGCGTGGCCTCCTGTACGTTAAAGGCCACCCGCTTTTTCTTTGTTCTGCTAAATGTATGTTTTCTTCCCTCCTCCTCATATACAGAAAGCGTATTTTTGTCTAACACACAGATCAGATCTTCACACATAATCAACAAGTTCAGTGTAAGTATGACGACAAATTTTGTTTATATATAATTATGGTCAATGAATTTTATCAGCCTTTCTCGCCCATAATATTTCTGTTACTTTATTGAATCTGGATATATACAAATTCAGATCCTCCGAACGCTAGAACACCTTGGGGTCGTGTCCGGAGCATTTGGCAGATGTCAGTTACCCGTTAAAGTATCACTGCAGTGCCCATACTACCGGGATGAGCACATGCGTATGTTAGAGATACACATTCTGGTTTTACATTACATATATTCCATTGCGTCAATTTAAAGATACCCCACTCTGCCTACTGTCTAGCCTACGACAAGTGTAATGAAAATGCATTGTAAACATGGTATTACCTGAATGTAATTTTGGATTTCAGTTATTCAAGGTGCGCCAACTCGGCTCGTGCTCGGGCGTAGCGACACTGGTTTCGGCATCGACGCAGTGCCGCAAAATAGATTTCGTTTTCTCCCACAATCGGTGGGTTGCCTTTTGGAGCCCAAGCCGTAGCGTCTCCAATTCTTATGCCCGAAGTTCTGATGGCAAGCAACACCTATTTGCTCCTTTGGTTTCTGCATCACCAGGTTCAATCCTACCTCAGGACTTCTAGGAAATGACCAAGCAGCTGCTCCACCTACACCACTCCTGCTTTCGATGGTGGCTCCTGAAACTGATTTCACGCGGAAGGGTTCTGGATCCGGGGAGCGCACTCTCTATGCAGCCCCAGGACGCCTGGGGATAAAATGGATTTGGACCTTACCCAACTGCATTGCAGCACAAGAAACGGTTTGCAACTTGCATGCCAATTTAGTGGCAAAAAACTGCCTTCCCGCTTGATAACATCCCCTATGGTCAAATCTTGAAAACACACACATACGGACTTGTATTACTAAATTATGGAAATGAAATTACCATTAATTGGGCATCAGACGTCCAATCATTACACCAAGTGGAATCGCACTCAAGGAAACACATCTTTACTGCAACCAGACAAATTTTCTGAGTTATCTAGTATGCAGTGGACAGAATTGGTGGACGTACTCTTTTAGTGGCGAAGCTTTTTGTGCCGCAATTGTTTAACGTGCCGCACCAGCTCAATACTCATCCTCGTTTATTATTTTCAATTAAAAACGATAATACTTAGTCCACTGAAAACGATACGCACTCCTGTCTACAATGAAATTCTATGAAATTGCGATCTGTATGCTCAAACAGATCAGCTACCCGAACCACTATTGTGGTTTATTGAGCTCATTGCACATAATGCCCTCCGGGGCTCTTCTCGAACATATTAGAACGGTGGCGTCAATGAGAGGTAACATCATCGCCAGGTTTTATCATTAAAACCTAGACTACATACCACAATATAGCACATATTTCTTACGACACATTTTTTGCGAATGGCGTGTGTGTTCTTAAAATCCTTCAGCGGTACGTGTGGCTAACCCGGTATTTCTGTGTCCCCTTCCCTACGATATTACATACTAAAAAAGCAAATACCCCGCACGGGGCACCTTGAGTATTCATGGTGACGGTGAGCAGCGACACCGCGGACCCCGAGCTCCCAACATAAGCCGTGTCCAACCGTGGCGACGTGTTTAAAGGTGAAGGGTAGAAGCCGTAAACGGTGGCCGTCGGAGCCTTGGTCAAGCTCCGGCCGATGGGCTCCCTGCCTGTCTACCAGGCAGGGAGCTCCGGGACCTCTTTGACTACCAGGGTAAGGTCAAAGGAGAAAGTACCCCCGTCTCCCTGCTTTTATACTATGCTTTATGGTATTGTCTAAAACCCCCTCCAACCGTGATCGGCCCCCTAAAAGGGGCCGCACTGAAGTATCGTTTCCCCCATTGCCAAATTTGACATTTCCTGAACCAGATAATTTTCTCGATTTCTTGTGATGGAATCGCTCAATCCAACCCACCCTCTTGCATCTCAGTCAGTCTTCTTGATCGCCAAGTATCTTGAAGCCATAGTAGGAAAATCGTATAAATGCAAAAAACAAAGGTCTGGTGAACTCTTAATTGAAATAAATGACAAGCAGCAGTCTGCAAAGCTTCTAGCTCAGACTAGACTGGCTGATCTGACATCAGGGTCACACCCATCGGAGCCTCAACAGCTCGCAGGGTGTGATATCCGAGACAGACCTCCTGAACGAAACCGATGCGGATCTCCTTGCCGGCTTGAAGGATCAGGGCGTCACTGCCGTGAGACGCATCACTATCCGTAGAGACGACAAGGAGATTCCCACCAAGCACATCATCTTGACCTTTGACCGCGCAGTTCTCCCACAACATATATATGCAGGTTTTATCCGGTGCTCAATACGTCCGTACATCCCGAACCCACGGCGCTGTTTTAAGTGCCAGCGGTTCGGGCACTGGTACGAACTCTTGCCGTGGCCGAACGACGTGTGCGAAATGCGCGGCGCACGATCATCCTAGTGACAACTGCCATCCGATACCCTCACTTGTGTAAACTGCGGGGGACCGCATGCAGCGTACTCCCGCAAGTGCGAAAAGTTCCACTCGAAAAAAAGATATCAACATCAAGGTAACCGAGAACATCACCTTCCCGGAGGCGAGAAAGAGGTTCGCCTCTTTCCCTCTGGGGAGGTACGCTGACGCGGCTCGCCGGGGGGCGGAGCGGCGTCTGGTGTCCACAGGGACCCAGTTCAGCGAGTCTGACCTGGTCCCGCCCCCGCCCCCCGCTGGGTTGCCTCACGCAGCCCAACCCGGCACCACGCCGCTTGCTGAGGCAGCAGCGGTTGTGGCGCAAACCACTCCTGTCGGGACCGGTGCCGCTCCCGCCTCTGTCTCCCCGTCCTCCAGTGCGTTGGAGGGTACCGAGGTGATGGACACCACGGGCCCCGCACCGGCTCCCACCGCCACCGCACCGCTTGTGCCACCTCTGGCGCCCCCGACGGTGGCGGCTCAAACGAAGGGCTCCCGAAGGGGGGCCAAGTCGGGGGGCCCGGTCCGTCGGGCACCCCTCGGACATCCGACGACGAGATGGACGTCGGGCCGTTCCTGCCTGCAACGCAGCGCAAGGAGCGGCCACCGACTTCCAAGCCTACAGAAAGGCCCAAAAAGCCCAATCCAAGAGTAACAGCCCCGAAAGACGACACATGAACACACACGAACACACACATTCCAGTCATTCTTAAATTTAAATAATGGGAACAGAAAATATTATCCAATGGAACTGCAGAGGCCTCCTTAAAAATCTTGACGATGTGTATGAGATTCTGCATGCCAGTCAGCCAAGTATATGTGTCTCCAGGAAACCCACCTCAACTCTAAACAAACAAATTTCTTAAATAGGTACATGGTATTCAGAAAGGACAGGGTTGGCTGCACCCACTCTTCAGGAGGTGTGGCCATTATCGCCCGGAAATCATTAGCATGCCACCCTGTCACTTTAAACACTGTCCTCGAGGCTGTAGCGATCCGTCCCATAATATTTAATAGGTTGATAACGGTATGCCCCATTTACATCTCTCCTGATTTTGCACTTCTGAGCTCTGATTTCGAGGCACTGGTTGACCAGCTGCCCGAACCATACATACTAACAGGCGACCTTAATGCGCACAACTCTCTTTGGGGCTCCTCCAGAACGGATGCCCGAGGTCCCCTTTTTTTGAGAAGTTTCTTACATCCTCCGGAGCATGCCTTTTCAACAAAACAGCCTACATACCATAACTTAGGACACAATACATACTCTCATCTTGACTTGGCTATTGGTTCCGCAGTTCTCTTTCCATGTCTTGAGTGGGGTGTGGGCACGGACCCATATGGAGTGACCATTTCCCCACTTCATTAACGTATATAGGTATAGGCCCGAGCAGTCCATCTTCCCATAAAAGGTTTAATGAATCAAAAGCAAACTGGAGCACATTCACACAAACATCTCAACTACACCACACATCCATAAAACACCTACACGTGGAGGAAGCGCCCAACTCGTCACGGCGCACATCCTCGACGCCGCCGAAAAGTCCATTCCCCAGGCCTCCAGTGGGTCCCGCACCCAAGGAGGCCCTGGTGGAACGAGGACTGCAGGCGGGCGCGAGAGGCCCAGAACAAGGCGTGGGGTGTCCTTGGGCCGGTACCCCACGTCAGATAACCTCATTTCTTTTAAACGGGCAAAGGCTTTTGGAAAACGAGTGCGTCGTGAGGCGAAAAGGGAGAGTTGGCGCACCTTCCTCACTTCCATCAACTCATACACTGACACACACAAAGTCTGGACACGAATACGAAAACTAAAAGGACAACAGACACACAGCCTGCCCCTGGTTAGTACAACAGGGGACACACTGGAAGACCAGGCTAACACACTTGCACAACACTTCGAACACGTGTCCAGTTCAGCACACTACACAAACACTTTCATGAAACACAAAACATCTGTAGAAAAGAAGTCCCTGCGTGATAACAACAAGTCGCACACTTCTTACAATTCTCCTTTTTCAATTCATGAGCTGAAGGTTGCTCTGAGCACATGTAAGCCTTCAGCTCCAGGTGCAGACAAAATCACATACACCATGATACAACACCTACACCCAGACACTCTTGAAACACTCCTACATCTATACAACAACATATGGCTTTCGGGGCACATTCCTCGCTCTTGGAGGGAGGCCATAGTAGTGGCTTTCCTAAAGGGAAAGGGAAAAGGACCCTTCCTCTCCCGCTAGCTACCGGCCCATCGCCCTCACAAGCTGCCTGTGCAAGCTCCTCGAGAAGATGATAAACAGGAGACTCGTGTAATTCTTAGAGTACAACGGTCTTCTCGAGAGCTGCCCGGCGGGCTTTAGGGCGGGGCGATCTACCAACGATCAACTCGTTGCATTAGAGGCGTATATAAAAGATGCTTTTCTCCATAAGCAGTACTGTATGACAGTATTCTTTGATCTAGAAAAAGCGTATGATACCGCGTGGCGGTATGGCATCCTAAGCGACCTCAAGTCCTTTGGCATGTCGGGTAACATGATGAACACGCTTGCCAGTTACCTATCTGAAAGAACGTTTCGCGTGCGAGTTGGAACTGCACTTTCTAGGGTTCATGTGCAGGAAAACGGCGTGCCGCAAGGTGGAGTTTTGAGTTGCACTTTGTTTATTGTAAAAATGAATTCTCTTCGGAAGGCGCTACCACCATCGATTTCCTGCTCCATTTACGTAGACGACGTTCAATTATCCTTTAAGTCTTGTAACCTGTCTGTCTGCGAGCGCCAAGTCCAGCTTGGTGTTAACAAGCTAGCTGGATGGGCAGAGAGCAACGGTTTTAAATTTAATCCAGGGAAGTGCACTTGTGTCTTGTTTTCCAAGAGGCGTGGCATGCGTCCAGATCCAGACATTCGACTCCACGGTGCCTCTATTCCTGTCCAAAAGGAACACAAGTTTTTAGGTATAATCTTTGACGAAAAGCTCACATTCATCCACACATAAAACAACTTAAACATAAATGCTTAAAAACAATGAATATCCTGAAGGTTCTCTCGCACATCTCTTTTGGTGCTGACAAACAACTTCTTTTGCGTGTTTTTTTCCAGCTTGATAGGTTCACGATTGGACTATGGCAGCATTGTCTATGGGTCAGCCACTAAAACATCCCTCAGAATGCTGGACCCTGTGCTTCATCTAGGGCTCCGCTTGTCGTGTGGCGCCTTTCGGACTAGTCCAGTCGAAAGCCTGTATGTAGAGTGCAACAAATGGAACCTACAACGTCAGCGAGAATACACAGACCTCCTTTATGCTTTTAAAATTTCATCCATGCCTCACCATCCTTTTAAATCAGTTTTTCATGATACCTCCATGACTGAACTCCTTTTAAATCGACCATCGTTCTCTGCGCCCTTCTCTTACAGAGTTAGAGAGGAAGCGTCAGAGCTTGCTGTCTCCTTTTTAAATACCATCCAAAGTTCTGTAACAGATTTCATAGCACCATGGCATCTCCGCCCTGTCTCATGCGACACATCATTCACACATGTAGATAAAAACCGAGCTCCCACATGTGCAATTCTGCAGCACTTCTTGTGTTTGCAGCAGAAGTACCAATGTTCTGAATTTTATACGGACGCCTCTAAAACTTCCACCTCGGTGTCTTGCGCGGCGCATGGGACCGGCCTTAGTGTCACTAGAACTCTTAACAGTAATACAAGTATCTTTACGGCAGAGGCTTATGGTGTACTTCTTGTTGTTAATCATATCCTTCAAAGTCACATCCCACAATCCATTATATATACAGATTCTCTCAGTGTTGTGCGGGCGTTGTCTTCAACAAAGTATTCCAAAAATCACGTTATAAATTTAATAGTCAAGGGTATTATGTCTGTGTATGTCCACAAATTTGAACTAGTCCTTTGCTGGGTCCCTGGCCACTGTGGTATAGCCGGGAACGAAGCAGCGGACCGAATGGCTGCTGCTGCTACACTCTTGAATGCAGTAGACATAACCACATTACCCTACACCGACGTGAAACCACACATCAGACAACAACTTCGCAAAACATGGCAAACACACTGGAGTGAACAGACAGACAACAAGTTACACGTAATAAAACCACACTTGGGACCATACACCACCGACACACGCAATAGATACACTGAAGTCGCCTTGGCCAGATTACGGATAGGGCACACTCATGCAACACACTCGCACCTTCTCACTGGGTCTCCAAGACCTCTGTGCAGTAGGTGCGGAGAGGCCCTATCCGTGATGCACATCCTCATACAATGTAAGGCACTCGACACTACACGCCGCAAACACTTCCCTCAACTACACACACGACATATTCCACCACACCCGTCACACTTCTTAGGAGACGAAGCCCTGTTTTCAATCAAACGCGTTTTCGAGTTTCTCACCGACGTAAAATTTTTACATCTCATTTCTTATCATGCATGTTGACAACCTGGCCCTTTACACCAGTCATCTTCATTACGTTGTGTTTTACTTTGTTTATTTTTACTAAAGTGTTCTTTTACTTCCATGTCACTTTCATGTAATCACTTTTGTTTGGCGCTCTTTGCCCTTAGTCGGCCTTGCGCCATTAAACTCTAAACATCATCATCATCATCATCAAAAAAGCAAATAGTTGTTTTTACAAGTTGACCAAGGCTGACGCGAATTAAAACACATACAAAGAAACATCTAACATCCACTGCACAATTATGACACATTTATGCGTTAAAGAAGAGACCCAAATGTTCAGTGCGCACATTCGCGACGTCGCCGAAGAGTCCGTTCTGAAATCAACTCATGCCTTGCATCAACATGACGGGGTCCGGACGAAAAGGAAAATACGAGTGGACCGGAAGGGCCCACAATACAGGCTGGGTACTCTTTATCGATTCGCCACATTAAACAATATATTATCCTTGTAAAGACCTGTTCTTGTTAGCAGCGGATGGTAACGTCCAAGATAATAGTATTTAGTGGCCGAGTGGAATGCACCGAACTATGGTCGAGGTGCCCGATCTCTCCTTGACTGTAGCGCCTGCAGCGAGGCCAATGCCGTGTCAATGTCGTCTGTGGTATACTTGTTTCCTAAATACTTATTACGTTGACATAGTCATCTAGGAAGGCAACATACCACCCACGGGGCAGAGCGCGCACTTATTTAAAAATACCTTACAGGCTCTATTACAGAGCATAGAGTAAGGGGGTACATAGGAAAACATGCTAGTGGGTGAAACTTCTGCCACATTACAAAGCAATACACTTGAGGGGTTTCAAGTAACAACAAGTATTTCACAGTCGCAAAAAAACACAATAAAAATACATATTTGAAGGAGGTTATACAAGGCTATTCAGAAAGATGGTTCAATAATTGCTCGCGAAAATTTGCATAATTACTTGAATTGACAATGACGTCGAGTGGGTCATTACAGAGTGGTATGGCACGAGGCAAAGCCGATGAATTGAATGAATTTCTTTTTCCAAAGATGCGTGTGATGCTTCGCTGTTTGTGTAGCCGTTTAGACATGCGCAATGGTGCTGTTAGTGGGAAGGGTGGTGGCGTAGAATGTTACTGTCTAGAAAGTTACTTCAATAGGGTGATCTTTCGCGCTACACCTTTTTGTAGAGAAAGGGCTCTTGGTAAGCTCGTATGTGATGAGGAACAAAGAGAGAATTCGTGTGCTAGTTGACACAACAAATCTTATACCCAGAGACACAAAAATAATGACACACATACGGAAACAGAAATTGCAACATCGGCTGAGCCTCTGCTATTTAGCAAAGTAAAGCACAAACTTCAATATTTAGAATAGATATAAAGTTTATGACACCAAAGAAACAGCTGGCAACGCAAAACATCTTTTGAAACAAAGTATCTGTACAATAATATCTCCCAGAATGACCCATGAAAATGGGGCTTTTCTTACCTTGAGTAGAGATCTTTGCTGCGCACAGTTACACATTCAGATCCAGGTACACACAAGACTACATTCATTATGATGCCAGACAATTAAACGTAGATTCTTGTGAAGAAGTCCACAAGTTATACTGCAAAACAGTGCTTTGAAAGCCGCTTTTTGTATTTCGAAGGGGAGCTATAATAAAGTGCTTCGCTTAATGACGAAGGACCCATTCCTCACCGTTACTTACCGACAGATGATACTGATAATCTCCGTATGCATGCTCTAGAAAACAACAATAAAGGAATATTTGTGTGGCTTTTAGAATAAAATGGTATTTTTCATAGCTGCTGGGCAGGCTTCCAAGCAGTTTATTCTAGAAATGAGCTGGTGTAAATTAGAGTCTTACAAATAAGACGTAATTATCGTAAAGAATATTTATGTAGTATTTTGCATTTTCAGAAAGGATATGATACCGCATGGCGCTGCATCATTCTTATCAACTCCGTCTTTTGGTTTGTCCAGAAATGTGTGGAATACGCTTGCAAGATGTACGTAAGGAACAACCTTTGGTTTGATAGTCGGCACTGCAATTTTGCGGGACCAAGCGCAATCAAACGCTGTGTTTATGTGAAAATTGTGGGTTACCCGCTGTTCAAAGTACCATTGCATACACATGGGAAGCGAATTCCACCAATAATTTCTCATTTCATACATCCAAAGCCAATCCAAACGTCCTCGAAATTCTGTAATTGGTGTATTTCCGCGTGGGAATTACAGCTGGACAGACGAGATAGGTTTCGGCCTAGTCTAGAAAAGAGTGTTTGTGTTGTAATTCGAAGACAGCATGAGGTCCACTTTGATGCGTACATAATACGTAAAAGTGTTTTGATTCCACACAAAGAGAAGCACAAAGTTTTACCCGTCCTGCTTGTTTAAACACTGATATTTATTCCACCCACGAACCATCATTCACAGAGGTGCGCAAACACAATAAGTATCATAGATGTCTAGTGGTCACTCCTAGAAGCAGGCAGGGTTTTTGGAGAAGGGTTTTACACCATTGCATCATAAACTTTTTCCAATGTGACGTCAGGTACGGAATGACCTTCCCACTAACGTACTGTGATGTACGCGCAACCGTATGTTCAGGGACTTTGAGATTTGCGGCATGCTGAGCTTGACGCAATATAGCTTGCCCCTTTTTCCAAGGCGGACCCGCATTTTTAGTAGCAAGTCTTACCCTCTCTGCTGACGTAAGTGTGGGCAAGGGGAAAAAAAATTAATACACAGAACGCCGCGTTTGGTTGCCATTCGGTCATTGCTGTATATACACTACATCAGGGTGGTCATCAAATCAGGTTGCGGCAATGTGCCCCACATAATCGCAGTGTTAGTGCTACATCCTGAAAAGGACCGCAGACCCTCTGCTTTTCAAAGGTGATACCCATAATGAGTTGGAAATAACAAACGCGTCATATACATCCAAGTCCCTCAGGTGTTCCTGCACGAATGGAGACGATGCAAAACACTTACCTGTTTTGCAGAAACTCGTCGGACAAGTAGTGCTGGCTTGTGCAGCTTACAGAGAAAAACAATTTCGGGATTGTTCCATTAACTGCTTCACTTCCCTGCACACCTTTGCTATGTGACCCTGTTTGAGGAAATAAACCATCAGATTCTTCGCAGTTCCCGGCTTATCATTCACTTCCTTTCCATTTTTGTGCAAAGCAGCACAACCTTCCCTTTCAATATTCCATCAGAACTTACAACAAAAACCCCTGTTCGTAAAAAACGGTGAATGAAGCCCCCTACTAGAAAGAGGCATTGCAAAACCAAGATTAAAACACCACCTTCACCCTCCTTACGACCGAAGCAAGGGTTCTACCCACCGAGTTATGCACCTACGGCTCTCCTGCTTCTCGACTTTGCGGGACAATGAAGTTGCAATATTCATCTTATCGGCTGTCTGTTGTGCGGGTTTCAGCCATATCTTTGAAGGTGCTGCAAAATCCGGGTGTCTTTCTTCGAATACACCCAAGTGGATTGTGGTTATGGAGCACCAGTGTATGCACCAGGGCAGCACGATAAAGACCCCAGAGTGAAACCCGATAATCAGTTCATGGCTTGCCCTGAAGCAGGTGTGTATCGCCTGCAGCTGTAATGCCCACAGGTCCACGGCAGGCAAACCGAAAATTCCTGGAGATACAGTTGCGCGAAAACCACAGTTCCTTAGAGGGCAGGCCATACACTCACCTGGATGCATTGTGGTATGTGTGTAAAGTGAAGAGTGTGAACCTTTCGAAAAACAGCTACGTTGTTTAGGCAAAGAGGAATGACGCAAACGGATACTGTCGAAAAAAATAAATCAGCACGGAGGGCTTGAAGTGAATTAGTAAACTTGCTCTAAAGCCTCAGGACTCTGAGTAAAAATTTTCTAGGGTGACTAATGCTAAGATCGTAAGCTGTGCCCCTTATAGTTCCTATTTAAATGTCTCTTCCCTTTTATTGATATTTGGGCGGCGTGTAAATCAGTTTCGGACATTCAGGTCTGTCGCATTGTATATTTGATTTCTTAATAAGACAATTGGTGGCGAGCAGCGCGTCGTCTGTTATACCTCTTCGCCTAGTACGCCAAGTTTTGTGTGCATGTTCTAAATCCCTAAAACATTTCCACATAAAATATTGCTTCCATCTGTTTGGCCTATGTGCCGTATTACCTATTTCCCATACGAGACCCCGGAAAACCGCTGGTGGTCCTCTGTTCACTGCTCCTTACATCACTGTAATCTCGGTTTCTCGTCACTCTTCTAACTATTTTGACACTACAGGACACAACGTATCCATATAGCCACGCACCATGAATTCGGTTTGTTTGTTTATGTTTGGTTTTACTACCCGGTTGCGCCAATCTGTGTTATCTCTGTGCCAAGAGAAGTGCGTGTTCCATTCTTTATTCGATGCCGCACGTGTTATCTAATTCTCTTTTGATAGGGAGAGCGTTCCCAACGATCGCAAACAGTGTAGAATAATCTTCTTCGATCTACAATCTTCTGGATGTAAATAGAATGTTCGAGAATAACTCGCGCTGAAAGATAAAAGCGTGGACAGCAAACGCCGCGGTGTTTGATTAATCGATGCTCGCCTACGCACATCACATTGTTGAGTGCTGCTTCGCTGCCTGTCTATTCTTTCAGTTTTTACGGGAGCACAAATTTGCTTCAGTAAACTGGTTTTCCTTGAAGACAACTGCGTCGTCGTTGGCTTCGACACATCTGGTAGGAGTGTTGGGTGCATGCACACTAAGCCCTCGTCAAGCCGACAGGCAAGCCCAACTCGTGTCAGCCGCCGACAGTAAGGTCTTCCGAGAGTGTGGACTGATTCCGGATAAAGTGAAAAAATAACACGTCTGGAAAGCCACCATGAGCAAAGCAGGCACGATTACCAGCGCTACCAATGCTACGATTGTCCTTCAGCAAACCAGGGAGCCCCCGTTATTTCAAGGGTATCCTTCTGAAGATTCCCCGCACGGGGCACATTGGGCAATCTTGGTGACGGTGTTGGCGAAACTGCGGACCCCGAGCCCCCATACATAAAGTGGATCCAACCATGGCGATGTGTTTTAAAGTGAAGGGTAGAAGCCTCAAGCCCAGGTCAAGCTCCGGCGGATGGGCTCCCTTTCTATTTACCAGCTGGAAGCTCCGGGACCTCTTCAGCTATCAGGGTAAGGCAGACGGAGAAAGTACCCCCGTCGTTTGCTTTCATGCTATGCTTTATGGCATTGTCAAAACTCCCCCTCCAAACCGTGATCGTTCCCTAAAAAGGGCCGCAACGAAGTATTGTTTCCCCCATTGCCATATTTATCTCTTCCTGGACCAAACCATTACTCTCCATTACTTGTAATGGAATCACTCAGTCCAGCCCACCCTCTCGCTTTGCAGTCAGTATTCTTGATCGCAAAATATCCTAAAGCCATATTAAGAAAATTATATAAGGCCAAAAACAAAGGACTGATGAAGTCCTCATCGAGGTAAATGACAAGCAACAGTCTTGCTCAAACTACCTTCTTGCTAAAACTAGACTGCCTGATCTAGACGTCAAGGTGACACCCCATCGGAGCCTCGATAGCTCACAGGGTGTGATATCCGAGACAGATCTCCTGAACTAAATGGATGCGGATCTCCTTGCCAGAATGACGAATGAGGGCGTGACTGCTGTGAGACTCATCACTATCCGCCGAGACGACAAGGAGATTCCCACCAAGCATATCATCTTGAGTTTTGATCCTACAGTTGTTCCACAATATGTAAATGCTGGTTTTATCCGGTGCTCAATACGTCCCTACATCCCGAACTCAAGGGTGCAGTTATAAGTACCAGCGGTTCGGGCATGGTACACATACTTGCCGTGGCCGAACAACTTGTGCAAAATGCGCGGCGCATGATCATGAGTGACAATTGTACATCTAGCACCTTAACTTGTCTGAACTGCGGGGGGCCGCATGCGGCGTAGTTCCGCAAATTTGGAGACGGGAGATGGAGACGGGGGAAACCACAGTAGTTCCCACTCCCGCCGCACCGCCTGTGCCACCCGGGGTGCTTCTGACGCCCTCGGCGGTCGCGGCTCCAACGAAGGGCACCAGAAAGGGAGACAAGCCCAAGGGGTACGGTCTGCAGGATACCCGTTCGAAATCTGTTGACGACATAGATGAGGGACCTTTTCTGTCTGCTCCGAAGCGGAGGTGCAGGTCCTTCCATCGAAACCTCCAGAGAAGGTTAAAAAACCGCTTCCAAGAGTCTAAGCCACGAAAGACACTACATAAATATTCACTCCAGTAGCTCCGAACACATCATAGTGGGAAGGGAAAAGATCATACAATGGAACTGCAGAGGCCTTCTGAATAATCTTGATGACATATATGACATTCTGCATGCTGGTCAGCCAAGTGTAATTTGTGTCCGAGAAACACATTTTAATTCCAATCCCCCAAGTTTCTATGGTGTTCAGGAAGTACGCGGTTGGCTGCACGCACTCTTCAGGTGGTGTGGCCATAATAGCCCGGAAATCCCTAGCATGCCACCCTATCACTCTGAACACCGTCCTTGACGCTGTAGCAATACGTAAACTATTTTTAATAGGTTGATAACAGTATGCTTCATTTACATTCGTCCTGATTTTGCACTTTAGAGCTCCGACTTCGAGGCGCAGGTCGACCAGCTACCCGAACCATACATCCTAAAAGGCGACCTTAATGCGCACAATTATCTTTGTGGCTGTACTACGGATGTCCGAGTTTGCCTGATAGAGAAATTTCTTACATCTTCAGGAGCATGCCTTTTCAACAAGAAACAGCCTACATAACATAAAATAGGACAAAACACACCCTCATTTCTTGACCTGGGTATTGGTCCCGCCATTGTCTTTCCTCTTCTCGAGTGGGGCGTGGGCACGAACCCATATGATAGTGAACACTTCCCCACCTCACAAACATATATAGGTAAAGGCCCATGCAGTCCATCTTCCAAAAACAGGTTCAATGAAGCAAGAGCTAACTGGAATACATTTACAGAGACATCCAAACTACACCACACATCCATAGGACACCTACACGTTGAAGAAGCTACCCAACTCCTCACGGTACACATCCTCGGCGCCGCCGAAACGTCCATTCCCCACGCCTCTGGTGCCCCGTGCCACCAGAGCAGGCCGTGGTGAAATGATGAGTGTAGGCGGGCGCGAGAGGCCCAGAAGAAGGCGTGGGGTACCCTTCGTCGGTACCCCACGTCGGGTAACCTTATTTTGTTCAAACGGGCCAAGGCGTTTGGAAAACGTGTGCGCCGTGAGGCTAAACGAGAAGTTGGAACACCTTTCTGACATACATAAATTCTTACACAGACACACACAAAGTCTGGACACGAATATGAAAACTAAAAGGACAACAGACACAGAGCCTGCCCCTGGTTAGTACAAAAGGGGAAACACCGCAAGACCAGGCTAACACACTTGCACAACACTTCGAACACGTGTCCAGTTCTGCACACTACACAAACACTTTCATTAAACTCAAACCATCGGAGGAAAAGAAGTCTCAGCGCGATAACAACAAGTCGCAGATTTCTTAAAATTCTCCTTATTCAATTCATGAGCTGTAGGCTGTCTGAGCACGTGTAACCCTTCAGCTCCAGGTGCACACAAAATGCCATACACCATGATACAAAATCTACACCCACACACTTTTGAAACACTCCTACATCTATACAACAGCATAAGGCTTTGGGGGAACATTTCCTGCTCTTGGAGGGAGGCCATAGTAGTGGCTTTCCTGAAGGAAGGAAAGAACCCTTCCGCTCCCGCTAGCAATCAGCCCATCGAGAGGATAATAAACAGTAGGCTCCTCAGGAACAGGAAGCTCCTCGAGAAGATCACAAAGAGGAGGCTCGTGTACTTTCTTGAGTACAATGGTCTTTTCGAGAGGTGCCAGGTAGGCTTCAGGGCAGGGCGGTCCACTAATGATAAACTCGTCGCGCTCGAGTCTTATATAGAGGATGCTTCCCTCCACAAACAATATTGTATAATGGTATTCTTTGACCTGAAAAAGCGTACGATACCGCGTGTCGGTAAGGCGTCCTAAGTGACCTGAAGTGCTTCGGCATGTCGTGTAACATGATGAACACACTTGCCAGTTACCTGTCTGAAAGAACGTTTTGCGTGCGAGTTGGAACTGCACTCTCTAGGGTTCGTGTGCAAGAAAACGGCGTTCCGCAAGGTGGAGTTTCAAGTTGCATCGTCTTTATTGTAAAAATGAATTCTCTTCGGAAGGCACTGCCACCATCGATTTCCTGTTTAATCTATGTAGACGACGTTCAACTCTACTTTAATTCCTGTAACTTGTCTGTCTGTGACTGACAAGTACAGCTTGGTGTTAACAAGCAAGCCGACTGGACCGATAGCAATGGTTTTAAATTTAATCCAAGAAAGGGCACTTGTGTTTTGTTTTCTAAGAGGCTTGGCATCCGCTCAGATTGAGACATTCAACATAATGGTGTCTCGATTCCTGTCAAAAAGGAACAAACAATTTCAGGTATAATTTTCGACGAAAAGCTGACGTTCATTCCACGCATAAAACAACTAAAACATCAATGCTTAACAACAATGGCTATCCTGAAGGTTCTCTCGCACACTTCTTTTTGGCGCTGACAAACAACTTCTTTTACGTGTTTTTACCAGCCTAATATGTTCACGATTGGACTACGGTAGCGTTGTCTGTGGGTCAGTCACTAAAACATCCCTCAGAATGCTGGACCCTGTGCTTCGTCTAGGGCTCCGCTTGGCGTGTGGTGCAGTCCGGACTAGTCCAGTTGAAAGCTTGTATTTAGAGTGAAACAAATCGAACCTACAACGTCAGCGAGCATACACAAATCCCCTTTATGCTTTTAAAATTCCATTCATGCCTCGCCATCCTTTTAAATCACTTTTTCATGATACATCAATGACTGAACTCCTTTTAAATCGACCATCGTTCTCTGCGCCCTTCTCTTACAGAGCTGGAGAGGAAGCCTCAGAGCTTGCTGTCTCCTTTTTAGACACCATCTAAACTTCTGGAACAGATTTTATAGCAACCTTTGATCTCCGCCCTGTATCATGTGACACATCTTTCGCAAATATAGATAAAAACCGAGCTCCCACATGTGCAATTCTGCAGCACTTCTTGTATTTGCAGTAGAAGTATCAATGTTCTGAATTTTATATGGACGGCTCTAAAACTGCCACCTCTGTGTCCTGCGCGGCACATGGGCCGGCCTTAATGTCACTAGAACTCTCAATAAAAATACTAGTATCTTTACGGCAGAGGCTTACGGTGTACTTCTTGTTGTTAACCATATGCTTCAAAGCCACATCACAAAATGCATTCTATTTACAGATTCTCTCAGTTCTGTGCGGCATTGTAGTCAACAATGTCTTCCAAAAGCCATGTTGTCAATCTGATATTCGAGGGTATTATGTCTTTGTATATCCACAAATTTGAATGGTCCTTTTCTGGGTTCCTGGCTACTGTGGTATAGACGGGAACGAATGAGCGGATGGAATGGCTGCTGCTTCTACGCTCTTGAATACATTAGCCATAACCACATTACCCTACATCGACGGGAAACGACACATCAGACAACAACTCAGCAAAACATGCAAACACACTGGAGTGAACAAACAGACAACACGTTACACGTAATAAAACCTCACTGGTACCATACACCACCGACACACGCAATAGATACACTGAAGTCGCCTTCGCTGGATTACTGATAGGGCACACACATACAATGCACTTGCACCTTCTCACTGGATCTCTAAGACCACTGCGCAGCAGGTGCGGAGAGGCCTATCCGTGATCCACATTCTCACACAATGTAAGGCACGCCACTATAAACGCCGCTAACACTTCCCACAACAACACACACGACATATACTACCACACCAGTCATACTTCTTAGGAGACGATGCCATGTATTCTGTTCAGCGCACCTTTTAGTTCTGTCAGAAGTTCACTTCTTACTACTCATCTCATACCACCCATACCACCCATATCTCATACCACCCCTGGTTGTATACACCAGCCACCTTATTTATCTCTTAACCCCTCTTGTTCTACACCCTGGCCCTTTACACCAGCCGTGCTCACAGTCTAGCTGATTTATCCGTGTTCCCTCTTTATTAAATAACTTGATGTTTGGCGCTGTTTGCACATGTCGGTCTTGCGCCATTAACCACAAACCATCATCATCATCATCCTTCTGAAGATCACGAAGATTGGTTGAAGCAAGTTGAACGGGTCAGGTTGTTTAACCAATGCGATGACTCGGAGACGCGGAGGCAAGTTTTTTTTCCACCGTGATGATTGTCACCGATCTGGTTTGAAAAGCATGAGAGATCCCTCAAATGTTGGAACGATTTGAGAACACAATTTTTGATGACATTCACCACGGTTGTGTGAAAAGAACGGGCTGAGATCTTGCTGCAACGCGGACACAATACCCTAATGAAATCGTTATTCTATTTTCTGAAGAGATGAAGAAGCTTTTCAGGCGTGCTGACTCTTGCATGACCGAAGAAAGAAGTTGCATTTTTAACGCACGGGGTAAAAAAGGAACTGTTTGCTGGACTTGTCCGCAATCTGCCCAAAACCGTCACCGATTTTGTGACCGTAGCCTGCACAATTCCATATACAGCACATAGAATTGCGTGCTAAGCAATATGACCGCAACCTTTTTGACGCAGCTGATGTGAACAACGTCGACACCATGCGGATCCTGGCAGATAGCCTACGCGAGACTATCTGAGCAGTAGTGAGGGAGGAGCTGCGGAAACTTCTCCCAACGCCACCGCAACCCAGGTCACTTCCCTCACCGAAGTGATTTGGGAAGAAGTGCAGCAAGCCCTTGGACCGTCTATAATGCCAGAAGCACCGCGCGAGCAGCAAGCCATGGTCTACGCGGCTGCTGTCCTTCGACCTCGCCCACCGGCACCCTATCGTACCATGGCTCAATAACGTCGTCCCCTGTCAGCAGCCCCGACCACGAGCTTTGCAACCCCGCGCCCCGAGGAAGAACGACGTGTGGCGAGCACAAGATAATCGTCCGCTTTGCTAGTACTGCGGAGAGGCCGACCACATCTACCATCGCTGCCGCTACAAGAGGCTCGGTTTACGAGGGAACTCCGTCGACGCTCCACGCCCCCACCGGGCCAGCGCCCTTCTGAAATCGAAGATTACCTTTTTTCCACCAACCGAGGTCCAGCGCGCTTCAACGATTCGCCGTCAGCCTACTGATACCAACCACCAAACCGTCGAAGCAACGCAGACTTCACGCGAGGGAGTTCACCAAGCCCACGTAGGGGAAACTAAAAGCAGCAACTTGTGGTGGTAAAGTTGTATGATGGCAGTCAAATGAAAACCCTCCAACAACGCAACGACTCGCCGAAGACCATTATTCACGACTTGCCCTCAGGACAACGACCCAATCCAACCTGCACATGACAATCGAACATTAAGACAACGACATGACGCGACGCATACCTGAAATGACAGAGCCTGCCACTGAGGAGACCACGACAATGACCGCGCATATTGCCCGACCGCCAACACACACAAGCCGAGATACGACGCCCGACGCACCCAAAACTCGAGGAAAGTGGCGTCCGACATCCAGTTGTCCATCGACGGCTTTGACGTAGTCGCCCTCATCGACACGGGAGCCAACTACTCAGTAATAAGCGGGTCATTCGCGTTTAAGCTGAAGAAACGTACGACAAGACGAGACGGTGCGCACATACGCAGAGCAGGAGCCGTCTAGTAACACCAACTGGAATGCGCACATCGCGCGTCACCTTAGACGGCACCACGTACTCTGCTTCGTTCGTCAATTTGCCTAACTGCGGCCGCAATGTAATTCTTGGAATGAACGTTTTGACGGAAAACGGTGCAATAATTGATCTGCAGACAAGGTCGATAACTTTTGCCGCACAACTCCACAACGCCAGTACTCAACTCCAAACACCTTCTTGCTGTAAGGATCGCCGACGATAACCTCACCTTGCAACCCTCCACAAGCTTGATGATCACCTTCTACTTTGAGTATGCTGCAACTGACATCGACGCTGTGGTAGACAGTGACCACAGTTTCCTTCTCTACCGCGGTGTTCCCGTGGCAAGAGGCATTACGCGCTTTAAGCAATTCAAATCCCCCGTTTTGTTCACTAACTTCACTGTGGAGTACCAACATCTAAATAAGGGCGCTGCAATTGCGTTCCTCGAAGAAACGCAAGAAACAAATCAAGTGATAGCGGCCGCCAACCTTGAACGCGCATGCACAGAAGCTTTCAATCTACCGCATCCTTTCGACGTGAACACGGCGCTGCCGCAAGACACCCGGGAGAAATGATTGGATTGGCTGCGTCGCCACAGCGAGTGGATTTTGTCGAACTCGAAATTACGTTAGACAGCCTTAGCAATGCACCGAATTATAACCGCAGATGGAGCACGACCCAGCCGACAGTCACCGTTCCGCGACTCGTCAGACGAGCGGGAGGCCATCCGGCCACAAGCTGAAGACATGCTCAGCGGCGACATTATACAGCCTTCGAAAAGCCCCTGGGTTGCTCCGGTCGTACTCGTGAAGAAAAAAAAACAGCGCATTGAGTCTCTGCATTGACAACCAAGTACTAAACAAAATCACCGAAAACCACAAAAGAAACCCCCTACCACAAATCGACGACGCCCTCGACCTCCTCTGCCACGCAAAGTACTTATCTTCCATGAATAGGAAGACGGGCTACTGGGAAATTGAAACGGATGAGAGAGACCGAGAGAAGACTGTATTAATAACCCCTGATGGCCTATACAAATTCAAGGTGATGCAGCTTTGGCAGTGCACGCCACCACCCACGTTTCATAGAGACATGGACACCGTGTTAGCTGGCCTCAAGTGGCACACCTGCCTCGTATATCTCGACGAAGTTGTGGTATTCACCTGGAATTTTGAAGAACACCTTGCAAGGTTGGAGTCTGCACTCAAAACCATTCGTCGTAAGGGTCAACGCGAAAGCACGGCAAGTGCCGCTTCGCTTACTAGGAGCTGAAGTTTTTGGGACACGTCGTCAACGCCATAGGAGTCCTGCATGACCCGGCGTATACATCAGCCATAGAAAAATTGCCATAACCAAAAGCCAAGGAGAACGGGCCAAGATTTCTCGGGTTATAAGCGTAATACTGGCGCTTCATGGCAAACTCACGCACTTGAAGGAAGATAACACACCGTTGTGTTGAGAAAGCGCGCAACAAAAAGCATTCTGCGAGCTGAAACAATGCCTGAAAAGCCTGCGTGTGCTCGCTCATTTCAACGAATACGCCGAAACGGGAAACGGACACGGGTGTCAGTGATGTAGGTTTGGTGCAGTCCTCGCTTAAAAGGAAAGCGGTTGCGAAAGGGTTTTTGCCTATGCCAGCCATGGTCTGTCAAAGGGGAGAAAAACAAGTCTGCCTCCGAGAAAGAGTGCCTTGCTGTTGCATAGGCCATTTTCAAATTTCGCCCATACGTGTATGGTAGACCATTCAAGGTTGTGACAGATCACCATGCGCTGTGTTGGCTCGCCAATTTGGAGGACCCCTCGGGCCGTCTTGGCGATAGAAATTGCGCCTACAAAAATTCCACGTTTATCTATAAAACTGACAGGAAACACTCCGGCGACGACTGTCTGTGTCGCGCCCCCGTCAACCCACCACCTAGAGACTCCAATGAAGACAGCGCGTACTTGGGAGTGGTGACGGAGAGCGGCTTAGCCAGCGAGCAGTGTGACGACAAGGAGCCACTCGTCATAATCGAGTACTTCGAAAGACGGAACGTCACTGTGCCTAGGGATTTCAAGCTCAACTTGGCAGAATTCATCCTAAAAAAACTCCGTTCTTGTGAAAAAAATGCAACCATGGAACGAGAGCGAATATTTTTTTAGTCATCCCTGCAGACCTTCGTGAAGAAATTTTGGAAGCCTCCCACGACGACCTGTTCCCCGACTGTGCGCGCACAATTGTCAAAATCAAGGCGAAGTACTATCGGCCCCGCCTTACGACCGATGTGTCTCACTACTTCCGGCGCTGCCACGACTGCCAGTGACGAAAAGCGCCACCGACGAGACCTGCCGGACTTTTGCAGCCGATCGCTATCTAATTGAGGCCCTTCCAACCAATTGGAATGTACCTTTAGGCCCGTTTTCTACATCCCAATCAGAGTACAAGTGGAGTGTCGGAGCGACAGACTACATGACGCGTTATACAGAGACCGCCGCTCTAACGAAGGGGACTGCACAAGAAGTGGTAAAGTTCTTCAGAAGCCAAGGTGTGCTGGACATGGAGCCCCTGAAATCCTAATCATGGACCGCGGAACAGCCGTTACTGCGGAGCGGATTCAAGGAATCTTACGCTACAGCAACACCGATCACCGAAGAACCACGGCGTACCTCCCCCAAAATAACGGAATAACGGAACGTGTGAACAAGACGACTGCGGGTATGCTGTCCATGTACGTCGATGTTGAACATACCACCAAGGACAACGTTCACCCGCATGTCACGTTTTCGTACGACACGGCTATCCAAGAAACCACGCAGATGACACCGTTCGAGCTTGTGTAAGGAAGACGGCCGACTACGATGCTTGACGGCATGCTGCCGCACGTAGAAGCCGGCGACCTCAACGCCGACGTCCAAAGCTACCCTCAGTGTGCGCAGGACGCCCAGCAGCCCGCTCGAGTTCTTAGAACAAACCTGCATCTGGTGGATGCCTGATGCTGCAATCTCAAACGCTGAGACGCCGAGTACCACCAAGAGGATCGTGTGTGGGTTTGGACTCCGATCGGACGACGCGCACTCAGTGACAAGCTTCTTTAATGGTATTTCGGACCCTTACGAATTGCACGATATGTTGGCCAATTTAACTAACAGGTGATTATTTAAGCACGGAAACGTTTTGACAGTAACACACTACGATTATTGTACTGTAGTATTTTCCATTCTCACCTTAGGTACTGTATAGAGTCTTGGGGATTCACATATGCGTCATATAGTGACAATTATTGCGAAACTACAAAAGAGAGCGATTAGAATATTGACGTACGCTCCTACCACTGGACCATCATCTCCGATTTTTTCAAAACATAAAATCATGCCATTTACTGTAGCAAGAGTCTTGAAGACAACACTACTAGCCCAAAAAATTCTAAACACACCTAACCGGTCATTCAATTTCGCACAACCCAAATTAGATATCAGACACGCCCACCAATGCAACTCAAATTTACCAAACATATACAACGTATATGGTCGCCGCACCATTTTCTTCTTCGGAGCCAAACCATTAAATAATATACCAGTCGAAATAAACAAAACAGACATAGCACTGATTCGTTAAAAAATAGTTCATGTCTTAGCTTTATGCTTCACCGTTGTAAATTTGCACAATATATTTTTCTTGTGCACATTGTGTTTTATCTTTGTATGATTGTGTTGGATCGTTTTTTTTTGTATATTATGGTATGGATTCATTACTAGCCATGTCGGCGATGGATCCATATGACTTCTCACCTTTTTTTGTGCGTGATTTTCTTCGTGAAATAAAGATTTTTGATTTCTGATTTCTGCTTCCCGGCGGTTATTGCGGAACACCTCCACGACGCACGCGGCCCGAAGCCATCCGCGTGGTTCGCCTGAAACCTTACCACAGAACTAGACCGAGGGATATTTGTGTTGCTTTTTCGAACTGTCTTTTATTTAGCATCAGGTCGATGCACACTTACAGGGGGAATGCAGCGAACGATAGACTTGGTTGGTTTGTTCACGTTTTGCTTTTACTTCCCGGCTGCGCCGATCTGTGTTATCCGTGTGCCAAGAGAAGTGCTTGTTGCATTCTTTATTTCTGTGCCGCACGTGTTTTCTCTTTCTCTTTTGATAGGGAGAGCGTTTCCAACGAACAACAAGAGCCTGGCATTATATTCCCTGATCTACAATGTTCCGAATGAGAATTGACAGTTCCAGAAACACTCGTGCCGAGATATAAAGCGTGCAGAGCAAACGCTGCGGTATTTGATTCATTCGCGCTCACCTACGCACGGCACTTTGTTGAGTGCTGCTTCACGCCTGTCTATTCCCGAGTTTTTGGGGAAGCACAAGTTCGCTCCAATAGACTTGTTTTCCTTGAAGACAACTGCGTCGTCTTTGGCTTCGTGACAATATGAAGAGGCCTTGTGGCTTCAATTTGGCTGCGGCCAACACGTTGAAGCAACACTTCAAAACTGCGCAGCCGAGTCTTAAACCACATTAAAACTTTTCCGCTCGATTGCTCTGCAAAAATATTGACTTTCCTCAGCTTTACCCTTTTTTTGGAACAAACCTGTCCAAACCCCTCCAACCAACTTATTGTATATAATCAGGCTATATCACTCCCGCAGCCACTTTGATTTTGATCGTAGCACTCACACACACAACTGACAACCCCTACCCATCCTCCATCATGAAAACATGTACGTTACCCAAACCACTGATATGATGAGAATGTGACCAGACACCATGGCATCACTAAACAGCACCGCCTCCGTATTGTACACTGTGTTCTACAGAAACCATGTTCTGTACCACCTTCCCTACACTAACCATACATCCACCATCTGGACTTTATTGATGCGCTCTCCCTTAAGATATATTTGTTTTATTAAATTCAGACTTTCATATACCATACAGGAACACGCAGAATATCTCCGCATCTCCCAACTCCCACGCAAGGCACCCTGCTTCAGCGGGCACGACAGTTATATTCTATAAGCATACTTCACCCACCATCTCAATCGTTACTCTCCACAATCTACCTCAAATGCGTAGCAGCCTCAGAGTCAAACTCTTTCTTCGCTACTTGTCAAATTTTGATGAAACTGGGTTAATAGCACGACGCAACACCCGCACCCAACTCGCCCCCCTAACAAATGTTCAGTATGCATCCAGGACACACCTATCCTCACATAACTGAACCCTGTGTAGAGTTTGTTGGCTAATGCGCGCTCGCAAACGTTATCTTGGCTACCATACGGACTACCAGAACAACAATGGCGGTGGAGAAGGTCATTGCCATTGCGCTAACCCAGCACACAACCCATAAATTCACACCATCTTACTCTCAACTGGCCATCCACACTTTTATACGCGAAAAGGTTCCTCACATGGCCTTGCAAGGTCGCACCAAGAGGCTTCCATCAGGTATTAAAAACCTTTTGTTGTCACCATCGCACATAGACGTAGGCGCTAATCAGGCTGTGCACATCCGTGCTCCCGAACTTGTTGAAGTTGTCACTGTTTTATCGATCTTGCACGCGAAGCTCCTGCAGCCAAGCCAGCCTCGCTCCTACAATATATGGGTATCACAATCTACTTAGGATGGTTACTCCGCTATAACAGTTCCCGAAGGAGGTCGGCGACATGCTATGCGACCTACCAAAACACACTTTTCTATACAGAACACAGTTTGTGACGACTAAACAACGTTTATTTGTTTCTCCAACCTCTCGAACCTACTGGGTACTCTCACTCACTACAATTGCCACTGGAAATGCCTCGCAGAACAGTACTCTCCTTCCCTACCCCTTCACCTGGGTGTATATGTGTTGCTCAACCCAGGTGACTGAGGCCAAGCCCTAGCAACCTCTAGAGATATACAGGTCACTTCAACCTCCAGGTAACGTCCATAAGAAATCCTTATTCAGAAGGACAAGCGAAAGACTTTTTCTCTTCCTCTTTTTTACAACTTACCCATCAGTTGACTACAAGCTGTCACTTTGATTCATTCCTCAATGAAAGCATGTTTAGTCAACTTACCCCCATACGTTTAAGCGTATAAATGCTCACTCCCGTCAGGACTATCTGTCTAAGGAATTCGCTTTCCCGAGAATTACTGTGATTCAGTAGCTACAGTCGCAATGCAACTTAGCAGCATATTTCTCCCACACACCGGTAATAGTTGCAAAGTTTCTACAAGAACCCGTAGGGGAACACTTACGCATTCTAGGGCCTGGAAAAAAATGTGAAGTTGAAATAATAAAGAAAATACAAACATACCAGTAATCATCATCATCAACAACAACATTATCATCATCATCATTGTTCCCCTCAGGTCCATTGCAAGACTAAGGCGTATTCCATTGCCCTCCAAAATGCCCTCCAAATGCTCCTGTGCTAATCGAGTCCACTCTTTACCACCGAAATTACGTATTTCATACCTCCATCTTGTTGTCGGCCTTCCCCTTCCTCTTCACCAATTTCTCGGTATCCACTCTAGTACCCTTATTGTCGATTTGTTGTCAGTTCGTCGCGATACATGGCCAGCCGTAGTCCATTTCCTTTCCTTTATTTGAACTATCATATCCTCAATTCTAGTTTGTTCTCTGATCCAATTAGCTCCTTTGTTGTCCCTGAGTGATATTCCTAACAGTCCTTCCATGGCCCGTTGAGCCGACCTTAGTCTGCATTCTAGTTGTTTGCTAAGGCACCAGGTTTCGGCCCGGTATGCCATTACCGGCTGTATGCACTGGTTGTATTTTTTTGTGTGACAGAGGTAGCTTACCTGCTGTAGTAGTTGGCCGCCTCCTCGCTTGACTAACCAACTGAAGTCTCGGCAAATAGTCCCCAGTATCTATAGAGCACCTGTCTCCAGCGTCGGTCAGAACTGCCATACAACAGAGGGTGCTTTGGATCCATGGGTCCGGACAGGTCGCCATTGGAACTTGACCCTGGCACTATTCAAGGCACGCAATTTTTTTATCGTGGGAAGCTTACCTCTACTACCACAGGAGCTCTCGAACATGAACTTGCATACCCTAGGGTTACGCGGTTAGAAGCACAGGAGAAGACTCCATTGATCTCACTAGCGGGCATATTGTGTAATAGGGAGGACCAAAGAAGAAGGAACACGGGCTGGGATTTTTTATCCGCAGAGAAATAGGAGAAAACGTGGATGAGTTTTTCAGCATTAGCGAGAGAGTCCCGGCTATCGTGATCAAATTAAACAAGCGATATAGGTTAGAGATAGTACAGGGCAATGGGCCAACAACCAAATATGATGATGAAACCGTAGATATTTTCTGCATGGGTGCCCAATCTGCAATGAAGAATGCCACTATGCAGTTCATGATCGTGATGGGACACTTCAACACAAAGGTCAGTAAGAAGAACAGGGAGAAAGGCCAGTTGGAAAATTCAGTATAGACAGTCACTACAGCCGAGGAACAACACAGGTTGAATTGGCAGAGAGACAACTACTGAGGTTATTGAACAAATGCAAGTAAACTCAAGTAACATAAACAGCCTCGATTAATCTTTTTGGATCTACAATGTTCTATATGGGAATCAACGGTTCGAGAACCACGTGCACCGATAGATAAAAATCCTATCGAGAAGATGAAGCCGAGGTTTTCGACTCGACGACTCTCTCCTACGCAAGTCAATTTGTTGACTGCTGCTTCGCCGCCTTTGTATTCTTCGAGTGGTTAGGGGAGCACACGTTCCCTCCAATAAACTTGTTTTTCCTTGAAGAGGACTATGTCATGTTTGACTTCGTGACATCTGGTAAGGTGCTCGGTACATGAACCATAACCAATCGTCAAGCCGACAAGCGAGCCCAACTGGTGTCAGCCGCCGACAGCAAGGCCTTCAGTCAGAGATTGGACTACTTCCAGATAACGTGAAGAATGAAGACGCGGTGAAAACTACCAAGATGAACGCAGGCACCATGACAAGCGCTTCCAATCCTGCCCTAGATCTTCATCAAGCAAGGGAGCCGCCAACCTTCCATTGGTCGCTTTCGGAAGATCCCGAAGACTGGTTGGAGCAAGTCGAATGGGTGAGGCTGCTTAACCGATGGGACGACGCAGAGACACTGACGAAGGTGTTTTTCTACCTGGATGACTAATCACCTATCTGCTTCGAAAACCATGAGAGCTGCCAAGAGATTTGGAACGATTTCACAGCGCAATGTATAACGATGGTCACCACGGTTGTGCGAAATGTGCGGTCCGAGATCTTGCTGCAAACGCTGACACAACACCCTAATGAAATAATTTTTCTGTTTGCCAAAGAGATGAAAAGGATTTTCAGGCGAGCTGACCCTTGCGTGGCGGGAGAAAAGAAGTTGGCTTCCTAATGCGCGCTGTGAAGGAGGAACTGTTTCTGGCCTTGTAAGCAATTCACCCAAAGCCGTCGCCGAATTTGTGACAGAAGCCAGCACCACTTTCAAAGCCCTCGAAATGCGTGCTAAGCAGGATGAACGCAACTTTGTTGGCACGGCCAATGAGAATTGCGTCGACAGCATGCGTATTCCTGCAGATAGCCTACGCTAGACTATCGGCGCAATAGTGAGGGAGGAGCTGAGAAAACGTCTCCCAACGCCGCCGCAAACACTCGTCGCTTCCCTTACCGACGTCATTATCGAAGAAGTGCAGCAAGCGCTTAGAACTTCGATGACGCCAATAGCACCGCGCGAACCACAAGCCATGACCAACGTGGCTGCTGTCTGTCGCTCTAACCCACCTGTGCCCTATCGTCACGAGGCTCCGTACCATCGTCCGCTGTCGCGAGCCCAACCACCTGCGGTGCAACCCCCCACCCCACGGAAGCCCGACGTGTGGCGAACGCCAGAGAATCGTCCGCTGTGCTACCACTGCGGAGTGGCTGACCACATCTACCGTCCCGGCACCTACAAGAGGTTCGGTTTGCGACGGCTCTCCTTCGACGACCACGCCCCCGACCCGGACAGTGCCCTACTGAAATCGAAGACTACCTGTCGAACACCAACCAAGATCCATCCCGTTTCAACCGTTCTCCTTCACCCTACTCATACCAGCCGCCGTACCGCCTTAGCAATGCTGAGTTCTCACGTGGATGGTCCCCAGCCCAAGCGGGGGAACTAAAAGCAGAAACTCCTGCAGTTGAAGTTGCACAACACCAGAAAAATGAAATCCCTCCAACGACGCAAGAACGCACCGAACACCGTGGAACCGACGCCCGACGACCCAATGGAACCCTGACATCAATCTTGAACACGACGACAGCAACACGGCGCGACGCGTACCCGACGTGCCAAAGCCTGCATCTGAGAAGACGACGATAACGACGACGCATGCTGTACCGCCAAGACGCACAAGCAAGATACGACACCCGTCGGAGCCGGAACTAGAGGAAGGCGGCGTCCGATGTCCAGTTCTCAATCGACGGTTTTGATTAATCTGCCCTCATATACACGGGGCAGACTACTCGGTGATGCGCGGATTATTTGCGTCTAACCTGAATAACGTTACGACCAGATGGGGCTGTCCGCACCTACGTACAGCAGGAGGCCATCGTGTAACGCCGAGTGGTGCGCATCACGCATCACCATAGACGGCACGACGACCCTGCTGGGTTCGTTATTTTGCTTAACTGCTTCCTTGACGTAATTCCTGGAATGGACTTTTTGACAGACACCGGTGTAGTATTCTGTCTACAGAATAAAACGATAACTTTTTCCCTCGATCACTCCATGACGCCGGAACCGAATACCTAACACTGTACTGCTGTAAAGATCGCGGATGTTTATGTCACCTTGCCACTCCGCGCAAGCTTGATGATCCTGACGTCGACACTATCGTTGAGAGTGACCAAAGGTTGCTTCTCGACCGTGGAGTCTCCATCGCACGATGCATTACGCCCTTTAAAAAACGCCAATCCAACGTTTTGGTTACTAACTTTACCGAGGGGTACCAGCATTTAAACAAGGGAGCTGCAATTGCGTTTCTAGAAGAAACGCAAGAAGCTAGTGCCATATTCGCGGCCACCGACTTTCAACGCGCATGCGATGATGCTTCCGCAACCCTTCGACGTGAACCCGGCGCTACCACAAGAAATGCGGAACAAAATATTGGCTTTGCTGCGTCACTACAACGAGTGTTTTTCGTCGAAATCCAAGTTACGTCAGACACTTCTAGCGAAGAAACGAATAATAACGGAAGACGGAGCCCGACCTACCCGACAGAGACTGTACCGAGTGCCTTTACAAGAGCGGGAAGCCATCCGGACACAAGTGGAAGACATGCTAAGCGACGACGTTATACAGCTTCAGGAAAGCCCCTTTGCTGCGCCGGTCGTACTCGTGAAGAAAAAAGACTGCAGATTTAGGTGTTTCGTGGACTGCCGTCGTCTGAAAAAAACCACCGAAAAGGTCGTGTTCCCCCCGCCACGAATCGACGACGCCCGCGACGACCTTTACCACGCGAAGTACTTCTCTTCGATGGATCTAATGGCACGCCAATGGCCAATAGAGGTGGACGAGAGAGACCGTGAGAAGACTGCATTCATAACCCCGGACGGCCTTTACGAGTTAAAGGTGATGCCGTTCGGGCTTTCATGGAACCAACAACCTCCAAAGAGTCATTGACACCATGCTAGCTGGTCTGAAGTGGCACACAATTCCCGTATACCTCGACGACGTTGTGGTATTAGCCCGAAATTTCGACGAACACCTTGCAAGATTGGAGTCTGTACTCGAGGATATTCGCAGGTCGGGGTTAACGCTGAAGCTTGAAAAGTGCCGCTTTGCATACGAGGACCTCACGTATTTGAGCCACGTCGTCACCGCCATGGGACTCCTGCCTGACCCAGCGAAGACGTCAGCCAAAGCAAACTTCTCAAGCACGATAGACAAGAATGTCGTGCGAAGATTTGTCGGACTCGTGCGCATAAAACCGCCGCTCCGTCGCAAATTTTGCACGAATTGCAGAGCCACTAACGCGTTTGACGAAAGATAGCCCCCCTATCAGCTGGGAAAACGCCCAAGGAAAAGCATTCTGCGAGCTTCAACAACGACGGCAAAGACCTTCCGTGCTCGCTCATTCCGACGCAAACGACCAAACGGAGATGCACACGGACGCCAGTGATATAGGGTTGGGTGCCGTCCTGGACCAAAAGAAAAGCGGTTGCAAAAAAGCAATTGCCTTTTCCATCCGTGGTCTGTCGAAGAGGAGAAAACTACTCAGCCTCAGAAAAAGAATGCCTCGCCAGCATAAGGGAGATTTTACAATTTCGCCACTACGTGCATGGTAGACCGTTCAAGGTTGTGACAGGCCAACACGCGCTGTGTTGACTCGACAATTAGGAGGCCCCTCTGGCCGTCTTGGCAGGTGGTGTTTGCACCTGCAGTTGTACGACGTTACAATCGTCTCTAAATCCGGCAGAAAACACTCCGCCGCCTATTGCCTTTCCCTCGCCCCCGTTGGCTCACCACCAGAGGACTCCAATGAAGGCAGCGCGTTCTTCGGAGTCGCGACGGAGAGAGATATTGCCGCCCAGCAGCGTGCCGACCCCGACGTACGCCTCATGATCGACTACCTCGAAGGGCGCAACGTTGCCGTGTCTAAAGCGTTCAAACGCAACATACCAGCATTCAGCTTCAAAAACGCAATACCCGTGAAGAATTTCAGCCCCGGAACGAGAACAAATTACCTTCTTGTCATCCCCATGGACCTTCGTGAGGAAATTTTTAAAGGTTTCCTCGACAACCCATCTTCTGGAAATCTCGGCTCAGCTCGCACAATTAGAAAAATCAAGGCGAGGTACTACTGGCCCCGCCTTACCTCTGATCCGGACCTGCCGTGACTGCCAGCGAAGAAAAACGCCGTCGACGAGACCCGCCGGGCTCCTGCAGTCCAATCGAGGACCTCCCAACAGATTGAAATGCACCTTCTGGGCCCGTTTCCTGTGTCACCATCTGATAACAAGTGGATTGTCGTAGCGACACACTACATGACGCGCTACGCAGAGATGGCCATTCTTCCGAGATGGTCTCAACAATAATTCGCGAAGTTCTCCATAAACTGAAGTTTTGCTGTGACATGGAGCCCCTGAAGTCCTAATCACGAACCGTTGAACGGCCTTCACGGTGGAGCTTATGCAAGAAATCTTATGCTACAGGAACACAGATCACCAAAGAACGACGGCGTACCACCCCCAAACGAACGGACTTACGGAACGACTGAACAAGAAGATCGCGGATATGCAGTTTATGTACGTCGACGTTCAGCATACGACTTGGGACGAAGTTCCTCGTATGTCACGTTTAAGTACAACACGGCGACCCTGGAAACTACGCAGATGACACCGTTCGAGCTTCTCTACGGAAGACGGCCGACTACGATGCTCGAGGCCATGCTTGCGTACGTAGGAGGCAGTGACCTCAACGCCGACGTGCAAGGATACCACAACGTGCGGAGGAGGCCCACCAGCTCGCTCGAGTTCGTATAACGGACCAGCAGCTGGTGGACACCGGACGCTACAATTTCGTCGCCGAGACGCCGAGTATCACCCTGGGAATTGTGTGTGGGTGTGGACCCCCATCCGACAACGCGGACTCGGCGAGAAGCTTCTGCGACGATAATTGGAACCATACCAGACTCTACGAGGTACGCGATGAGGTGGTACGCGATGGTGACTCCGCCACATCATAACGACGCACATGGCCCGAAGTCGTCCACTCGTTTGCCTCAAACCTTACTGACCAATGGGATGACCTTTTTTGTTGTTATTGTTGTTGTATGTTCAGACTGTCATTTTTTTAGCGTTGGGTCGATGCCGCAAGCCATGCATTAGCTTTGTTTATGTTTTCCTGATACTGTACGGCTGCGCCGCTCTGTGTTATCCCTGTGCCAAGAAAAGCGCGTGTGCCATTCTTTCTTTATGTGCCCGATGTGTTATCTCTTCTCAGAGGGAGAGCGTTCCAACTAACATGAACAGCCTCGAGTAATCTTCTTGGATATACAATGTTCTACATGTGAATCGACGGTTTCAGACCACGCGCGCCGAAAAATAAAAAGCCTGCAGAGTACACAGGGTATTCGACTCTACGACGCTCGCTTACGCAAGTCACTTGGTTGGCTGCTGCTTTGCAGCCTCTGTATTGTTTGGGTTGTTAGGGGAGCACAAGTTCACTGCAATTGACTTGTTTTTCTTTGAAGACAACTGTGTCATCATTGACTTCGTGACAATAGACAGGAGGTAAGAGAGGCTTTCAAGGTCATGAAAAAGGGAAAGGCTGTAGGTGACGGAGGAATAACCGTCGATCTTTTGAGCAACAGAATATATACTGTTCTGGAAAAACTCGTTGTGCTACGTTCGTAGTGCTAGAGGAATATAAAAACTGCCCATAGCCTTGAAAAACGAGAAGGGAGATCGCACAGAGGTCAAGAGTTACAGAAATGCCAGCCTATTTTTCGTTGTTTACAAGCTGTTTACGTAAGAAGTTATATTCAGGCGGAAAAGCGACACCCTGAATTTCCATCAACCGAGAGAATAGGCTGTGGTTAGAAAAAGGGTACACATCTGTTGATCGCATCCATATTGTCAACCAAGTGCTACAATATTCCTGCCAGTACACTACACCTCTTTACGTGGAATTTACACATTAGGAGAAAGCGTTTGATTCTGTACTCACCACAGCTGTTTTAGACGCACTAAAAGACCAGCGAATAGGGGAAACCTAAATTAGACTTCTAGACGACATACATAAGAGACGCACGGGCTGGATAACCCTCCACAAGCAGAGCGATAAATTTGCGATTCGTAAGGGAGTAAGACAGGGAGATACCTACCCTTCAAAACTATTCACAGCGTGTCTGGAGGGTACATTTAGAAAGCTTAACTGGGAAGACATAGCATTACCGATAAACTTGGAATACTTGAGCCATTTGAGTTTGCAGACGACCTAGTCTTGCTGAGTGCGGCTGCAGAACAAATCCAAAGAATGCTTGAGGAACTATGTTCACAAAGCGGGGCCGTGTGGCTCAAAACAAATATGCATAAATCTAACCTAATGCGGAATAAGCATGCCAAGAACGTCTTTTTCAGCCTTGGAAACATAACGCTACAGAAAGTAACACAATATAACTACATCGAAGGGATTTTTTGTGCTCACCCCAAACCATGAGTCAGAATTCTGGTGCACAACAGGTATGGGGTGGTGAGAACTTGGGAAGCACTCCCAAATAATGAAATAGAACAGTATTTTGGTATTATTACAAAAGAAGTGTCTCCATAAATTACTACAATATCAACAAACCAATATAGATGCAACCAAAACAAGTACTTCTGTTTTAAATTGAGTAATTATAATTGTTATATAACGGTTAATACGGGCGTCCAGCCACTGAGGATCAGTGCTGGCTTAAGCCCTCTTCGGTAAACCTCTGACCACTCGCATCTTCCTCTGGCCGCGTTTAATACTTTTTCTCTTATTTTTTTTTCACTCTGCTCCTGCTTCGAGGTAATGGTGCTGTCCATATGCACCTATCTCGCATGGGCCACTCTATGATTTCGGTGGTAAAACGTTTTTTCCGCTCTGGATTGTTGTTTTCCCTCTCTGGGCCGTTGTGAAATGCGTGTTCATGCCGACGCATTCTACAATTGCTCCGAGTTGTGGTGGCATCAAAACTGAATCATCAATATCCAGGACGTCGTGGGTTGAACCCGGAAAACCAGCAAGGCTTCCGGTTCATCTGAATACCAGCCAAAAAGGCCGTCGGAGCACCCAGCAGCCAAATAACAAAGGCTGAAGACTTTGCAACCTCCACCCAGTACCTAGGCCTAAACAGGCCTGGTGCGCCACTGACACTTTACCATCGCACGCCGGCGGGCGAGCTGAGGATCGCCACAGCTGCGGCGCAAGTACTATGAAAAATATCGTCGACGGGGAAGACATCGAACCGGTGGCCCTAACGCAGCCTGGCTGAATAGCAGTGCACTGGAACCAACAAGCCCACCAGAGTGCTCCCTGCGGAATGGCATGAAACGCCAGGCTGGGCGCCATCCTCCGGCGGAACCTCTTCCCCCAACTGACATTAAAATATTCCTGCGTCCGTTTGGAGGCCTGGTACTTACTTCAGTCGCTCTAGCTACGCTAGCGGACATAATTGAAACGCAGGCAGGACTGGGCCCTAACAACGAAGACCAAGTCCTCATAGAGCAGGTATCCAACTTACTTTATAATCATAAGCTCTCCAACCGAACAACGTGCCATAAAATATGCAAGCATAACTTCTCTCACGCTGAAGGGGAAGCAGTACGACAATGCTGCGCACATTGCCGCACCAGCGAACGCGTTGATGGGAGGAATATTCAATATACCGGATGAAGATACCCCAGAGCAGGTCCTCAACAACGTCTGTCAGTACAGGCCCCGCTTGAAGATATTGGACGCTCGGCGACTCAATAACTCCAACATCTCTCAGATACTATTCGACGGTACCAAAGTCTCCTACTGGGTTCGCTACCGTGGGGTGACTTATCGCTTCAAGCCGTTCCGCAGGAAGTCTGAGGCATTCAGGGCGTGCTGGCAGCCAGGACACCGTCGGGATATGTGCCCCAACGAACAAGCGTCTCCACGCTGCCCTGTATACGGGACTGTAAAACCGACTGAAAATCATGCGTATGTGCACACGTGCATCGTGTCCGCCGGACCACACCCAACAGGAGATTTGGGCTGCCCTAAGCGATATCAACCCCGACGTAAGCCAGTCACCTACGAACAAGCTGCATCCCAAGCTCAAGATCCCAACAAGGACTCCTTCCCAGTCCTTCCAAACGCCGCACAGCGCGACCGCAAGGGGCCTTACTCAGGCAAATGAAACCATTCGAAGGGGACCCAGCTGCTAGGGCCTCAGCAAGACGACCGCGGGAAAACACAGGTGGGCTGTGTTCGTCCCTTTGCCCGCCATTCTAAACACTTTAAACAGACATTCTAAAGAAGTTGCAATCGATTCGGCCCGAGATCAACCTAATGCGGCAAAAAAATGCTGCACTTAAAGGTGAGAACATTCTACTACAGCATCAGGCAACCTCCCCTCGGGTAGATGCATCTGAGAACTCCACTCCACCGCCGCCATACGGAGGGCGATATCTGACGCTCCTGCCACCCCAAAGAATATTCTAACATGGAGGAACGCCTTGCCTCCTTCGAAAGTACGTGTTGACAGTCTCCCTCCGAACAAAAAGAGGGGTACATTAACTTCCCTCAAACCCTCATGAGCAATCAGGTTGCCGTGCAGGCTACAATCGAAGCTCTGCAAACCGCAATGCAAAAATACTTCCAGGGAATGGCAACCACTTTCAACGTCCCTGTAGCTACTCAAGTAATCCAGGAACCAATGTATAATAGGCGAATGACCAAGCAGAGTGAAACCCTCGAAGTCTGGCAGTGGAATTGCCGGGGTTTCGGCAGGGAATGTCTCAACCTACAAATGCTGCCAACTACAGAAGCGGAAGCTCCGTCGGTAATTACACCCATGGAGGCAGGCCCTGACCTCCAACGTCTCCTATATCAAATGTTCCAATCTTCAAATAACCCGTACATGGCTATCCTGGTCCAAAGAAACATCCCGGCAGACAGGTTGCATTTCGACAGCGTTGACATACTGCATGATTTGGTGGTTCTCTATCCCCAAAGGCGCACTGCCTCTCGACTACACGTCCTGAATGTTTATAGCGGACCCCTGGCTCACACCCACCACTTTAAATATCCATTTAGCTTGACCGTACAAACAGCACAATGCCCACTAATTTTAGTAGGGGATTTTATTGCGCTCCACATGCATAGGGCTACAACAGAAGCACCACAAAAGGGTGTCTTCTATAAGAGCACGTGCATTTTCTATGGTTAACAGTTAAATTGGACCCCTCCATACCCACTCTAATTGTTAACAGCGTGCAGAAAGATACTGCACCAGACCTCATTCTCACTAGCATGGTAGGAAAGGCACAGTGGAGCTGCACGGACCACTCTTTAGTAAGCGACCACTACATCCTTCAGCTCAGTATCTCTCTTCCCTCAAATCTCAAAACGCGCTTGAGACAGTAGCATCAAACAAACTTTGATGAATTTAGGCAAACCCGCTCTCAACGAGATTCTTCGGAAAGTAACCCTAATACACTACAGAGCTGGTTGGACCAATTAGTAGATGATAAACGTAAGCACGACCAACCACTACAACCCGATATACCCGCTGACATACCAGACACCCGCCTGCATCATATGTGGGTTGCATACCAGAGTGTGCAGCGCAGATAGAATTGCAATAAATGTAACCGCCGCCTCAGACGATAGCTAGCGGAATTTGAACAAGCAATCGAAACACACGCCGCAGAGCTGGCTCATGCCGAATGGGGACAACTTTGTGACCAAAAAAGGGAACCTGAGCATGTGGAAACATCGTTCTTGCTAAGACACTTGCTGGACCCTATGCAATCAAAACGGTGCAAAGAAATCGTTTCACACAAATCATTCGGAACTACCCGGGAACGAATCAACACCTCCTAAAGCGAACCAAAACACTTTACATAGCGAATGGTACCAGAGTCACTACGCCCCTTTTTCAGGGAAAAGAAAATATAGAATTAGACAAAGATTTAACAGAAGCGTAGGTTCCAGCAGCCCTTCTTCACCTGCGTCCGGGGTCGCCACCCGGCTTGGATGGAATAACTAACAAAATGGTTGGCAATCTAGATGACCTACCTATTTACACCCTCACTCAGTATTTCAACTATTATTGTAACAAAGGTAGCTTACCGCATCGTCGAAGCACGCGAAAATGTCTCGTATTTCAAAACCTGCCGCCACGCAGACGGCTACCGAAACCGCTATGGAGTTCGACACTCTCAGCTGACGCGCAATCCGCCACCAGGCCCCCGTAAGCAGATTCTACGAGAGCGCCGAAACCTCAAACAAGAAGCAGCACCGCCCACATCCCACTTTCCTGTGCCATGCACTCAACAAACCACTCCAAGAAGCACACCGACGCATCGATTGCTTAGTAAAGACTATAAAGTGATCTACCGACCACGTACAGGTCTTCTTGTAGCTTGCTATAATGGCCGACACATCACCCAAAGCATTAAACAGGCAAGTAAAATCCCGGAGCACGTGTTCAACGCCATGTAACGATACAACATCAAGCGTTGCAAAATCTAATTGTCACGAGCACGCCCGACGAAAACTGCGCCACGGCACTTTCTGATGTTAATACACTACAGATGGGTGCAGCAGCCTACGAGGTGCTACCCAACCTAAAGCCACCCCCAGGTACGGTCCGTGGAGTGATTCATGAATCGGACCAGGGCACCACGATGGAACAGTTACCCTACATTCTCACATCCAATGAACCAATGTTTCTCAAAAAGAATGCCCGAATGTTGGGCGCCTCCACTTCTGCCGTCGTAACTTTCGTAGGACCATATGTACATTTCTACATCAAGGCATACGGTCTCTTCACACTCTGCCGCGCGTATCGACAAACTGTGCAGTACTGTTCTCTGTGTGGTGAACTTAGACACAGGCAGGACGTTTGTCCTAACCCTGATGCGAGTTTGTGCGCTTATTGCCTCACCACAAACCCCACACGTGATCATGAGTGTGCTTTTACTTGCCAACTCTGCGGCCTAGATCACCCCATGGCCAGTAAGGACTGCTGCAGAAAACTCTGCCCTCCGCCTCCACCTGTCCGGGTCCGAGATCGAGCATCCGCCAAGCAGCAGACATTCCATAACGTGCCGAATCGTCAAACCTAGTCGATGCCCTCAACCGCAGAACGTTCATCGCACAGCCCAAACCCAGGTGGGCTGGTCGCTGTTGTCACCTCAGAGCCCACTGCTCTCGACCAATTTCCCAGCCTGCCCACACATTCCTACCAAGCCCCTGCCTCCGTTACCGACCCCCGCATCCACACCCTCGAAGAAGAAAACGCGTGCCTACGCCAACAGCTGGTAGCGACGGAAAAGCGAACTGCAACCTAAGAACAACGCATTCAGGAGCTGCTAACTAAAATTGAACTCTTCACTTTACCACGTCAACAATTTACAGCACCAACCTCTGCACCGCAAGCACCTATACCCACAATCGCTGCTAACATAGAAGGCCCGTCCTTTCCCTCTTCGTATGTAGGACGCATAGAAACACTTATGCGTGAAATGGGCAACCAGTTTAACAGCCATTTTGCTGCCATAGAAGAACGCCTAGTCACCATTGAAGAAACGGAACGCAAAGCTCATAACAAGCCCAAACAACACACCGCTCCCCAAGACACCAACAACGCAACCCCTAACCTCCCAAGCGACGGTGACACCTTCTAATCCACCTATGCACGACTCAACGCCTCCGTCCTCCCTACTTGTACGGCAACGGATTTGTCGATCGTACCGAAGCAAACAAGCCTCACTCCTTCTTCTTACGCAGCAAAATTAACCTGACATAATTGCCCTACAAGAAACTGACACCAACCACATTGCATTATGAGGATACACATCCAACACCACAGACCCCAAATCCAGAACGGCCATCCTAGCCCAAGCTACCCAAACGGCACAGGCACATACACTTCCCACCACAATAAACTATACATTCATGGAACTGCTGCCCCGCAGGAATTCATATACCAGGCTTTACATTCTAAATACATACAACTCACCCACCTCATCCCTCTCTGGAATTTACCGACTACTAAAACACGTACGCCATTGCATCAAGGGACATAAACTCGTTGCCCTCGGAGACTTCAATGCTCCGCACACAGCTTTGGGTTTTCTGAGAAATAAGCGGAAAGAAACTCGGCTTCAACCAGCAGTTCAATAAAATATTCTCCACCTCTGCAATAGCTACGACCCCCCCTCCCGCATCGGCAACAGTGTTTCAAGAGACACCTCCTCTGACCTGATGTTCTCCTATCACATCAACGATGCCATGTTGTCCTGCCTGGATGAAACCTTAGGCAGCGATCACTAAATCATCCAACATCATATCCCACAGCGCAAAAACCATCAGCAGTGAATTGGCGCGGCCGGACTAACTGACTGGAAAAAATGTCGTAAATACTCCCTCACCGATCCCATCGATGATATGGAAGAATGGACCGCACAGCTCCTCACAGAAGCCTCGAAACATAACAAAGAGTTAGCGCTAACTGAAGATAACCCAGCCATTGATGCCCACCTGCTCTACCTCAGGGAAGCCCGAAACGGACTCCCTAAACGATGAAGAAAACGCAAAACAAACCGTAAGCTGCGTATTCGCATCGCCAAACAAACGGTCGAAGCAGAAAGTTGCGCTCGTAAATTAAGTCACCAAAACCGGTTGCAGTTTTGCATTAAACTTCGATGAACCCTCGGATCCTGTCGCACCTGGCATCTTCTCAGATCCCCCATGGGAACAAAAGAATCCAAATCGACGACGACGCATCAACTACGTAGACTGATACACAACCATTCAGGCACAGAGCAAGACCTCATCAAAGAACTAGAGAAACCCCTCAAAGCAACATCGGCCAACTAAAAGCAAGTTATCCCACCATACACCGATACCCCCAATCTTGAGTTAGACGAACCTTACTCAATAGCCGAAATGGAAGCCGCAGTGCCGAACGTCACAAGAAACACCACCTCAGGAAAAGACAAAATTTCGAAAAAACTACTGCGCAACCTCGACCCAAGCGCCCTTTAAAACCTACTATAGCACATCAACAATCAATGGATATCTAGCTCCCTACCACCACAATGGAAACATGCCGAAATAACCATCATACCTAAACCGGGAAAACTTATGAATACAAAAAATTTAGGACCCATCTCATTAAACTTATGTGTTGGAAAACTCCTAGAACACATGATCCACAACCGACTTTCACCCCACATAGAGAGCAACAGTTACTTCCTGGATGCAATGTATGGATTCCACTAACATCCTCGCCCAAAGACGTTCTACTTCAACTGAAAGAAGATATCATTGACAAACTTACAAGTCACCACAAATTATCGATCCTGGCTCTAGACATTAAAGGAGCATTTGACATCACTCATCAAGCAATCCTCCTAGGTCTCGCCTGTACTAACTGCGGGCCACATCTCTATGACTACATTGTTTCCTTCGTAAACAGTCGCACTGCAGCAGCGGAAATCGGGCACCTCCGTTCCGCCGCTTTCCAAACTATGCCTAAAGGAATCCCCCAAGGCTCAGTGATATCTCAACTGCTGTTTAACATAGACATGAAAGATCTACCTCCTCGGTTGACAACAATTCCCAGTCTGCCGCTACCCTATATGCCATTGGTCTCACACTCTGGACACCTACGGGCTCCATAAGTGACCCACAAGACGCCCTCAAAAGTGACATCCAAGTAGTACAACAGTACCTGCAAGCTCGGGGGTTGGGATGTGACCCCGAAAAATCCGCCTTACTTACACTGTGTAAATGAACACCTAAACAGCGCGCCAAATCTATACGGGATGCCGAACTCAGCATCAATAATCAACCCGTTCTTCACGTCCCCCACTTCCGAATTCTGGGGCTCACTTTTCCGAAAGACATGTAGGGTGCCCAAACAATTCTGCCACTCTAACGTACTCTCTCCGAATACTGCATCTTATCCATCGAGTTTCTCACCGAAGACTTGGCTTCCGAGAATCAGATACTCTGCGCATAATCCAAGCCATTCTGATCAGCCAGATTGCGTGCAGTGCTGCTTACCTAGCCCTAACGCGCTCCGTAAAAACAAACTTAACGCCGCGATACGGCAAGCCTAGTAAACCTCACAAAGATTGCCCCCAAAACGGCAACAAACAAGTTACTACAACTGGGCGTCCACAATACGTGAAAAAATCTGTCAAGCGCACGAATTTCTCAGTTCACACGCCTCCAAATCATTACCACGGGAAGAACGAACCTCTGCCGTCTAGGGTATTCGACCCCACAACAGCAAAACGACAAGACAAACATTCCCGGACCAATTAAGCAACACATCAGAGTGGTTCCAATCACACGTAATATGCATCCGATACAGCAAGGCAAGAAGAGCAGCAAGAGCACGGTCAATCCATGTGCAGTATGACCACCTCCCCGTCACTCGCTGTGCACACACCTTTGCATACCCCCACAAATCTGCGGGCGCTGCCAGTGTGACTGACGTCAACGGAAAAGAGTTAACTGCAGTCATTTCTAGAAACCACCGAAGAACTTGTTATCGCCCTAGCCGCCACCACTTCCGAAGACTACACAGTTATACTGAAAGACTCCCAAGCGGCAGGCCGCAATTTCTTCATCGGACGAATATCCCTACCAGCATAAGCTCTACTAAAACAAATTAAGCGACTTCCTGAACTACAGATTGTCTGGTCACCTGGCCACGAAACCCTCAAAGGAAATTAGCCGGCACACGCCACCACCCCCACGCATACACACCGGGCCATTTTCCAACACGGTCACCAACTACAAGATGACGACACCCTCAAGCCTACGCTTCTGAGAAAATAGGCCGATATACTCCGCCACTACCGGCGCGGGCGCCAGCAATACCCAGCACCCCACCAATATCTACCCAGAACCAACGCTACAATTCTCCGGCGTCTACAAACTCTTACCCCCACAATACCGTACTCCATGCAATGTACCCCACCCTCTACCCGGCATCTTTAAAATACTGCCCCCATCCTGGCACCCTATAACTTCTGCTATAGAGTGTCAACAAACCTCTTCCCTTACTCCTAGCCCCAACCTACTTACGAGCAGTGGGTGGCACAGCTGACCAGCTTCGACCTTTCCTTCCAGCGTAGCCTGGTAGAGACGGCAAGGTCCAGCACAGGCCAGGGTATCCCGGACTAGAGGAAGCCCCCTACAAGGCGGGTTCCAAGACATGAACACCTAAGGCTCGCATAATAAAGTTTACTTCTGCTTCTCCTACAAAACCGAGCAAGCCTCTTATTTTCGACCATCTCCGTCCAATTTCTCTTACCTCGTGTATGGGCAAAGTAATGGAGCATGTCCTCCATGCACGATTGGTCAAGTACCTGGCCAAGACGGATGCCCTTCCCCCTCCCCATACCATGACAGCCTTCCTGGCAAGACTGTCTGCTCTAGATGTGCACCTGTAGTTATTTCATGATAATATTACGCCACCCTCAAAGGTGGATGCGGCCGCCATTCCAACACAAGACCTTCCCAAGGCATTCAATAGAGTGTCCCATACGGCCACCCTGAATGGCTTGGAATCCACAGCTCCCGGCCAACGTACATATACCTACATTACAGGTTTCTTAATATCCCGTACGGCCATACTTGAAATGGGTGACATCACGTCGGGTGTCATTGAATTATCCTCAATAGGCACACCCCAAGGAGCGGTCTTCTCCAGGTTGCAATTCATTCTCGGTATGCTTAATATCCCGCCACAACTGTATCAGGTCCCACATTTGCGATATACCCTGTACGCCGATGATATAATCCTTTGGACGTGGAGAGGCAGTGATGATCAAATAGAAAGTACCTTGCCGAGAGGAGCCCAAATTGCCATTGATGAGGCGAGAAGGGCAGCTTTAGAATGCTCCCCAGCTAAATCAGCTCCCAGCCAAGCGAGTCACCCAGCCACCCTTAAACATAACAATCTGTATTTGCGAAACGAATGTACCGAATCAACCCAGCATAAAGATATTTTGGCAATTATTCTGAGCAATCGTGCCAACACTCGCTTTATGACGCAACTCACGACTCAAGTGAAAAAAAAAATTGGAATAATACGGCGTGTAGCAGCCAGAAATAAAGGACTCAAGGAAGCTGAAAGAATCCGACTAATTCAAACATTGTAATCAGCTGTATTACATACTCGCTACCACACCTATTTCATGCCCGATCGAACTGAACAAGGTAAATTACCTTATTGGTAATTGGTAAAGTCTACAAGACAGCCCTACAAACACGCCACAGCACTTCCACTGCAAGGTTGGAACATTTGGGCGTCTACAATACAACCAAGGAACTAATAGAGGCCCACCGACTCAATCAGCTATCGCGACGGTCGGCATCCGCTACCGGACAACAAATCATGCACAGACTGAATCTGTGAGCTCCGCTAACGGCCGACACCAGAGTCCCCATCCCATGTGAAATTCACGCACAATTTCTTATTCGTCCTCTGGCGCGAAACATGACCCGGTACACAATCAAAAGTGCAGGAGAACAATGACTCCGAACTCAAACCGAGAAATACCCAAAAAACCCAAGACCTCTAATGTGGACGCGGCCGACTATAGACAACACGACGCTTATGCTGTGACTTCTTTGTGTGACGCCAACACTCCACCAATAAATTCTCTTAATGTGCGCACCCGCAATCCGGCAAAAGCAGAAAAGGCGCTATTGCACTGGCACTAGTTCACCGACCGACCGCTGCAATCATAATTTCAGATTCAAAAACGGCCACCGAAAATTTCGCCGAACTTACTATTTCCCCGCAGGCACTCAAAATTCCTGTACAAAATCCTCATAACACCGAAGTGGAAGTGATCTGGACTCTTTCCCATAAAGGGGTGGGGGTGTGACACTGGTTAACTGGCTAGTCACAAGCTTACAATAAGGTGGGTTCACGCAGAGCTTGGAGAAAATGAGACACATTGTGGCGGGCGAAAAACATTTTAATTAGATTAATGGGTTGCCTCAGTGATGCCGACTTCCTCACCACGTTAGGCGGAATAGTACGGGTTGCAGGGGTGGTCAAACGTCGATGGGACGCCGACGGGACAAGTAGGTTTTGGTGCCAGGAGATGGAGGCAGTGGGGGGCGATGGCGGAACGGTCTGCGCGGGGAATCCGAGGGCAGAAACTGGAGGCAGTACCGGACGGGCAGTTCAGTGAGCTCAAGTTGTAGGCCGCGGTCAGTAAGGTGAGGTCCGGCGGGACCGGTAGCTCGGTAGGGTCAAGGTGTGAACCAGGTCAGGGAAAGCTGTCAGCGTGCGGGCTCCTAGGAGGGACGCGCTTTCGGATGCTCCTACGGCTGCGTAACGAATAGCAAGACGGTCGCCCCATGTCACCCCGAACCTCTCCGTTCGCTCCTCTTTATCTCCTGCTCCACCTACGTCCGAGCAGTGGCGGGAGGGAGGGCGAGAAGGGCCGGCTTCAAGTGGCGGTGGATGACGCGGCTGTGTCCTTTCCGACCTGTCTTGTGTCCTTTCCGACGCTGCCGCGCGTTCCCACGGGAAAACTTCCTGCGGCCAAAGATTTTCCATCTGGCTCGTAGACGTCGGGACGCACGCACGACCGTCACATTCGCCCACTATAGGAGAAGAGTTTTGCCAATGGAAAAGTCTTGAATTGCACCCCTGCAGGCATCCACATTACGCCAACCGCAACGTCCAATCGTGGAGCACAGCCCAGTTTGCTGTGGGCAATAAGGACACAGGGGAAGAGGCACCGCAAAGCACATAACAAGGCGCATTGTCGCCTCTATAAACTTGACCCTAGCGATTGTCTTGAAAACTTCAACTGTACAAGCACAAAGAAATAAACAAAAAATACGGGTTGCCGAAGCTGGGAATTTCGCCCCAGAAGCATGACCTACCATCGCAAGTCAGGAGGGTACGGTGCAGAACCCCTGCTTCGCAAGGCATAATAGTGCCATGGCTGAGGATGGCCGCCTCCCGCGGCTGGAAGTAATGATTGGATGGAATTCTGAATAATTTCATCGATTACAGCTTCGGGCGGCATGTCCCCGAATGGGCTCGCCGTTGGGCTACTGCATTTAGGGGACGGGGGTCGTGGCCTGTTTCTGTCAGCCACCGTTACCGGCTGTTCCTCATTTCCGGTTTCACACATAGCAATTTTGAGTTTCTTTAACTTCACAATTTTCTCCTCTTTCGCTCGGATCTCACGCATTCTGCATGTGACGTCAGAGAGCTTGTCGTCCACGTGGAACGGGTCCTTCCATTTCGGCGAGAGTTTTTTGGCCAGTCCTGGTGTCTGGAATTCTACCTTCACAAAAACGTTGTCGCCTACTTTGAAACAGCTGGGTTGGCCTTTCAGATCAGAGCGCGCCTTTCTGTTTTCTGCTGTTTTGATGAGAGCCTCGGCCGCCAGCCGGTGTGATATGAAGAGGCGTCGAGCCAGCTCCGCGCGGTACTCCTCTGTGGTCTTGTAATGAAGCTTAGATGCCTCATCGTCGACGCTCGGCCTCGTTGCATCGCGCACGTGGAGGACGGAGAAATGGCGTTTCGTTCCTGCCCACATGAACCACGGTGTTGTAAGCGAACTTCGCCGAAATGAAGCCACTGATCCCAATCTCGTTCGTCATGAGCGACATATTGAGACAACACGCCCACCAACGTTTGGTTCAGCATTCCTACGGCGCGGTACATTACATGATACATGATACGCGGTGTTACGAAGCTTCTTTATACCTAAGAGATCGTAGACGTTTTTAATGACCCGGGAGACAAAGTGTTTACCCTGGTCGGTCAGCAGCTGTTCAGGCACACCCAGTCGCAGTATTACCTTTTCTACAAACGCTCTCGCAACTTTTTTCTGCTTCCTGGTCAACTAGAGAAACCGCTTCCGCGTAGCGACTCAAATGGTCCACGAACATTATTATTGTTACGTGACGCTCCAAATACACGCAAACGACGAAGACGACGAGAGACACTGGACGGTGCTCGGTTCGAGAAAGAAGAGGGGAAAGTTGATCGGCCAGCTTGCGAACTGTTCGTTTCTGCGCTGCTGCATGCAACCATCGCAGATTGTGTGAACATCGCAAATACGCCTCATTTTTATCCTAACATTGTGGTGGAGGTTGCGGAGTTGGTATCACCACCTCATCCCGTGCCGCTCGTTCGGGCGTACTCCACCCACCACGGAGCTTCGAAGTGGACGCTCCGTTCCTCGCGTAACAATGCCTGGTGATGGAGCGACCGCGTCGACAACCCCCCTCGTCATCGTGTCTCATCCCCGAGAGCCTGGAGTATTCACCGGGGCTAACGACACTGATGTGGACGACTGGCTCAGCCTCTTCGAGCGTGTTAGCGCTCACAACAGGTGGGATCCCACAATCATGCTTGCGAATGTCATCTTTTATCTGAAAGAGGAGAGTCCTGCGCGCAAGTGGTTTAAGACGAACGAGACCGAGTTGACCAGCTGGGAAGTCTTCAAAACGAAGCTGGGAGAAGTGTTCGGAAAGCCTCTTGGTCGCCAGGTTGCTGCCCGCAAGGAGCTGGCATCGCGTGCCCAGATGTCGACTGAATCATACGTCGCATACATCCAGGACGTTTTGGCCCTGTGCTCCAAGGCTGACAGCACAATGCCGGAGGCCGACAAGGTGGGACACATACTGAAGGGCATTGCGGACGATGCATTCCACCTTCTTATATGCAAAGACTGTGCCACTGTAGATTCCATCATTAAGGAATGTCGGCGCTTCGAGGAGGCCAAAGGACGCCGAATAGCCCACAACTTCGCGCGACTTCCACACACAGCAGCGACCTCTTCGTGTGAAGATGGCAACCTACAAGCCCGTCTTCCCTGCCTACAAGATCCCGTTCCATCGTCGTCGGATATAACCAAAATCGTGCGCCGAGAACTGGAGGCTATGACCCCTACTACTGCGGTGCCATATATGCCCGATCGGAACGACCTCCACACCGTTGCCGTTATCCAGGCCATTGTGCGCGACCAAATAGCCAACATGGGCCTTCACCCTGTGCGCTCGCTTTGCTCTCCGGTCGGACAAGGGTTCAGGTCGCCCGTTTCCCACAACCTACGTCCTCCTCCACGCTACCCACGCCGTAAGCCTGCTGAGTGGCGTACCCCGGACGATAAACCAATTTGTTTCTATTGCTCCAGAGTTGGCCACATTGCCCGGTGCTGTCGCAGCCGCCCGGTCTCATTCTTCCGCAACAGTTACTCCGACTATAGTCCTCGACCACCCTTTGGCTACTCCGATGACCGCCAGAACTGCTTCTCTTCCCGTCCTGAGCTGAATCCGACACACTTTAACCGTCCCCCCACCAGATTCAACCGTTCGCCGTCGCCCCAACGCCGCCAGTCCCGCTCACCACAGCCTCGCCGCCCATCCCCGACGACCGACTACGCTCGACCTCCTTCGGAAAACTAGGTAATGCAGCTCCCGAAGTTGATGCTGCATTCCCGACCACGCCCGAAAATCCTCTCTTGACCTCGGCTACCCGGACCAATTTACTGGACGTTGAAGTTGACGGTGTTCCTGTCAGTGCCCTCATCGATACAGGAGTGCATTTATCTGTAATGAGTGCTCATCTTCGCCGCCGTTTTCGAAAAGTTATGACGCCACCAACATCACATCTTGTTAGAGTCGCTGATGGAGGGACACCTGTTGTTATGGGAATGTGCTCTGCTCGTGTGACTGTAGCTGGTCGTCAAACGACTGTTTTGTTCACGGTGCTTGGACGTTGCTCGCATGACCTCATCCTTGGCCTTGACTTTTTATCTGAGCACGCCGCCCTCATTGACTGCTCTACCGGGGTCCTTCGCCCCGAGATGCCGATTTTGCCAGCACCCGATGACGCGCCCGACGAGAGGCGTTCCTCCAAAAGCACATTCGCTTGGCACCGAGGGCAATAACTTATGTTCCCCGGTCGTGCAGATCCCCAGTTCTCGACGGTAATTACGTAGTGTCACCAATTATTGATGTGGTGCTTGCGCACAACGTGAGCCTACCTCATACCGTTGTTAGTGTTACCAACAACGAAGTCACGTTGCCCTTCCTGAATTTCAGCTTCTGTACACAGGTTCTTCCGCACGGTATGACACTAGCCACGCTGGCGCCGGTTTGTGATTACGAAGTTTCCGCAGCAACCTTTGGCGAACCTCCAATCGATGCTGAAACACCCAGCCCGACTCCTCCGCGGGAGAATGCCGAACTTTCGAAGATGATTGCAGCTGATCTAACGCCAACGCAAGCTCAAGAACTGCGTTCCGTATTGGAGTCATACAGCGCCATCTTCGAATTCGGTGATCGTCCTTTGGGCCAGACATCCATCGTCCGTCATCGTATTAATACCGGCGACGCCAGCCCTGTGCACAAACGGCCGTATCGTGTGTCCCACGCTGAGCGGCTTGTTATCCAAAAAGAGGTGGACAAAATGCTTGATAGAGACATCATTGAGCCGTCCTTGGGCGTCACCAGTCGTCCTAGTTAAAAAGAAAGATGGAACCTGGCGATTCTGCGTGGACTGCCGGCACCTTAACAAAATCACAAAAAAAGGACGTCTATCCCCTTTCAAGAATCGACGATGCGCTCGATTGCCTTCATGGTGCCGCGTACTTTTCTTCCATTGATCTCCGCTCCGGCTACTGGAAGGTCACTGTCGATGACAAGGACCGTGAAAAGATGGCTTTTATCACACCGGACGGACTCTACCAATTCAAAGTAATGCCATTCAGACTTTGTAATGCCCCAGCAACGTTCGAGCGAATGATGGACTCTCTCCTCCATGCCTTTAAATGGTCGACTTGCCTTTGCTATCTTGATGACGTTATCGTCTTTTCTCCAACATTTGCGACCCACCTCCAGCGACTGTCGGACGTTCTTGCCGTTTTTCGCCGAGCCGGACTTCAACTTACCTCTTCCAAATGCAAGTTTGGACGACGAAAAATCACCATCCTTGGCCATCTGGTCGATGCTAAAGGAGTGCAACCTGACCCCGACAAGATTGAAGCTGTGCGAAAATTTCCCGTTCCACGCTCAGCAACAGATGTGCGCAGTTTTGTCGGTTTGTGCTCCTATTTCGGCCGCTTCGTCCAAATTTCGCCCAAATCGCCAAACCCCTTACCGAACTTCTCAAGAACGATACTCCATTTGCTTGGGGCCCTGAGCAAGCCGCAGCCTTTCCTCGCCTCGTTGACACTCTGACCAGCTCACCAATCTTGGGCCACTTCGACCCTTCTGCTCCCACGCAGGTGCGCACTGACGCCAGTGGCCATGGCATAGGTGCTGTGCTCGCCCAAGTCTCGTGTGGACGCGAGCGGGTGATTGCGTTCGCGAGCCGGCTCTTGTCCCCCGCAGAACGCAACTATTCCATCACGGAACGCGAGGGCCTTGCGCTGGTGTGGGCTGTCGAAAATTTCGACCGTACTTATATGGTCGCGCTTTCACCGTAGTCACAGAGCACCATGCGCTCTGCTGGCTATCGTCTTTAAAAGACCCCACCGGGCGGCTTGGTCGTTGGGCACTACGACTACAAGAGTACACCTTCAACGTCGTTCACAAGTCTGGATATTTGCACAAAGACGCCGACTGTCTATCACGTTACCCCGTCGGTACGCCGGACACCGATGACACCGCTGACGATGCCTACCTCTTGGCAATATCCGATTTCCTCCAGATGGGCGAAGAGCAACGGCGTGACTCTTCATTGCGCGCAATAATCGAACGCCTCCAATGTGACCCATCTGACCCATCGCTACGAGTTTTCCTCCTCCGTGAGGGAGTCCTCTACCGTCGTAACTACCGCTCGGATGGGCCTGACGTCCTCCTTGTGGTACCTGAACACTTGCGCCTAGATGCCCTCCAACAGCTTCACGACGTCCCCTTGGCTGGCCATCTCGGTGTTGCGCGCACTTATGCCCGCGCCCGCTACCGATTCTTCTGGCCTGGTCTTTAAAGGACCGTCAAGCAATACGTAAATGCTTGCGATATGTGCCAGCGCCGCAAGAAATTGTCAGTGCTCCCTGCAGGTCCCCTTCAGCCCGTGGATATTCCGACCGAATCATTTTTTCGCGTCGGCTTGGACCTCCTTGGCCCTTTTCCTTCATCGCTGTCCGGCAATAGGTGGATTGCGGTTGCTACTGACTACGCGACCCGCTATGCTATCACCCGTGCCCTGTCAACAAGCTGTGCCACTGATGTCGCCGACTACCTCCTAGAAAACGTCATTTTGCAGCACGGCGCTCCGCGTGAACTCCTCACAGACCGTGGTCGTTCCTTTCTTTCCAAAGTCGTCGCCGACCTGCTTCGCTCGTGCTCCACCCGACACAAGTTGACCACGGCATACCATCCCCAGACAAATGGTCTGACCGAACGCTTTAATCGAACACTCACCGAAATGCTGGCCATGTATGTCTCGTCTGACCACAAAGACTGGGATGCCGTGCTTCCATACGTAACATTCGCTTATAACTCTTCATGCCATAATACCACCGGCTACTCCCCGTTTTATCTGTTGTACGGTCGAGAACCAGCTTTGCCAATGGACACTTTACTGCCTGCTCCCACTTCTTCACCGACAGCCTACGCCCACGACGCCATTACGCGGGCTGCGCTGGCACGTAACGTCGCTCGCGCGCGGTTGTGTGATTCCCAGGTGGCCCAAAAGTCCCGTTATGACGAGAAGCACCGCACTGTGTCTTTTCCACCTGGCTCTCTAGTGCTCCTGTGGACGCCTCTTCGCCGTGTTGGCCTTTCCGCAAAGTTGTATGCCCCGTTACACCGGACCTTATCAGGTGCTGCGGCAGGTGACGGATGTCACGTACGAAGTTTCTCCTTTACTGCCCTCCACATACCAAGCGTCTCCTTCATCGGACATCGTTCACGTATCTAGCCTCAAGGCCTACCGGACGCCTGCCGATAGCGACTCCTAGCCAACACCGGGACGGCGCTTTCGCCGCCGGGAGGTCATGTTACGTGACGCTCCAAATACACGCAAATGACGAAGACGACGAGAGACACTGGACGGTGCTCGGTTCGAGAAAGAGGAGGAGAAGGTTGATCGGCCAGCTTGCGAACTGTTCGTTTCTGCGCTGCTGCATGCAACCATCGCAGATTGTGTGAACATCGCAAATACGCCTCATTTTTATCCTAACAATATTGCGGCAGTGGACGCACTATGTCCATCACAGTGCACTGAAATGGGGTGCTTAGCCTCTCAAACAGCTGTAATGGAGTACGATTCTGATTCTTGGGGGTTTTGTGAACGGCTCAGGAGGGGCATTTGCGACAGTAATTCACTACGTCTCGTCGCATCCCGGGCGAAAAATACATACTGCTATTTCTTTGACGCGTCTTACGGGCCCCTTGGGGACCCGCGTATGGAGCATCGTGGTGAAGTCGTAACAGCTTGCCTCTCATGGAGGACGGTGCAACGAGACGCCCTTTAGTATCGTCTGGTTTGTCTCTGAAACCGAGTAGTCCTCTGTTATCCGCATAGTACCGTGTATCACGACCGCCGGCCTGAAGTGACTTGAGTATGGGCTGCAGCTGCGGGTCGTCGTCCTGTTCCAGCTTTATACGTGCCTGCTCGACTACCGGCGTGAAACGCACAACTACCCGGATTGCTGCCCTACTCAATGTATCGGTGTTCTGAATCACCGGTTCACAAGCGGCCTGGCCTGCCAGCAGGCACTCGCCTAACGGTGGTAGTATGCCTGCCCCTGCTGGCGGTTGTGGTTCTCCATCATGAGCTAATCTCCGGGCCTGTCGACCTTACCAGCACCGTTTCCAAAGGGTATATCGACACCATCTCAGCTTAGTGTCCTCTTGCTCTGCGACAGGTCTACTCCCTGCCCAGAGAGAATGTTTTGGCCGATAAGGCCGGCTACCCGCAACATGGGTTTTTTCGTGCAAATAAAAAACCTTGCCGTGAAATGGCGATCTCCAAACCACACAGGCACTTCACAGCACGCGACCGTTTCTAAGGTATCGCCGGTGATGCCGACTAGCTTCGCTTTCTATTTTACCCGCCTAAGTTTCTGCTTCCAGTTTGACAGAGCCAAATCGAGAGCGCTATGTCTGAAAAGGCTGACCTTGGAACCAGTGTCTATAAGAAATTTCAACAGAGCTCCATTCAAGCCGCATTCTACAATCGGGCTTGCCTGCCCACAAAAGGAAAAAGAAATTCTATATGTCACTGATGCAACAGGCGAATGGAAACACCAAACAAACATGGAATATAATTAACAACGCCATAGGACGCCCTGTTAAGAAAAACATAACCCCGGATATAGTTAACTCTGACAAAGCAGAAGAATTTAACACGGTTTTTGTCAAGATTGGTCAGGAATTAGTTCGCGGAATACCCCCTACCTCATTTACAATAAATGTACTGCAATTACAGGACACGTTTTCGCTGCGTGATATTACCCATGGCGAACTGATATATGTAGTTACCAGCTTGGTAAACCAAAAAGCTACTGGACAGGACGGGATAACCGTCAGGACATTGAAAGATAGCATCGACATCCTTGCTCCAGTGCTGCTAAGAATTTTTAACCATGCGTTGCATATGAGTGTTTACCCCAACATTTTAAAACTTGCTAAGGTTGTTCCCGTATTTAAAACCGGAGACGTCAATGACCCTGGTAGTTATCACCCAATTTCAGTGCTCAGTGTCATAAACACTATCTTTGAAAAACTAATTTCAATTAAATTGCGAAACGATTTAGTTCAGAATGATGTAATTATGAGCAGCCAGCATGGCTTTCGGGCAAATAGATCAACGTCCACCGCTGTAATGGAATTAACCCAAAAAATACACACCTCTTTGCACAATGGTGACACGGCCTTAGTAGTTTTTTTAGATCTAAAGAAGGCATTCGATACTGTGGATCACGCTATATTATTAGACAAATTGCGAATGTGCGGGTTCAGCAATTGTGCGTGTGACCTATTTTCAAGTTCCTTATCTGGCAGAAAGCAAATACGTTTCACTTGACAACTACAAATCCTCCCTCTCGGTTAATAATATTGGAATCCCACAAGGGTCAGTGCTGGGGCCTATTTTGTTTTCTCTTTACACAAATGATTTTCCCAGCATACCAACATGCTCTCAGGCTATATCTTACGCCGACGATACTGCAATAATAATTACAGAGAAAACAATAGCTAAGGCGGAAGCTAGTGCGAATGTAGAATTAACGCGCATTTTTTATTGGTCCAAGGGTAATAAACTAACAATAAACGGAACCAAAACAAATATATTGTCTTTCAATCGAAACCGAGGCCTGCAACGGATACACCCCCTTAAATATTCGTAGACAACTGCGAACTGGAACAAGTGGAATGCATTAAATACCTTGGCGTCACACTAGATTCACAATTGAATTGGAAAGCCCACATTGAAAGCGTTTGTTCAAAACTTGCCTCTATATGCTTCATATTGCTAAGAACTAGAACCTATTTTAGCAGTCCTATATTAAAACAAATTTATTTTACCCTGTTCCACTGTCACCTCACTTACTGTTGCGAATCATGGGCTTTTACATTCAGAACACATCTCGAACCTCTGGTTCGATTGCAGAAGCGTGCTTTACCCACCATAACGTTCTCACCCTGGTGCGCACCAAGTGCCCCGCTATTCCGCGACCTACTGATTCTTCCCTTGGCACTCACAGCAGAAATGAAAGTTGAATAATAAATAAGATGATACACAACAACTACCCAATGCCAGTCGATCTGTTCACAATCCCCACCAGAAATACTCGCCATGCAAACCATGAGAACTTTAACCTACCAATCACTAGAAATAACCACGGCCAAAGACTCATACAATACTACGGAGCGAAATGTATGGAACACGATTCCATTGGAAATTAAAAGTGTCTAGTAATTTTATGTTTACAGTGAAAAGATTTTTCAGTGTAAACTTTAAAAACTGATTGCGTTTCCTATATGTGCATCTGCGAAATATCATGCCAAGTATTTTCTAACATTGCAGTGTACGGCTTGCTATTCATTGCTGTGCTTTTGTGTATATGTAATACATGTATCCAGTGTGCGATATGTATGCACATACAGAGAATATGCTTGTGTGTACACAAATATACCGACATATTCAAGTTTATCCATTCGTAGCTGTGTGATAATATACGTGCGTGCACACAGATACCGGCATATATTCATGTACAATTTCATGTATGCACGCGTAAATTTATGCATATATGATTAAATAGATGAGTGCGCTGTCTGCATGTGTGTATATGTCGTGTATGTATGTGTGTATATATATGTGTGTATGTATATACATATATATATGTATATATATGTGTGTGTATATATATGTATGCATAATCTGCAGAATGAATTTAAGTACATATATGCTGATGTGTATTTACTCTTTTCAAATTTACTAGCGTAAACCTTGTGTTGATGTTTTTTGCTGCAAACGCATTTGTATATGGGCCTCCACTAGCTTCGGCTATTGGCCCAACATTTTCTTGCCTGTTTATGTACCATTTCAACAAAATAAACTCAAACTCAAACTCAAACTCAAACATCTTTATAACAGCAGTCTGAGTGCCCCCTTGTTTTTGTCAACGCGTTTATCTCAGAAAGGGGGCCCTAAAAGTTTCACTGGTTCGGGTCGGAAGCGCTTGTGTACGGGTTCCCCCCTTCTCGGGTGGGGCCGTCAGTGCGGGTCTTCCCTTTGCAGTTCCTCGAAAAGTGGCCGTACTCAAACAGGCCCCCCGTGGCAGCGCACTCCCCATCCGGCTGTGGCGGTCGCACACTTGTTTGTTTTGAAGTTCGAGGCTACCCTCCAAAAGCCGCTCAACACTTTCAAGGAGCGCACGCAGCTGGTCGGTCTCCCTGTCACCTTCCCGCACGCTGGGTATGGGACACTGACCGCTATTCACCGTTCGTTCGATCCTCTCCTCTTGTACGGCTGCGTCGACTGCCTCATCCAAGATCTTAGGGTCTCGGGAGAGCGTGAACCTTTTAATCGGATCCCTTAGCCCATTCAGGAATTGGCTTCGGAGTTGCTCGTCGAGGCTCTGTGGATTTGGCGCTTCTATTCGGGCTCCACGTCACCACGTCCGCCCATAGCCGTGTTGCCCAAGGTGCGGAGCCTCGCCGCGAACGATTGCACGTCCTCAGTGTCTTTTTGAATTGCGCACATAAATTTCCGCAAATTTTCGCACTCGGGCCCAGTGTCGAACCGTTTTTGTGCCCGTTCCTTGAACTCAGCGTAGGTTTCAGCCGTGGCCGCGGCCTCATCATGCAATGCAAAATCACATTCTGCACCGACCAATTCACAGCTTGCAATGCCTACTTTCTGCGAGTCACACCACCCGCCCAGGACATGCCTCGAGGACATGCAAAAAGTCAAATATGTTGACCCTGTGTCCATCTCCCGTGAAGGACGTTACCATGCCACCAAATGCCATAACACTTGCGCCTGTCACGTTCGTTTGGGTCATAGCAGCCTCGGCCATGGCGTCTCGTTTCCTCCTAGCATGAGGGTGAAATCTCATGTTTTAGCCCTGCGATTTAGCATACGTGCATCCCACCGCTGCCACCATGTGTGACGCTCGTTAATTGGTTATTCACAATGTCACATTAAGGTGGGTCAACGCAGAGCTTGCGGGAAATGAGACACACTGAGGTGGGCAAAAATCATTATAATTAGATCAATTGGGTGCCTCAATGGTGCCGACTTCCTCGCCAGATTTGGGGAATCATTCGGGTTGCAGGGGCTGTCAGACGTTGACGGGGCGCCGAGGGGCCAATTGGGTCTCGCGGCCAGGAGATGGAGGCAGTGGGGGGCCGGTGGCTCGAAAGGTCTGCGCGGTGAATCCGAAGTCAGAAACTGGAGGCACTACCAGACCGGTAACTCGGCGAGCTCGAGCTGTAGGCGCGTTCAGGGAGGGGAGGCTGGGCAGGACAGTAGATCGGCGGGCTCGAGGTGTTGACCAGGGTAGGAAAATCTGGCAGCGAGCGGGCTCCTGTGAGGGACGCGCTTTCGCATTTCTCCTGTGGCTGCGTCCGAATAGCAAGACCGTCGCCCCAGTTCCAACCCCGATCATTTCCGTTCGCTTCTCTTTATCTCTTCCACCTCCTACGTCCGAGCAGCGGCGGGGAGGAGGGCGAGAAGGGCCGGCTTCAAGCGGCGGTGGACGACGCGGTTGTCCGCGCAGCCGCCAAGGACGCGTCAAGCGGAGGGAAGCTTGGCTCGCCCCGAGGCAAAAAGGAAACACGTGTGCTTTCCGATGCTGCCGCGCGTTCCCACAAGAAAGCTTCCTGTAGCCAAAGTTTTTCCATTTGGCTAGGAGAAGTCGGGACACACGCACGACCGTCACAGGGGTAATGAGGCGGTCAACCAAGCAGCTCGAGAGCACACGACCCGAGCAGGACCAAGCCTCGTCCCCCTACATGAAGTCCAATCAGCCGGAACTGCTTATTGAGGTATCAAGAAATCACTGCACACTACCGCATCTCCCGCCGAATGTATCCGCCCACAGATTGGGATGTTACTACTGCCGAAGAACGTCTGTGGCGCCTTCTACAGACGAACACGCTGCCATGTCGCTCCATACTGCACCATATCACCTAAATTTATATCCGTCACCCTATTGCCCTGCGTGTGGTGCGAAGGACACAGCCGCCGATCTCATATGGGCATGCTCTGAAGACTCATTTCGCTTGCTTTCCTGAGACGAGCTCTGGGAGAAAGCGCTGGGCAGCTCGGACTTGCAAACCAAAAGAGTACCGCGGAAACCGCTCCCATTGTCACCGGCTGGCTGCGGCTGTCGGTCACCGAACGCCCTTAATAGGGCACTTGAATAAACTGTTCGCTCTCTCTCTCCACTCTCTGGTTTTTTATCCTATCATCACTTGTCCATGTCCATTGACAAAAGTGAAGTCGCTTTCTACCTTGTCGTCAGCGACATTGCTTCGTCATCAGCGGCAGAACGGATCGGCTCTATACTATTTCTACATTGGACACTGGTTAAACACTTGGATTATTTATATGTTTTCCGGACAGCACTACAGCAAGTACCAGTTCTCCGCACGATTTGTTTCTGGTCGTCTTGATGACGAGGAGGAACCTGTCAAATATATTTTTACAGTTCTATTTCTTGTAGCTTTGTAAACACTAATGCCAATGGGTTATTTTACATCGCAGCTATTCCTACTTTTGGAGACGTTTTTATTGGTAGCTGTCTGGCTGTTTTGCGATTATCGTTATAGAGCTTTTTTGCACCAGCTTTTCTTATTCAAGCAGCAAGACAATTTTCTCTGCGAACCACAAATTTATGGAGTACTTTCTTATTTTCTGTAATCTAGCATTTCTCAGTGAAGCTACGTAAACATGATCTTAAATAAGTACGTATGATCATTATTGTGGATGGAATTTACAACGATGTTTTTACGGCGACACATGTATACAACCGAAAGTATGCTGAGTCAATTCTTAAGGTCTTTAGTACAGTTTTTGTCGAAGGGATTTAAATTGACGCTTGTCCATACTATATGCACCATACAATGCTAAACAAACAAATGGTACCAACTTTATTCAGTACAATATTTTTGCTGTCATGTATAAAATCTACAGTTGAGCATTCACCACCAGCAGTTGTTACTTCTTTCACGCTCTTAGTTGCATTTCCGACCTTCTAACCATTACTTGCGCAACATTACATGATAAATTTGTTGGTTGAGCTACGTGCGTTGGTATAAAGCTGCGGTTTAAATTCTGGCTGATATTGTGGCAGTGCGCAATTAGGTCGCCCATCCTCGACGTAATGCTACCCAGTTTGTTCCCTAGTGCGTACATTCATTGGTAGCCAATAACAACCTTCTGAGCTGCTTTTAAGGTTACTCTAGCATTTACCATTCCCTCGATGGTCATTGTTGTACCCAGTGCGCTCGTTCAGCTTATTTCACATATACAGCATCGATATCTCCACAAACCCCTTTGCATCTGTGTTAGTCGAAAATTTCAACTTACGGTTTTAAATGATTCAATCTTTTTGGCTAGTTGTGTTAGTGTCAGGGTAACATTTATTTCAGAAGACTGGAGTGAGTGAGGAAAGTGTGGATGAGAGCTTCATCCCACATAGTAGGCAACCAAAAGCCATTCTCCCCTGCCGGTGACTTCGGCCGTCTGGAACAGACGGACTTGTTCTCCCGTGTCGGAGTGGAGTGCCATGGTCTCCCACTGATCACTGGTAACCGCTTTTTTGGTGCAGCGAAAAGAAAAAAAACTCTCGTGTGTTCGATATTTTGGTCAAGCTTAAAGATCTTCAGTGGGGAAAAATTAATTTGGAGGCATTCATTAAGGCGCGCCTCATCACCTGTGTACAGTCAGTGCGTTAAAGAATAAATAAATATATCAATCAATTATTCAATCCATAAACAAATTTCTTTGATTCGTGTTTTCCTAGCTGTGCGGAACTGGCACCATACCTTGCAGGTCGGTCATGTTTTCACTCTGTTCACATACGCCAGAGTATAATGCCCGATAGAAGTGGTTGTTCAACCCTAGAATGGAAAAGTTTTTATTTGGAGAAGCCTCCACCTCTACGCCAGTGCTTGCCACATTTACAGTTTCCCATCTCCTGCATATATCCACATTTCCTGTCAGTACTGCTTACGACGTCCCGGCCGATGACCAACCTGTCCCGGTAAGACTGTGGCAAAATGCGAAGCGCTAGAGTGAGACTGCGAGAGTGCGTAAAGTTTGTTGATTCGCTTTCTCGTTCCCCGGACGCTAGAGTAATTTGACGCTAACCAGACTTGAATTACCCAGACTCTATCTTCAAGAAAAGTGGTCAGTAGAAGTTTAACAGTTTCAGATGATACACATGTCCTAACCAGTAATTTTAAATTGCCGATGTGAAGGTATTTTTGACGTACTTGGATAGGGATGACGGTACCAGTGCTAATGCAATGGGCGCCTCTCCCCTGATTTTCGGGGTTCGGTGTTGGGTTTGGGAGTATCACCTTCTATATATCTGAAGGACATTCTCACCCGGAATCCCAAGCATGAGGCAGAGAAAATTAGAAGTAGCATACTTAAATGGATGGTTTAGCGCAAAAAAGACGAGGACAGTGGCAAACGGGACAGGCGTTTGCCACTGTCCTCGTCTTTTTTGCGCTAAACCATCCATTTAGGTAGGTACCAACTCGCCCAACAGCACGTTCTGTTAGAAGTAGCAGAATAAAGCGCAGTACAGTAGGCAGAGATTCGTTGTCAACGAAAGGTAGCCTACGGTTGTCCCTGAAGAAAAAAGAAACGACAGCTGCAATTTACCGTATTCCAACTACGGCAAATAAATTAGGAGGCTGACTAAAAGGGTTCAACTTCAATTGAAAACAAATCAGCAAGAAATGGAATGGAAAATATTAGCTGTAACACTAAGGCACAAGAATGGAGCCGAGTTGGTCAGGGAATGAATTCATGGTAAGGACATACTGCTACAAATTTGGAAGAATAAATGGGTGTTTATAGAGCATGTATTGCGAAGAGAGATAACCGTTGTTTATGAAGGGCAGCAGAGTGGATCCTTAGTAAAGGGAAGCGTGGCCGGGGTCGGCAGAACATTTGATGCGCAGATGAGATAAAGAAGTGTGCAGGGAAAAATTGGCAGCAATTAGCACAGAACCGGGATAATTGAAGATCTATAGGAGAAGCCATTTCTGTGCAGTGGGCATAAATAAGCTGGTGATATATATATAAAATATATATATATATATATATATAGTCTGGAAACAAAAGAAACAAAAACTCCCACAAAGCTAAAAAATGAGGTTAGTAGAGACAGAGACACACGAGAAGGACATTAAAAATAAAAATAAATGTTTACTGACGTTTCTGGGAAAGGACTCGCTTTCTTCAGAGTACTCTGAAGAAAGGAAGTCCTCTCCCTGAAATTTCAGTAAACTTTTATTTTTATTTTTATGTCGTATAAATATGTATATATATATATATATACGTATAGTCTCCGAAGACTCCGAAGAGCGTACTTCTACTTTGTGCGTATTCCTGCAGCAACTAAGGACTCTACTTCACGACTATATATATATATATATATATATATATATATATATAGATATATATATATATATATATATAAATATATAAATATATATATATATACATATATATATTGAAACAAAGTTTTTGTGGAGGCCGGTTGAAAAATAAAAACGTCGTTTTCGACCACAGGAAAAATAGAGCTGGTCCCTTAACGTTTCGGCCAAGGAACCCGCCGTCGACAGATATAATTATATGTAAGGTAGGTAGACGCCAGAACACCGAGAAAAACATTAGAAAAAAAATTAGGTTTACTGACGTTTCACGACGTCCTCTTCCTGAAACGTCAGTAAAATATTATTTTTTTTTTCAAATGTTTTTCTCGTGTGTTCGTGTATCTACTTAACTTATTTTTGGCGCTCTGTGTGTGTTTTTTAACACTAAATATACATATATACATATATATATATATATAGGGTTTAGAAATGAGGGGCTCGTTAGAAAATACAGAAACAAACGCCGGCAGTCTACAACGCCAAAGAAGGCATAGGGGAATGGTTAGACTATTTTTTACCGTTAGTGACGTTACATTATTTTTTTTTATTATTAATTACGTGAGAAAGAAAGTAAGAAAAACACGCGCCCAGCGTGGGGACCGAACCCACGCCTTTCGATTAGATCTCGAATGCCTTACCAATTCGGCTATCTGGGCGACTGTGTTCTGCTTCGATTTCTGGGGTATTTATATTTACTACAACTGTATCTGACGCTTGAGGGTGGTAGCCAGCGCCACTCAGACTGCACGGGGAGCAGGGGACCTTCTTTTCAACCCCCGGGGCGTGACGCGAACGTCTACAGCCTGTCATAAGCGGGTAACTGGCGCGAAACCCTCTTATGCTACCTCGGCATCAAGGCTGCCAGAACCGAGACCCTCGCTAAGCTTTCGCAAGATAATAGGGTTTAGAAATGAGGGGCTCGTTAGAAAATACAGAAACAAACGCCGGCAGTCTACAACGCCAAAGAAGGCATAGGGGAATGGTTAGACTATTTTTTACCGTTAGTGACGTTACATTATTTTTTTTTATTAATAATTACGTGAGAAAGAAAGAAAGAAAAAACACGCGCCCAGAGTGGGGACCGAACCCACGCCTTTCGATTAGATCGTTAATGCCTTACCAAAGGAATGCCTTACACGACACACGCATACTCAATCCCTTCAGCCTATTTCGCAAAAACAAACCAGTTCAAGCTTAGTTTTTTCCCCCTACCATTTCTGAATGGAATCCTTCCGGAAACAGTTGTTCAGCCAGAAAATTTTTCCGAAGCGCTCCATGCAGTATTTGTCACTGAGTATGTGCATTGTACGGTGTGCCATGCTTTACCGATGTGCTAATTTTTTTGTTGGTTTTCGTACTTAAAAAAAAAAAGGTTTGATCCTTGTATAAATGATTGTGTATTGCCAGTTGCCCCTCCTGCTTGGGCCAGAAAATCTGGCTTGCAGTATTCGCAATAAATAAATAAAATTCGGCTATCTGGGCGACTGTGTTCTGCTTCACTTTCGGGGTATTTATATTTACACCACTGTATCTGACGCTTGAGGGTGGTAGCCAGCGCCACTCAGACTGCACGGGGAGAAGGGGACCTTCTTTTCAACCCCCGGGGCGTGACGCAACGTCTACAGCCTGTCATAAGCGGGTAACTGGCGGGAAACCCTCTTATGCTACATCGGCAACAAGGCTGCCAGAACCGAGACCCTCGCTAAGCTTTCGCAAAAATAGGGTTTACAAATGAGGGGCTCGTTAGAAAATACAGAAACAAACGCCGGCTGTCTACAACGCCAAAGAAGGCATAGGGGAATGGTTAGACTATTGTTTACCGTTAGTGACGTTACATTATTTTTTTTATTATTATTAATTACGTGAGAAAGAAAGAAAGAAAAACACGCGCCCAGAGTGGGGACCGAACCCACGCCTTTCGATTAGATCTCGAATGCCTTACCAATTCGGCTATCTGGGCGACTGTGTTCTGCTTCACTTTCTGGGGTATTTATATTTAGTACAACTGTATCTGACGCTTGAGGGTGGTAGCCAGCGCCACTCAGACTGCACGGGGAGAAGGGGACCTTCTTTTCAACCCCCGGGGCGTGACGCGAACGTCTACAGCCTGTCATAAGCGGGTAACTGGCGGGAAACCCTCTTATGCTACCTTGGCATCAAGGCTGCCAGAACCGAGACCCTCGCTAAGCTTTCGCAAGATAATAGGGTTTAGAAATGAGGGGCTCGTTAGAAAATACAGAAACAAACGCCGGCAGTGTAAAACGCCAAAGAAGGCATAGGGGAATGGTTAGACTATTTTTTACCGTTAGTGACGTTACATTATTTTTTTTATTATTAATACGTGAGAAAGAAAGAAAGAAAAACACGCGCCCAGAGTGGGGACCGAACCCACGCCTTTCGATTAGATCTCGAATGCCTTACCAATTCGGCTATCTGGGCGACTGTGTTCTGCCAAGTGAAGCAGAACACAGTCGCCCAGATAGCCGAAAAAAAAAAAAAAAAAAAAAAAAAAAAAGTTCTTGCGATTTTGCAGCCGCCCCATTCCATAGGGGCGATTTCCCGTGCAAGCCGGGTGAACTTCCCAAGCGTTGTAGTCCCACACAAGGGCCGAGCGCCAGGCCGGGGAGTCGCTTGTACCTATTTACCGGTAGGTGCCCGGCGCCACCAAGGAACACGAATTCACATGGTGCCTTCCACAGCCACGATGGACGCTCAACTCGCAACCGCCTGTGGCAGGACAAGCCGCCAGACTCTTTCACCCCCGGCAATGGCGCAACGCGGCATGATGGCCGGGGGCCCGCCAGATGGACAAGGGTCAGGGGCCCCTCGATAGGGTAAAGGCAGCTTTCCAGACGTGAAATCCCCTTTCAAGGGTCCGCACTCGACCAGGGACGCCTGTACCCATTAAAGAAACCGGTGGGTATCCGGCGGTACCAGGATTCGAACCCCGGACCTTCCGCATACGAGGCGAGTGCTGTACCTTTGAGCCATCGCTGCGGTTTTAAAAAGTTCTTGCTATTTTGCAGCCCCCCCATTCCATAGGGGCGATTTCCGTGCAAGCCGGGTGAACTTCCCAAGCGTTGTAGTCCACACAAGGGCCGAGCGCCAGGCCGGGGAGTCGCTTGTACCTATTTTACCGGTAGGTGCCCGGCGCCACCAAGGAACACGAATTCACATGGTGCCTTCCACAGCCACGATGGACGCTCAACTCACAACCGCTTGTGGCAGGACAAGCCGCCAGACTCTTTCACCCCCGGCAATGGCGCAACGCGGCATGATGGCCGGGGGCCCCGCCAGATGGACAAGGGTCAGGGGCCCCTCGATAGGGTAAAGGCAGCTTTCCAGACGTGAAATCCCCTTTCAAGGGTCCGCACTCGACCAGGGACGCCTGTACCATTAAAGAAACCGGTGGGTGTCCGGCGGTACCAGGATTCGAACCCCGGACCTCCCGCATACGAGGCGAGTGCTGTACCTTTGAGCCATCGCTGCGGTTAAAAGTTACGACCCCTTCCACCGGGGCATTTCCCGACAAAGTCGGGTAACTTTCCAAGCACTAGATCCCCTGGGCAGGGGGTGCTTGTACCAATTTTTACTGGTTGGTGCCCAGCGGTACCGAAGTACCTCCCACATTCTCGTACCCCATGGTACAAACGACGTGGTGGAACGGTTTCCAGTACACTGGATCCCCCGTACGGGGGGCGCCTGTCCCCATTTTATTCTGGTGGGTGACCAGCGGCTCCAGAGGAACCTACCACGTCTGCCGCAGTGGTAGTGCGTGTCCAAGCCCTTCATCCCCCGCCGAGACAGGGGGCGCTTGTACCCTTTGAACTGGTGGGTGCCCAGAGGTCCCAGACCCCGCCCGAAGGGGTTCGAGGGACCTACCACATGGCCTCCCATGGCTGCTTGTGGTCAAGCTCCAAGCGTTTCTTCCACCGTCGAGACAAGCTACGGTACGGGGACGCTTGTACCCTTTAAAGAAACCGGTGGGTATCCGGCGGCCCAGGATTCGAACCTGGTACCTCCCGATTACGAGACGAGCGTTTTACCACTCGACCATCGCCGTCGGTTTTTAAAGTTACGACCCCTTCCACCGGGGCATTTCCCGACAAAGTCGGGTAACTTTCCAAGCACTAGATCCCCTAGGCAGGGGGTGCTTGTACCAATTTTTACTGGTTGGTGCCCAGCGGTACCGAAGTACCTCCCACATTCTCGTACCCCATGGTACAAACCGACGTGGTGGAACGGTTTCCAGTACACTGGATCCCCCGTACGGGGGGCGCCTGTCCCCATTTTTATTCTGGTGGGTGACCAGCGGCTCCAGAGGAACCTACCACGTCTGCCGCAGTGGTAGTGCGTGTCCAAGCCCTTCATCCCCCGCCGAGACAGGAGGCGCTTATACCCTTTGAACTGGTGGGTGCCCAGAGGTCCCAGACCCCGCCCGAAGGGGTTCGAGGGACCTACCACAAGGCCTCCCATGGCTGCTTGTGGTCAAGCTCCAAGCGTTTCTTCCACCGTCGAGACAAGCTACGGTACGGGGACGCTTGTACCCTTTAAAGAAACCGGTGGGTATCCGGCGGCCCAGAACTCCTCCCCGGGAAGCCCACATGTTTCCTTTTACGCAGCCAGAGAGGAGACGGTTCGCTAATTGCGCCTTTGGCCCTTGGGGCGAAGAACACAATCACTGCGGGGGCGCAAACGCCTGTACAGAATGGCGCCGTGGCCCGACTGCGGTTACTCCCTCTTTTTAAGGCGTTGGCATGGAGCAGAAGCAGCTGTACCTTCGGCCTTTCTTGTGTCGAAAGACGCGCGGAAGACATCGACAAACAATTTCCATATCGCCTCTGAACTTCCAGGTTGGGTGGCCTTTCTTTTCTTCCCCTCCCTTCACTCTTTTCCTGCCGGCGGAAAAGCAGTCTGGACCGAGTTTCGTCGTCGCAGCAGGGTCTACAGTGTAATAAAAAAATTAGACATGTCACAAAACAGCCACGGTACGTCGGTGTGGTCCCAAGTCCTGACTGGCTGTTCGGCTGTTCCCGGAGCACTTGCACTTTTTAGCGAGAAGAAAGAAGGAAAAGGGCGATCGGTGTGCAAATTTGGGATGAAACGGGTATTTGAGATTTTTTTTTACAATGACAGGGTGGTTGCGAGAAGGAAGGGACAAAGGGCAATAACGATTAGGAGGAGAGTTTTCGGGCTAGTCTTCGGGAGGCGGCAGCAGAAAAACAGCGTAAGAAGAGTCTGGTAAGAGTGCGCATGCGCGCACAGCCTGACTGCAGAGAGAAGCGAGAAGGTGCAGAGAGAAGGTGCAGGGACTAAAAGTGACGACATTTCAGCCTCGATGAGAAGATGAAGATCATCAGTGCATTCCAGAGCGGCCGGAAAAAAAAGGACGTAGCCGAGGAGTGCGGTATCAGCGCATCGACCTTGTCGACGTTCCTTAAGGACAAAGAAAAGATACAGGAGCAAGTGGCACAACATAAAACGGACCCGTCAAGGAAGCGGATCCGTGCAGCCACATTTCAGGATGTTGACGCCGCCGTCTACACGTGGCTTTCCGATGTACGTGCAAGGAAGATTCCTGTCAGCGGACCGTTGCTGTGTCAGAAGGCCAAACAGTTTGCCTTCGCCCTCGGCGTGGATGAAGCGGACTTCAAAGTGACGAGCGGCTGGCTGAGAAGCTTTAAACAACGACATGGCATTGTTTTCAAGACTGGCTGGCAAAGAGGCCGACGCACCGCACGCCGACAATTGGCGTGAGTCTGAACTGCTGAGAGTGCTGCACGAGTACAGGCTGGAAGACACATTTAATGCCGACGAAACTGCCCTTTTTTATGAGTTGCTACCTCAGAAGACGCTGTGCGAGAAAACACATCGTTGCAACGGGGAAATAAAGCCAATGCAACGTCTGACTGTGCTGCCTTGCAGCAATTCAGCAGGGACTGAAAAGCTGAAGCCGCTAGTGATTAGGAGGTCGGCAAAGCCACGATGCTTTAAGGGCGTACGTAGCTTTCAAGCAGATTATGTCGCGAACAAAAAGGCCTGCATGACGGCGGATTTTTTCCTAACCTGGCTTTTGCAACTGGAGAAAACAATGCGCCTTCAGAATCGCAAGATTGCTCTTCTCATCGACAGCTGCACCGGACACAACAAGATCCCGGTGCTAAATAACGTGGAAGTGATTTTTCTGCCGCCGAATTGCACGTCGGTCCTGCAGCCATTGGACGAAGGGATCATACCGTCCGTTAACGCCCGCTACCGCACGATTATGCTGCAGCGAATTCTGCTCAACCTTCAACACAACATTGAAGGGCCAACTAGGATCAACGTCCGTCAGGCCATTGAAATGGTTACCGGTGCATAGTGGAAGGTGCCCGCCGACGTTGTGCGCAATTGCTGGCGCAGTGCTGGCTTCACTGAAGCTGACGACACAGCCGATAGATGTGCCGACGATCGTGAGTCACCCATTTCGGGTACGGAGCTGCAGGAGTCCATAAACACGCACAGTGCGTGTTGCGACGCCGCATTGGTTGTCACGGCCGACGATTACGTCTCGGTGGACGACCAGGTCCTAATTTGCTCTCACCTTACAACTGACCACATCGTGGAGGCCATCATAGAGAAAAGGGACGCCACAAATGACCAGGCGAGTAGCAATGAAGAGCTTGCCGAGGAGCCAAGCGTTATGACTACCCGCGAAGCGATAGCGGCATTTGACGCGCTACAGACGAATATCTCGTCACTCCCTGAGCACGCGCCAGAGCATGCCGTGAAGCTTGATAGCATCAGGTCGGTGGTGGTTGCGCATTCAGTACGTCATACTACTGTGCAGAAGAAAATTGTTGACTTTTTTTCGCCTATTGGAGTTTAAGTCAGATGTAAATAAACGTATAGGTTCGCTGCTAATTCTAATTATTTGCTTACTTTATTCCACTAACTACGGTAAAATGCATTCGCATTTTTCAGTTATTGCAAACTACAACAGCCTGCCTGAAGAAATTGAAGCTTTATCATCTTTATCATCATATAAAAGGCTTCTTAAAACGTTTCTTCTAGAGTGCTGAATGGTACATAACAGTCATAGTGAAATTTTTGTGTATTTTTGAGTATTATTTGTTGCACTTTTGCGTATTGTTTTTTCTCGCTGAAGGTATGTTTGTAGTGCTGCACTGGGTTTGTATTAATTTATGTTACATTTCAATTCAATTTCTTCTTTTCCTTTTTGCTTCATCGCGTTTTCTCATACTGAGTGAATGTAATTATTCCTGCTTTTGTTTCTTGTGGCATAGGGTGTATAGAAATTTTATCTAGATGCGCGGTTTTAGTGTTTTCTATCTTGTGAAAATTCCTTAGTTTTTTTTTTAATATTACTATAGTTTTACACGTATAATATTGCGTTTCCTATTATTCTATTTGTCTTTTTTCTCCCCCGTCGAGTCTGCCCTAAATACACTACTCATTTTGTATTGCTATATTGTCAATATTTTTTTATAATTTGTAATACTACTCTGCAATGCATATAGCTCTATATTATGCCACTGTATAATATGATTCTAGCGGCTTTCACTGTGTTTTATTCTTCTATGTATTATTTAACCGAGGGTCCTGGTGCAGTCTCGACGATGGGACCCTCGTCTGTATAATTTTGCTTTGTAACCTTCATCTTCTTGTAAGATTGAATGAACTGCTTCTTATATATGCTTATCTGCTTTATAGGGTGTCAATTTAGTGCGCCACGCATATAGCGAAGTGACGTGTATAACGAACAAGTGACGTGTATAAAGAACAATAACAAACAATGTTTACTTACGTAGCGGCAACGGAACTTGCCTTCATCAGAGTAAAGTTACATGATTTTGCTGTCGCAAACATTTTGAACACATTTCTTATATAGGTTTGCATAAAACTGTGAGAAGGAGCCGAAAATGTTTCGGAAATGGAGAGTGTGCCTACAGTCAGGCTACGCCTATGTTACAACATCAACAAACAAACAAACAAAAATAATAATAATAATAATAAAATAAATAAAAAGGTGGGGGGAGCGAGAGAGAGAAAAAGGGGTCGTGTTAACAAAGCAGCGTTCAAGGTTGCACCATGACGGGTCAACGTATGCCGCGCGGGCTGCAAGTTCAGACAATGGGGGAAACTGGACAACCGCGGTTTGAAAAAAAGGGAAGAGTATACAGTAAGGTATTCAGTGGCTGGGGAGACTGGTTCGGGGTTGAAGCGAAGATGGGTGTGCCCCCCGCGGATGAAGAGAATAGATAGGGGGCACAAAAGAGCATTTCACAGAAGCTAGCAATTGAACAGGAAATAGGTAGGGTCACAAAAGGTTAAACATGAATAGATCACAAAGAGTTAAACATTCTTAAGTGGTGGTGGGAACGAGGCCTCCTTCCCCAGGACAAATGGCATTGTTGAGCCGCATTAGGCTAATAAAGCTGCTGTATTAGGAGAGTTTCTGTGAATTCTGATGGCAAACTCGAGGGTAGGAGTAATGAACATAGTTATAAAAATTATGAAGCCGCTAATTTTAATCGAGGGATAAGCACGTTAGTTTTCCCTAACTTTCATTAATTCCAAGTGTGGCTGACCCAAACTTATAAATGAGATAAGATTCCCGAACCTCGCGGTCGTGGTGCGTTTTGAAGGCGGATTCTAAAATCGTTGCTTTAAGATGTTCAAATGCATGCCCGGGACTGTTCACATGTCTTGACAGGGGCAAATAAGGGCAGCTTTTTGCATGAGAGCGGTGAATATTGAACCACATTCGGAAGGGCGTTTCAGTTTGGCCGATATATTGTTGCCTACATATATATATACATACATACATATATATATATATATATATATATATATATATATAAAATAGCGAATCAGTATAGAAAACGAGGGGCTCGTAGAAATAACACAGCAATGACATACACACTACCTTTGTTTCGAGGTTTTCTTGATGCCAAGCTTATTAACTGCGGTATATAACACACATAATACCAATCCTATATAGTTGAGGACTGATGCGACGGGCGCCTGCCTTCGTAAGAGGGAGGAAATAGTGTGGGGACGGATTGAGTCAGGTGGCTGCATCGCTTGGAGGGACGAACTAGTGTGAGGGCCAATCCCCTCACAAGGGCGCATTTCTATGCATCACCTGTAAATCCCCATCATCACACAGTGGCCTCCGCCACTTCTTCATTTTGTAGATTATCATCATCATTGTGTGATCTGGGGTTCTTCGGCCCCGATCGCCTGAATAAAAGGCTGCCTCAATCTTCGCCTTTCAATATATAATAATATATATATATATATTAATATATATATATATATATATATATATATTAGAGGGCGAAACAGTAAACTCGCCAGCAGTGTCGAAATAGAAGTGAACAGTCGGGTGTGTAGCTATAAAAATAAAAAGAGGGGTACACATGCGACAATAATGGGACTTGTCTTCATGATAGTTCAAAATATTGTATATGTACATCGTCATCATCATCATCACCAACCTGTGCACATGCACTGCTGGGCAAAGACCCCTTCCGTAGATCTCGAATTATCCCGGTCCCGTGCGGACTGCGACCAATTTATCCCCGCCAGTTTGTTTATCTGATCTTCCAAACTAACTTTATGCTGCTTCCGCCACACCTGCCTACTCAAGGAATCAACTTTCTTTAATGATGGACGGTTATCTTTCCTTTGCACTACACGCCCTGGCAACGCTCATTTTCTTTATTTCTTCTAATATGTCCACGAATCTCTCTGTATATGTGCACGTATATATACTGTGGTAATCCGGCAATAGTGGCGGGGGACAATCCCACGGGATGGACATGTGCCCGCTGAGGATGAAGAGGGGGCGCGGGACGAGCTAAGGCGGAACATGGCGGACTCGGCTGGGCGACGTGTGTGCAGCCGGATCGGCTGAGCAGTGTACCTTGGCGGAGCGGGACTCCCAGTAAAGGTGTGATCGAGGGGGCTCGGTGTCTTTCTGAGGAACCGCGGCCGGGTGCAAGAACCCCGGTACCACAATACATACACACGTATACATATAGATCGGGTTTCTTCTTCAACGGGCCAGTTCAGCATAGAGCATAGTGAAGCAGACGATAGCGTGTTGTCTCTTTTGTTACATTGTGTAATTCTCAACAGTTTTGGAAATTCAATTTCGTTAATGAGGGGTTCTGTTAGAAGGAATACAAAACTTTTATGCACCCGCTGCGTTAGTGGGGCTTCTTTTCTTCTCACCCTCGTGAATAAAGGATAATCCTTTGGGAAAGTGGAGAAGACGGAGAAGTAGCAACATTTCGTAACTATGCAAAAGTGCCAAGGTGTACAGTGAGGAGGGATAAAAAAGAAAGTAGAACGTCGCCAGTGGGAAGCAGCCCCAATCGCGCTGCTGACGGAGAACAACCGTACATATAAAGCACAACCAATGCATGTCCACATAACGACCGCTTGCTGAGTTGGGGAGGGAAATGTAAAAACTGGTAAACTCATGCGGAAGAGCGCTAAACGGTAATAGCAAAAATAACAAAAAGTGTAACCGAAAGACACTTGTTGAGCTACTCTTTGAGAAAGTTGTTAGACCTGAAGAGAGATGCCACATTGCGGGCATTGGGCTTCGGAAAAGTCTTAAGAAAAAGGCTCACATAGAAAACAAATTGAGAAGGTGGGCGCGGGGCAAGGAGGAGCACCGAGGTGGACATTGAGACACGTAGGGCCCGCCGCCGAGCTTAAACGGGCCCTCCGCTTCTCCCCGTGCCCCAGGAGGAGAAAGACATAGTACCCAAACGCCACCCAGCAAGGGGTGGGGTGCAGCACGCTACATTGCAGCAAAACCAGGCTTCGCGGTACCACAGCTCACTGCCAGCCGGGACGCCCCCAACCTCCCGTTACTCTCTAAGTAGGCCCAAAAGATAGTGCACGTAAGTATAATACACACACACACATAAAACAGAGAGAAAAAGCTACAAACATGTTTTCATACATTATCAGCACGCACGGCCCACCCATGACACTGTACTCTTTCAATGTAGCGTTTTAAAGTGTTAGCCGATGAAGCCACTCCGTACTACTAAAAAGAAAGTTTGCTTGATTTCACCACAAATCTGAAGTGTCAACTAGGATGCGAAATTTGTTCTGCTACTTCGTTTAGGAACGAAAGCCTTCTTGGGGTCTCGTCGATTCCATGTCTGAGTGATTGTAATTTGTATATGAAACAAGATTCCTTCTTTTCCCGATCGAGGTTACTACGAAAGCCTGATTGGAGCAGTGCGACCTTGGTTTGTTCGAAGCTGTGGTTTGAAAGTCGGAGGTGCCGTGAAAGTAGTAGATTTGGTTTCGATGCCCCGTCTGATCTGTGATTGTTAAACCGCAATGGCAATGCTTATCCTTTTTACCAATGTATACCATGCTGCAGATGTCAGACCGAAGTCTGTATACCACGTTCCTGTTGTAAAAATTTCGGTTTTCTTTTATGTTATGCGCAATCTCTAAAAGCTGGACAATAATATGTTAAGTGTGAGAGAAACCTTGCAGCGCAGTAGATATATGTGTATATATATATATCTATATATAAAATATATATATATATATAGTATAAGTAAAGAGTCGGATACACAGCAAGAACAATAACAACAATGTTACTTACGTAGCGGCAATGGGGCTTGCCTTCATCAGAGTAAAGTTACATGATTATGGTGTCGCAAACATTGAACACATTTCTTATATAGGTTTGCATAAAACTGTAAGAAGGAATGGAAAATGTTTCGCAAATGGAGAGTGTGCATACAGTCAGGCTACGCCTACGTTACAACATCAACCAACAAACAACAACAACAACAAAAAAAAAAAAAAAAAGGGGGGGGGGGGCGCAAGAGAGAGAAAAAAGGGGGCGTGTTAACAATGCAGCGTTCAAGGTTGCACCATGACGGGTCAACGTATGCCGCGCGGGTTGCAAGTTCAGACAATGGGGGAAAATGGTCAACCGCGGTTTGTAAAGAAAGGGAAGAGTATACAGAAGGTATTCAGTGGCTGGGGAGACTGGTTCTAGGGAAAGCGAAGATGGGTGTGCCCCCCGCGGATGAAGAGAATAGATAGGGGGCACAAAAGAGCATTTCACAGAAGCTACCAATCGAACAGGAAATAGGTAGGGTCACAAAAGGTTATACATGAATAGATCACAAAGAGTTAAACATTCTTAAGTGGTGGTGGGAACGAGGCCTCCTTCTCCCGGACAAATGGCATTGTTGAGCCGCATTAAGCTAACAAAGCTGCTGTATTAGGAGAGTTTCTGCGAATTCTGATGGCAAACTCGAGGGTAGGAATAATGAACATAGTTATAAAAATTATGAAGCCGCTAATTTATTCGAGGGATAAGCACGTTAATTTTCCGTAACTTTCATTAATTCCAAGTGTGGCTGACCCAAACTTATAAATGAGATAAGATTCCCGAACCTCGCGGTCGTGGTGCGTTTTGAAGGCGGATTCTAAAATCGTTGCTTTAAGATGATCAAATGCATGCCCGGGACTGTTCACATGTCTTGACGGGGGCAAATAAGGGCAGCTTTTTGCATGAGAGCGGTGATTATTGAACCGTATTCGGAAGGGCGTTTCAGTTTGGCCGATATATTGTTGCCTACAAACAGTGCACTCTAGAAGATATACGATATTAGCGGAGTCACAGTTAAAGTTACCTTTTATATTTACGTAGTAGTCTGAAGCCGTGCTGGTGGCGCGCTGTGTAGTGGTCATGTGTGGGCATATTTTACATGGGGGTTTATTGCAGGGCATGCAGCCAGTAGTTGCCGGTCGGTTGATACGAGAGTTAGTAAGAAAGTCCCCTAAATTCTTATTACGCCGGTAGACAACGCGTGGTGGTTCGGGGAATATGCTTTTTAAGCGGTCACTTTGCATTAGGATATTGTGATGTTTTTTTAGCACGGTTGACACTCTTGGAGCGGAGGATGAGTGGGTTAAAACTAAGTTAGTTTGCGGGTTCCCGTTCGGGGCTTTTTTCTTACAGATTTCGTTACGGTCTAATTGGTTGGCTCGCACAATAGCGTCGTCGATAACTTTTTCCGGGTATTTTTTATTCAGGAGGGGGTCTTGAGTTCTCGACAGTTTGAGTCAAAGTCGGCTTGGTTTGAGCAAATTCTCCTAAATCGGTGGGCTTGGCTGTAAGGTATTGCTGTCTTGCAGTGTCTGACATGGCTACTTCGGAAGTGCAAATACTGCCGCGTGTCTGTCGGTTTTCTATACAGTTTAGTTTGAAGCCGACCTTGGGAGGTAGTAACGGTGACGTCCAGAAAGTTTACACTGTGTTCCGAATAGGAATGAGCAAGGGAAATACTAGGATGGGCTAGATTAAATGCCTCAATGAAGGTGAGGAGTCCGCCTCACCGTGTTGCCAGATAATGAATATGTCATCAATATACCTTTTATAGTACATTGGCTTTAAATTTTGGGTGTCAAGAAAGTTTGATTCGAGGTGAGCCATAAAGATATTAGCGTAGTTAGGTCCGATTCGAGTTCCCATTGGCGTTCCGCTGACTTGCACGTAATGAACTCCGTCGAACTCAAAATTGTTAAGTTCAAGAATAACCCTAAGGAATGTTTGGGGAGCAGAAGAATCGATAGGTTTGTCGCAAGATGACTGCTCATACGCAAGGGATACAGCGCTGTATCCCTTGCGTATGAGCAGTCATCGTGCGACAAACCTATCGATTCTTCTGCTCTCCAAACTTCCTTAGGCTTATTCTTGAACTTAACAATTTTGAGTTTTGACGGAGTTCATTACGTGCAAGTCAGCGGAACGTCAATGGGAACTCGAATCGGACCTAACTACGCTAATATCTTTTTGGCTCACCTCGAATCAAACTTTCTTGACACCCAAAATTAAAGCCAATGTACTATAAAAGGTATATTGATGACATATTCATGATCTGGCAACACGGTGAGGCGGAACTCCTCACCTTCATTGAGGCATTTAATCTAGCCCATCCTAGTATTTCCCTTGCTCATTCCTATTCGGAACACAGTGTAAACTTTCTGGACGTCACCGTTACTACCTTCCAAGGTCGGCTTCAAACTAAACTGTATAGAAAACCGACAGACACGCGGCAGTATTTGCACTTCCGAAGTAGCCATGTCAGACACTGCAAGACAGCAATACCTTACAGCCAAGCCCACCGATTTAGGAGAATTTGCTCAAACCAAGCCGACTTTGACTCAAACTGTCGAGAACTCAAGACCTCCCTCCTGAATAAAAAATACCCGGAAAAAGTTATCGACGACGCTATTGTGCGAGCCAACCAATTAGACCGTAACGAAATCTGTAAGAAAAAAGCCCCGAACGGGAACCCGCAAACTAACTTAGTTTTAACCCACTCATCCTCCGCTCCAAGAGTGTCAACCGTGCTAAAAAAACATCACAATATCCTAATGCAAAGTGACCGCCTAAAAAGCATATTCTCCGAACCACCACGCGTTGTCTACCGGCGTAATAAGAATTTAGGGGACTTTCTTACTAACTCTCGTATCAACCGACCGGCAACTACTGGCTGCATGCCCTGCAATAAACCCCGATGTAAAGTATGCCCACACATGACCACTACACAGCGCGCCACCAGCACGGCTTCAGACTACTACGTAAATATAAAAGGTAACTTTAACTGTGACTCCGCTAATATCGTATATCTTCTAGAGTGCACTGTTTGTAGGCAACAATATATCGGCCAAACTGAAACCCCCTTTCCGAATACGGTTCAATAATCACCGCTCTCATGCAAAAAGCTGCCCTTATTTGCCCTGTCAAGACATGTGAACAGTCCCGGGCATGCATTTGAACATCTTAAAGCAACGATTTTAGAATCCGCCTTCAAAACGCACCACGACCGCGAGGTTCGGGAATCTTATCTCATTTATAAGTTTGGGTCAGCCACACTTGGAATTAATGAAAGTTACGGAAAATTAACGTGCTTATCCCTCGAATAAACTTAGCGGCTTCATAATTTTTATAACTATGTTCATTATTCCTACCCTCGAGTTTGCCATCAGAATTCGCAGAAACTCTCCTAATACAGCAGCTTTGTTAGCTTAATGCGGCTCAACAATGCCATTTGTCCGGGAAAGGAGGCCTCGTTCCCACCACCACTTAAGAATGTTTAACTCTTTGTGATCTATTCATGTATAACCCTTTTTTGACCCTACCTATTTCCTGTTCAAATTTTAGCTTCTGTGAAATGCTCTTTTGTGCCCCCTATCTATTCTCTTCATCCGCGGGGGGCACACCCATCTTCGCTTTCCCTAGAACCAGTCTCCCCAGCCACTGAATACCTTGCTGTATACTCTTCCCTTTCTTTACAAACCGCGGTTGACCATTTTCCCCCATTGTCTGAACTTGCAACCCGCGCGGCATACGTTGACCCGTCATGGTGCAACCTTGAACGCTGCATTGTTAACACGACCCCTTTTTCTCTCTCTTGCGCCCCCCCCCCCCTTTTTTTTTTTTTTTTTGTTGTTGTTGTTTGTTGGTTGATGTTGTAACGTAGGCGTAGCCTGACTGTATGCACACTCTCCATTTGCGAAACATTTTCCATTCCTTCTTACAGTTTTATGCAAACCTATATAAGAAATGTGTTCAATGTTTGCGACACCATAATCATGTAACTTTACTCTGATGAAAGGGAAGTCCCATTGCCGCTACGTAGTAAACTTGTTTGTTATTGTTCTTGTGTGTATCCGACTCTTTACTTATACTATTTCTGCGCGCTTTGTGAGTTTATCTTTCT